>WEKX01002885.1:296526-352046 GCA_013390025.1 Pitta sordida
GAAAAGGGAATATTACATCTATTGTAAGAGAAGGAGGGGTGGGGGGAGAAAGGTTGCCTTCTAAATGATGCTTCCCTTGCAGTTCTGAGCTTGTTAGTTAGAAAATAAACCCTTTATGTTCTTTATTTATAGTTTTGCCTTGCTTCTTTTGCCTGTGACCAGTTTTATTTTATTTTCCAGTTTTATTTTCCAGTTGGTTTTTTTTTAGTTTTCTCCTTCAGGAGAAGTTGGGGTGGGTCTCTGGCATCCAGCCAGGGTCAAACCACGACAGGTCCCCTCTGAGCCTCCTCTTTTCCAGACTGAACAGTCCCAGTTCCTGTAGTCGCTCCTCATAGGGCCTACCCTCCAGTCCTTTCACCATCCTCGTTGCCCTTCTCTGGACCCTCTCAAGCAGCTCAACATCCCTCTTAAACTGGGGAGCCCAGAACTGCACACAGTACTCAAGATGAGGTCTGACCAGCGCTGTGTACAGGGGAAGGACAACCTCCCTGGACCTACTGAGTTCTTTTTCCAGTACTCCAGACCAAACCTTCTCTCCCAGCAGTGCTGCCATATCCCAGCTGGGAGCACAGGCATCTTGACTTCAATCTCTCTGATGATGATGGAAGAAGAAATGCCCAAACTGTATCAGAGCTGCATCATACATTTAGAAACAGAGATAAGTTGTAAATAAATCTCTCACAGCAGCCAGAGAATACCTATCTTGCAGAAACATGAAACCATGGAAAAATGGCATCTTGTGCATGCAAGCAAGTAGCACACTGCTGACCACGCTGCCAGGATGTGGTCAGAGAGCTCTCTGCAGCTTGTGCCTGCGCTTGGCACCAGGCACTGGGCATCAGACATCAGAGCTGGAAAAGAGTTGGAGGCTGACTGGCTGAAGTACAGCACAAATTTCCCCTTAGAAGACAGGGGATGGAGGAGGGTTACCTGTCCCTGACAGACTCCAGGGCTCAGTACTGCATTTCTTCCTCCTCCTGCCTTGGCTTGATAGGCTTCCCCATTCTAATCCCAGCTGAGGGCTGCTGACACCATGTCCTGATACCCAGGGTTTGTACATTGTATCCACTGCAGAGCCTGCTTCCTCTCCACCCTCAAGGAGATGATAGTGGCCTCACGTCATGCCCAGGGCTCTGCGATTAGCAGTCAGGTTACACCGAACATATCCTGCTCAGCCACCCCGGGAGCAAGAAGAGCGTACCCAGGTCGGGGTAGGAGCTCCAGTTTCAATGCCTTGCTCTACACTCAGTGTCTAGTCTCTACCTAATTTCCTTCCCTTTATATCCAGCTATTCAAAAAGCAAGAGGTCCCTGTCTTTGCTCCAGGCTGCTGGGCACCATGTGGTGGCAGTGGCTGAGCACTGCACAGGAGGCACCCAGTTCCTGAGCTGCGTGACATGCCCTGCCAGGTAATGCTTCCCCTCCTTTCTTCTGAGGAATTTCTCACAGCAGAGCTCAGTTTTTCATTCTGCAGAGGCACAAAGCAAAGGAGATCAAAACAGGCTCACACAGTCCCAGAAAGCCAGTGAAACTGGGTGTGGAGCCAACAGCATCCTGGTAGAGGGAATCAAAGGCGGTGGCTGATACATAACACAGTGCTGAGGTCAGGGGTCCCTTTACTGTCAGAAAAATGGGACAAAAGGAAATAGCAATAATAAGATCACTCAAAAGCCTTGTTAACGTTTCACCTGGTTGCAGGTCTCCCTGCCCTACACCATGTAGTGTCTCATGCTCCACTGTCCCTGCTTCAGTGCCTATCGTTGGGAGCACAAGAGATCGTGAGTACAGGGAGAGGTGCCAAAAGGTTTCCCAAGAGGTGAGGGGACAAGGCAAGACTGCTCCAAGGCAGGGACAAGGTGCATTTGGAAAGTAAATGCATGAGACAGAATCACAGAATCACAGAATCACAGAATATTATGAGTTGGAAGGGACCCACAAGGATCATCTAGTCCAACTCACCACCTAACACNCCTCCCTGGACCGACTGACCACACTGTTCCTGATGCAGGCCAGGATGCCATTGGCCTTCTTAGCCACCTGGGCACACTGCTGGCTCATATTGAGTTTCCTATCGATCAGTACACCTAAGTCTCTCTCCACTTCACTAGTCTCGAGCCACTCCTCCCCCAGCCGATAGCGACAAAGACATCAGGAATCCTCAAGAGCTGCTGGGGTTGGCAACTGGCAGCAAAGACCTGTTGCACATCTTGTCAGAACAGAGAGGATGGGGAAATATGCTTCAGGTGTCTTTTGGAGAAAACTGTATGCTAGAAATGCCAAGCGTGCCATGGATTCTCAGGGTCAGAGCCTGTCCCTTGGAGCCTGCCCTCACCAAGCAGCCTGAGGTGTTTGCAATCATCAGGTCTGTTTTTCAGAGGAGAAAAGCAAGATCTGACATCTCTCTATTGGTAATAAACAGAGGGCTTATCTCTGTCTTGCACTTCGCTCCCATCCGGGCCTTTGACACCCTCACACATGCAATCTATGAGACAAAATGTCACAGGGCTTTGTGGCAATTCTTATTTCAACTGTGAAAGTGACACCCCTGATGCCATGAGACCTGACTATGTGCAGCACCCAGGACTTGCTCAGCCCTCCTGTTTGCCCAGCAGAGACCTGCGGCCGCTGCTGTTCCTGATTAGTTTTGCTTTCCTTGCTAGTAAGGGACCTGGCAGTCCTTTCTCATAGCAGCTGTGTGGTGGGAAAGGATGCTGGAGAGTAAGTGGCAGCTCATAAGTTGGGGGTGGCTGGGAGATGGGATGTGGGCTGACACTGCACAGGCTACACTCAGAGGAAAAGTTGTGATGGGTGCAGGACTCTGTGTGTGTGTGTGTGCACAGCAGCATTGAGGTGGATCACTCTGACTAGGTAATGTTGAACACGAGGCTGTGGCCCTGTGTGCTTCTCTGTTCTTTTGAAGAGAGGGTGACGTGTGTCTCTGTGTGATAAGTACTGCAAAACATTCTAGCAAGAGGCTCTGAAGGCTGGAGATGTGTGCTTGAGTGCAAAGAGATGCCCTAGCAATGCATTCAGTCAGTATGACCATAGGACAGAGAACGTGGGTGACAGGTTTTCCATGAACAGTTTGTGTGGAAGATGGTTTGAAAGGTTTTTATCAATTGCCATGCACTCCTTGAGGTGTTTGTATGTGTTGCCTGTGCACCCCTACAGCAAAACATGTGACAGACTTTAGCCCACATAGCTCTCCCTGTCAAACAGGATGTGCTAAGCATCACTGTTTCAATGCTAAATGGGACATCTTGTACCATACTCCTTAAAAATAAGTGTCATTTTTTCACTCCAGTACTGGCCTCATTTCTAAAACCCTATCAAAGAAAAAAAAAAAGATAGAAAAAAGGCCAGGAAGAATCAAAAGGCAAAAGGGAACTGCAGCCCTCTGAAGAGGACATGTCTCATCTGAACACGGCTCTTCAGACACAGCTCACAAATCCTGTTAAGCAGTGGACATCAGAGTGCTCCAGCTTGTGCAAGAGCTGATTTGTATCAGCTCCTATCATATACGGAGAGCAAGAGCTTCACTCTGAGAGCCCATTCATCTGAGTCTGATGGGATGGGACAGGTTCTACTGACTAGTCAGGATTTTGTAGATTCTCCATCCCTATTTCAGGCTCCTCTCCCCAGTCCAGTGAGGTAACTATCCTGGTAGAAGACAGCTAAGCCAGAACACTTTGGGTGAGGCAGATAAGGTACACAACCACAGCCTGGGGGATCCTGCACAGCTGGCTACCAGGGTGGTGTCACTGAGTTGGAGGAGAGCACAGTTAATCACTCAGTGCCCAACACGGAGCTGCCTGGTGTCACACAGGCTGACCCCACATAGTTGGACAATGCATAACTTAGATGCCAGGCAGTGTTAGGAGTGGGCTCACAGTGCATGGATTTACCTACTGATGTGTCCTGCCAGCCCCTCAAGTGGTCTGAGAAGGACCTTGCAGTTGCCACAGGTAACACAGGTATCTAGATGAGGGCAGGTCCGACTGCCAGACAGAGCTGTGGTAGCACGGCAAGGACATGGGCAAGGGGGAGGAGGGATAAGGAGGACTCATCTTTACCAAGATCAGTATGGGGCACGGGTCTGTATCTTGGTTGCAGGGACCCTGGAGCAGAGCATCATGTGTGGGTGTCATCTGTGCAGGAGAGGGCAAATGGGCATGATTAAGGGAAGAGAAATTAAGTTCTGTGTGGAGATGGCTCTTCCAACTCATTTTAGCCACTGCTGGTGAAGACAGTTCACTCTCTTCTTTTCCCAAGGCAGGCATTAAGTCTTATACTACCCTGCAGTCCTGCTTGCTTGCCCACCCCACACAATGGCACCAGAGGACTTGGATGGGGGAAGGGACAGGGCATCCTGCCCATCCTCCCTCTTTCTGCAGTGCCAGATCCACAGGAACCGCCACAAACTCTGGGAAAAGCACTGCCCACACCAGTCCCAGTAACATCCTGATGCTCGTGCAGTCAGTGGTGTCATTTAAACATCCTGGGGCAGGACAGATTCTGATTGCTTTTATTATCAAGATAATCTACCCTTCTGATTCCAAGAGACCTCCTGCAGGTTCGTCCTAATGCTGCTGAAAGAAGGGCTTAATCTATAGGCTGTATTGCCACTCTGGAATACTCTCGGCATTCCTGTATTCCTCCGGTGTACACACGGCCGCCTAAACGCTAATGTCACCCAGAGGCCGGTATGCACAGTGCATCGCAAAGAGGAAGCAACTGGTGTGGAAAAGTCTCCCTCTTGCTCTCATCGAGCAGCGGATAATGAACTGTTTTTGCAGCCTCCCACCGACTTCACGGGGTTTTTTGCAATCAAGGAGCCAGTTATTTTCCAGTGGGAAAGGGTCAGCCCCAAAGCAATTCTGCTTTCATATATAAATAGCTGGGTTTTTTGTTTATTGCTATTTGTCCTTGGGGTCTTAAACACAGGTATCAAGAGGAGTAGGTGAGAGCGAGTGTCTGCTCTCTGGTTTACCATTTTCCCAAACATTGTTCAGACTTACAGTGCATGTCACAAAGATGAAACATGAGATTTTTGCGAGTCTCCTAGCTTTTGAAGGAAATAATGGCAAGGGAAAGCCTGGACCATGAACACTGAAGCCAGACTTATCTAGAAGTCAGCCAAGGAGCCCATATCTCTCATCACACATCTCCACAAACACAAAGAATGTGAGCCTAAAGGGAGATAACCTACAAAACTGTAGATTAAGATGCTTTGCTCTGCATCATAGTACATGCCAAAAGAAACAGGTATGTCAAAGGATGAGATCCCACTGCGGCAGAGCCAAATGATCTGGGAGAAGACCCTGAGGACCAGAAATAGCAAGAAGCTACTGTCATTGTCCCACAGAGTCAAATCCAGAAGAGTCTGAGCTTCATTTCTGAAATGGTCTGAGCCCATGCCCTTCCTTTTGTCACCCTGAAAAACAAATATTTTCGCAGGAAGGAAATGTTGATATCTATCCCCTTTTAACATCTCTCTGTTCAAATACGCTGCTGTTTTTCTCTGGTTCATCTGCAGGTGCCCTCAGCTGCAGTGTCCAGACCAGGACATGGCTCAGACAAAGGAGAATTGCAGCTTTCAATGGCTTACATCCAACATCCAACATAAATGCATCCCAGGAGGTGAGCTGCCCTTTTTGCTAAACCATCACACTATTGACTCATGCTAAGTCAGTCATCAATCTGAACCCCCTGATCCTTTCCTGCCATCCTGCTGCCTCTCCAGGCTCTCCTGTCTATGCATTCATGCATTCATTTATCCCTCCCAAATGTGCCACCCTGTGCTCTCTGTACTAAATTTCATCCGGCTAATTCCAGACGCTCACTCTGATCCATCCCTGTCATTTTGAATTCTGAGCCTGTACTCCAAAGTTCTTACAGCACCCTCATTAATACACAGCTCTGGACTTATTTAGCAGATGCTGATACCAAAATGCATATGAATATTTCCAGTTAGCAAAGAAGTGTATCTCTTTAGCCAGCAGGAATGTTTTTCTTTTTTATAAATGCCTTGAAAAAAACCTTCAATTGCTGTCACTCACACTGATAAAAATCCAGTGTAATAACTATGGACTCTAACACAGATACTTCAATTTTATTTTGGTAAGTATTTGAGAATAGAGTTGGGCCTGTTCTTGTCATACACCCAGCGGTTGGTCATAACATTGGTCTAAAAAATGCCCGCAATAGGTGGAGCTATTTATCCTCACTCCCCAGCGAGGGATAACTATTCTTTTTTTTTCTTTTCCTTGCTCCTATCTAAACTGTTTGCTAGAGAGCTCTCTAAAACGAAANGAATAAGAATAAGAAAAGAATAAGAATAAGAATAAGAATAAGAAAAAAAAAAAGAACCCATGGCTCTGGAGATGTTACTTGGTAATTCGCAATCAGCTGCTGCTCAGAAAAATGAGGCTGGTGAAAGAGCTGAGCTCAGTCGGAGTGCACTTGATAACACATGCTCTAGGACATCTCCTGCTATGTTGCAGCAGCTTTAAAATGTATTTCCTTTAATACAGATCCATTTGTGGCAAACATGCCACCAGTGCCTGAGCAATGCTTCTCAGCACTTAGTGCCCTGTCTTGAGGCTACAGAAGAGAGATTTTGATGAAATGGTGGTATATGAAGGTAGAGAGGAAGAGGTACCAGTTGAGAAGCAGTACAGTGCACTGGAAGAGCCCAGCTCAGCACTGAGGTTTGCTGGCACAGACCCTTTTTTGCCAGAGTTTGGGTGTTTGTCAAAGGCACAGCAGCACTTAGCTCTGGCACTTCCTGAGCAAGACATAATTCCGCTGTAACTATGAACCTCTATTTTATAAAATTGTCCAGACTCCCCTGCCTCATGGCTTGTATTTATCAGGAATTCCCTTACTCCCTTTCACGTCCTATGAGTTTGCCCATACTTGTACAAACCACAGGTAGGGACCATACTTATCTCACAGGCTGGGGTTCCTGTAATTAGTAACAATAGAAAGGCTATCACTGGGAATGGAATTAAGCAACCTGGTGGAGAGGATTTAAAAAGCCCCAGGCAGGAGTCAGAGAAATCAAGGGGAAATCCATTCCCTGGGACACCAGGCTTTGTCTGAGGGATGACAGAGCCTGGCTTGGCTGCCAAGGTGCATGGTCAACACCATCCAGGGAGTAGGAACAGGGGCCTTCTTGTCCCACATGGTGCCCACACAGCACCAGATGACCCATCCAGGGTGAGCATGACTGGCTTAGCTGACCATCCCATGAGGCACTGAGAGAAGACGGGAGAAAGGAAAATCCAGGTGGTGGTGTTGAATTGTGGATGCTGTGATTAGCCTATGGCAGGCAAAGACCAGAGAAACTGAGTGAGGTGCCAAGTAGTGATCCAGCATATACATATTCAGTACTCCTATCTTCACAGCACCAACCCCATGGGACCCAGCTGAAAGCTGGTTTGTATGCCAGGCCAGCCAAGGAGCATTTATAGTCACCCATGCTCAGCTAAGGGATAGGAAGGCAGGAACCCAGGGCTGTGTCTTTGCAAGGGGCCCATGGAAAACATCCTCCTCCCGCCGTGACAAGTCTTTTCCACTGCTCCAGATTCCATTTTTCAGACCACACATCATCTAACTCCCCTCACCCCATACTGGGGAAAGAGACCCACATCATCCATCAGCCACAGGGATATGAATGTTTCAAGGTTGGAAAGAACCCTAAATCTGCAAACTGTAATGAGGGGACACCAGCAAAACTGTCACTGCTTGCAAGGACAAGAATTGCCCTCACAGACTCCTATCCCACTGGCCTTAAGGCCTTCCTTATCTTGCTCACCTTTTTCTCCCTTTCTGACAGTGCCCAAGCACAAGAGGGAGGGGCTCTCCCTCCAACACAGACTCCAGAGAGCTCTTTTCGTTCTGCATTTAAAAGGGAAAGAAGAAAAGGCAGAGCAAACCTGTCTCACACGTAATCTGCTGCACAAATGCCAGCTCTCAGCAATCGATAGCAAACGCTCCCGGAGGGCTGTTTTCATTTCATAATATTTATTGGGTTGCTTTATTGTCAGAATCATTACAGTTCAATGTACTGCATGGATTTTATGCCAGCTGCACTTAGTTTGTCTTGGTTTTAGCGCTCCACATGCCTTATGTGCGGCCATGGCTGCACCTAGGTTGGGGCTGCTCCTCATGTAGGTTCCTCTGTGTGACAAGGGGTGAGTTACCATCTCTCATTGTATCTCTATTTCCACCCCAATCTGGCATAAATAGTGGCTTGTTGAGCTATCCGTAAGTTCCCTGGGAGGGGATGACCTCTGCATGAACAGTATCTCTCATGAGTCCTGATCTTGGTTGACCCATTGGATGTGAAGCAACCAAGAAAACAGAGCCTCAAACATGAAATGATTATGAACTAACTGTGAGAGAGGGAATGATGGGACTGGGAGAGAATGGGATTGGAAAAGGGATTAGGAGCAGCAGCTGAGGTTAAACATTACATCTTCTGTGGGCAAGAGTCCCGGTGAGAGGGGCTAGGATAGGAATCGAGCCAGGCATACCATGAATGAAGGAGCTGCTGCACTTCTTCTGATGCAGTTGCTCTGCAGACACTCACTAGGGCAAACTCAGGGCTTGACTCTGTGCTGATTGTCAATGTGTAGACATGATCCCACCCAAAGCAGTAAGATGGAAAACACTCCCAGTTCCCACTCAATTGACACCACTTCCTTGTTTCTCCAGGCTGCCTGAAGATTAGGTGGTGGTGATGAGGAAACCAAAAGGCTCCTCTGTATCCCCAGTTCCCCCTCCACAACCAGCTGGTCACAGGAACCAGTCTGGGCTCAGTGTCACAGCAAGAGCCCTGCCCGCCCTGCAGTGGACAAGATGGTCTGTCTCCTTTTCAGAGAGAGACCTCAGGGCACAAGGAATGTCCTCCTCACACTTCACAGGCTCACACTCTAAGGAAAAATCTGGCCCTTGGGGAGGAGTGCCTCACAGATACAACAGCCCAGGAAAGGGGCTGCCTGCTCACTCACATCCTCTTCAGCTGCTAGCCTGGATTAGCAGCCTTAAGAAAACCCTTGGCCAGGGCTATCCCCAGGTCCCAGGTGTCTGAGGAGAGATCGATGACTTTCTTGGGGACAAAGTCTCCCCTAGGCATTGCCTGAGACTGATCCCAGCAGGGATGTCAAGAGGAGCAGAGAATGCTGGGATGCCAAGGCTTTCCCCAAGGTGGAAGCTGGAAAGAGGAGCAAACAGGTGAGAATGCACAGCAGCATCCCTCCTGCAGTAGGTATTCAGTGCTCGCATTCTGCAATAACCCATAATTTCAGCTGTAAAAGGAGCCCTGGCACTAACATTCCACAAACCCTGGGGGTGATCTGAGGTTCATCAGGTCCGAAAGAGGAGCACAGCGGTATCACTGCTGCCAGCACAGCACAGGGCAGCTTCCATCCCTACTCCAGCTACCACTGCTTATTCCTTACTTTTGACTGTGTGTGTGTTGGGAGTTATTATGCCAGTGTCTAAGCGATTCGCTTGCATCTCACTTTTTTCAATTACCGCCTGCATGCTGCCTTCCCAATTGCCTGGCGGGCCTTGACTCACCTGCCTGCTGAATATAATTTGTTTTTAATGTATGGCTCTAGCAAATTTTCTCTTCCTCCTCCTCTTTCTTTTTTTTTTTATTATTAAACAAATTTTTTCCTAACTCACATCAGTAATTAATTCCCAAACTGACAGAGTCTCAGCAGAGCAAGGAGGGCTGAACTAGTTAGGGAGGCAGATACTTAGCGCCTACAATTAACCTTGTATGCACACCCATCGCTGTAGGACATCTAAGGATGAACCTCTCTGAGAACGCATTCACCCCTACCATGATGGAAATACCTACTGTGGCTGCAAAAAGCTATTCATCTTGCCTCTAGTTCAGGGCTGTCAAATCTCTACAGGCAGAGCAGGCTGTCGTGCTGTCTCTGATGGACTCCTCTAAAAACAGCTTCACTTTTCCTTGCCTGGCTTTTCCTTGGTTTTGCAGCTCAGCAGGGTTGGTTCACACTATCCGACGTCCAGCACTTAGAGCAGGTCCTTGGCTCTATCTGTAGGGTGGGAGGTGTAGTTCTGGAGAGGATACTGATCACTGGAAACACCAACTGCTGTGCGAGGCCAAGATCAGTTGCAATGGCAGCAATGCCAGGGGTGTAGGATACTCAGGTGCACTGCTCTGGATTAAGCTCAGGGATCCCAAGGAGGACATGGAAAGGAAGCGTGACCTGGGCTGGAAACACACCGTGGAGTTTGTTTAATTTAATTTAAATTAACTCTTTAATTGCTGGCAGCAACAGTTCCCCCACAGCAGGGGGCATTTAGGACCACTGTGTTTACACTCTTTCACATCAGTGGGTGATAATTACAGTGACTTCTCTAACCGGGAGGGGCTTAAATCTCATCTAGAAAACGAGAGTTCTTTCTTGAGGAAGAAGCATTCCACCAAGGCTGTTCAAAGCAGACAGCCCTCACTCCCACATCTGGAGGTGCTGTTAATTGGGCCATTACAGAGGAACCCTTCATGCCTCCAGGCCACCCAGCTAAGCCAGGTGTACTTCAGAAACATGAATACTGCATTGGAAACTGCCTCAAATCGCTCTGTATCCCACCTATACCTCTGTCCTCATCAAGAAGTCTGAGATGACAAAGATGCTCCACTTATAGCCAGGAGAACTATTTGAGCACCAGCAGGACCAGCAGCTGATTTATGCAGAAATTGCTACTCAAATCCACTGCTGTGCATGCTAGCCAGGACACGGCAGCTCTGTGCTGGCCTCCTTCCTTACGCTCACCACCTTCATGTTTTTAGTAAGGTGAGACAGGCAGAGACCACCAAAATACCCTCAGACATCTTCCAAGAGGAGCAAGGGGAAAAATCAGCACCACAAACTTCCTTCAAAAATCAAGTCAAGGATGGCAACAGCTGCACCTAATGACCCCATCTATCGAATTACGTACTTAGCACTGGTCCTGTCATTTGCCTCCTAAAAGCTCCTGATCATCAGTGATTATCAAAACCGGCCACATGCATTTTGATCAGGCACAATCAAAGCTGAGTGCAGCCGAAAGAGCCATAAAAGCCTGTGCAGAGCAATTGGTATGGAGCTCTGGCTGGGGGTCAGGCTGGGAGCTGACTGTCCAGAGTCTGAGCTCCTGCCCTTGCTAGCCTGCAAACAAACAGCTTGGTTATGAGTTGAATGTAAAGGAGGAGGAATGCTGGGGATATCCATGGGCTTTAATTGATAAAAAAATAGAAATGTCCTGAGAAGTGGCCTCAGGCAGTGGGTTTCCCTGGAGCATTGGGATATGTGACCTGCAGGAGGGGATAAAATGCATCACAGGTGAGGGGCCTGCCCTCACATTACACACACAAATGGTGGCAGGTAGGTTTTAGAGATTTCTTTTTATGTATAATCCCTCACCACACTGCAGGCAGTCCCCTTTTGCCTGTTATGAACTGTAGTGTTTTGCTTCCAGTTGTTCTCATTCTGGGGAAAATGTTTTGGATTTCAATCAGAAAGATTTTGCTGGAGAAATATGGGTCCAACTTTCAATCTAAACTTGCTGGCCCTTTTCATGAGGGCAAAAGTAAGTGCACATGTGGAGAGATCCACAGGGCAGTCACTGAGGAAACATCCCACCTTCTCAATTGCAGTATGGGCTGGAAAACAGTCCATGAAGCATGGCCTGTTTTGGTCACTGGATTATTCGAGGCTAAATTGTTAAATTGTTCCATGCTTAAAGCCTTCTCTGTAAAGCTCTGTAATGCTAGGGATAAAATTTACTCAGAAAAGGAGATCTGCACCCACAGCTTAGTAAAAGACCTCGCAAGTAGTGTGGCAGAATGAGAATGGTACATTGACTGGGCATCTAGTCAGTTCAAACACAAATAAGATCACAGTACGTAATTAGTGATTCATAAAGAGATGAATATCAGGCAATTAAAGAGGTAGTTTGAGGCATGCTGATTGAAATCAGGTCTGTGTTGTGATTCTGGATCAGAGACGGCCCTAAGAGCTGGGTGTCTGGCTGCAGCAATGAGGCACACAGGCACAGTTGCTGCTTTGAAGCACCATTTCCTATTCCTGGTGTTGTGCCCTCAGTTTTGTGTGCCAGGTTAGTCTCGCTTCTGCTGAGAGAACGCCCAGGTTTGAAATGGAAACCTGCTCTGGTGCTGGTGTAGGACTAAGACCATGCAGAAAAAATGGTAAAGATTTGACTCCCTGCATTTGAAGAGGTACAATATTTGGTGCAGCTCAGAGGTCTGATTTCCAGCATTTCATCTCATCTCGTTAGAGCTTCCAGTTGTGCTGAAGACTGCCTGTCATTTCAAGATTGCACCACATCTGCTGCATTGCTGAGTGCTGGGAGGAGACCAGCAGAGCTGAAATGGGCAGGCAGAGGAGAAATGACAGCAGGATTCAAGCTTTTCATGTGTTTTCACCACGTGGACATGTGATGCTGTGTCAGATACAGAGCATTGCAGCACTGGCTCCCAGCGTCCTCCCCGCCCCGTGCCAGGCTCTGGCCAAGCACTGTACCTCTTGCAAGGGAGATAAAAAGTTGCCCAAGGTCATGAAAGGAACCAACAGGGAGGCTGTTTCAGGAATATTAACACATACTTTAATTAGTACATTGCGCAGATGCCCAGGCGGTTGCGAGTGAGGAAGAAATGCTAGAACTGGAATGATGGTGAGGCCAGCACTTCGTGCTCAGGGTTATAATGTCCCCTTCGCAGTGTGAAGCTCCCTGTCTTTGGGCTGAGCCTAGTGATGCGGGCACAAAGCGTCTGCAGGGTTAGCAAATCCTGTAATTAGCAGTTAATGCATTTGACTCCCCGGTATTTCAATGTGATCAACAGGGCCTGTAGGATGCCACTACGGACAAAATATCAGCTGTTCCCTGCCTGCTCTGAGCCATGGGTACCAAGGCAGGACTGACAGTGTTGTCTCCTCTCCGTTTTGTGGAGGCTATCAGGTTGGGAATGACCACAGGAACCCTGTCCTGGCCAAGCCCAGCACTGTCCCGCCGGGCATAGGGCTAACTGCTTCTTGAAAAGAGCTGATTAGAGCTCCTACCTCATCCTGGCACTTGATTCCTGGACTGTGCTGCCCATATCATTGGGAAATGTCCCCTGATGTCTTACCTAAACCTTTCCTGCTGAATGCCTGCAATTGGTTTTCTCTGTGCCCAGCGGAGGTGTTCTCTGCTTATTCCAGTCCTATTTATGTAGCTGGACACCCTTTTCCTCTCATGTCTGCCTCGTACTGCTGTGGATTAAGCTGTTTTATTTTTGCAAGTCTTGCTCAAGACATGAACCCCCAAACAGAACTTCTACTTGATGCACAGAGCCATAACAGAAAATGTGGGTGGAGGGAGATCCAGCAGGTACCGCCTCTGCATCTCTGCAGGAGATGTTCCCAACATGCTGGTGCAGAGCAGAGAGGTTGCCAGTGTAGTCAAACTTCTGGCATACTCTCCTTTGCAGTAAAATGCTTAGAGTTCAGCTGCTGTTCTAGTGCCATCTTGAAATGTTAGGACGGTCATTAGCATGATTAAAGCCCTAACAAAATGAGGTGGAATGAGTGGACCTGGTCAGCAGGCTGCACTAGGCACCTCGTGATATGTAAAGAGCTTTAAGCCTCTCCTGAAAGAAGAAAATCTTTTTCTTTCTCTCTACATAGATCTGGCCCCAAGAGGAAGTTGGAGCAGACTGAAATTTCAATGCTGTATGCATTTACCTCCACTCAGAGTTTCCCAGAGCTGAGGAAACTGTCTCATTGGATAATGGCTGCATTTTTCATGCTGGGTTCCTGGTTTTATCTATGGAGATAGCTTATCTCCTGTCTAAGGATATTAAAATCACAACAGAACAATAACATCGTTGTGGGGGTCTCTAATGTACCCTGTCTGGCTCCTAGACCAAATGTGTTGGCAACAACTTAAAATGCAGGGGAACATGGATAGCCATTCACATCATTTGGCTCAAAGCTGTGGTTTCACTCCTGCATGGCACTTCACACTTCTCATGGGGAAACATACGTCAGTATTTTTCTGTCTTGTTGGGGGACATATGGGCAGCTTGTGGGGTCCGCAGGAGGAACCAAGGCAATGTTCAGTGGGCTTTAATGCACCACAAATTGCACTTCTGCTGGAAAATCCATTAGAAAATGAGTAAAAGTCCCCAAAATAAATTGTTCCAGAATCTGTTTTTTTCAGACTGTGTGGGAAATAAATGATTTGATCTGGCCGGGCTGGCACACAGCAGCGACAGGACGTGAGTTGCAAGCTTAGAGAGAAAAACCCTTGGAGGGGGCTCCCAGCAGATGTGGTGTTCCCAGGGGCACCCAGACCCTCTGCCTAGCACCTCCTACACATTCTGGGATGCTGGAAATGGTGGAGCTATGGAAGCTGCCCCAGCTGCAGAACATCTGGATGTGAGCAGAGCCTGTCAGCATCACAGGGGAATGTTTACTCCTGCAAGGCAGAGGCTGTGGTGGGAAACGTGCCCTGCCTTGTTGGTACCCACCAGTACGCTATACCACCCTGGTTCACCTGCCCAACATTCTGTCCTGGTACATATGAAGGCTCACAGACTTCAGACAGGATGATCCAAAATTCAACCAAATTCCTCTGTTGGCATGGATTGAGCTAGCCCCAGAAGTGGCACAGATGGGAAATGGGCTCTGATATGAGCTAATAAGACCACCAGAGAGGCAGACCTCTGTTTCCACAAGCTGGGATGTCCACCTGGTGTCCCCGAGCCAGCCCAGAGGACATCTGGCTGGAAAGCCATGAAAACAGCTGATCTGTGAGGAGAGAGAATAGTCCACAACACCACATCCCCCTTCTGCCCTCATACAGAGCAGTTTGATGAAGACCACCTCAAATACATTACCTTCTGCTTTCTACTCTTTGAAGCTGCACTGAGTGTTTCCAAAGTCAACAACTGACTGACACAAAAGCTTTAATGATGCCCTGCTTAAGGATTGAGACTCTGAAAGTATGTGACCAAATCTACATCTTTCAGTGCCAGGCGTTGCAGTTTGACAAGCTGCCATATCTAATTGCTAATTAATTAGGATTTTTGCATATGTAGTTTAAATCAGCTGGCTGCAGCTGCCAACAGGACCCAGACAGCTGACAAACATTCCTGATGCTCCACAAAAACATCTTGGTTCTTCTGCTCATTCAGGTGAAGCTATTTTAGTTTACCCGATAGCAGGAGGTATTTCCAAAGCCCAAGAAAATATTCTAAATAAATAATAAATCTTTAGAAAGTCCTAATCTTCAGAAAAATTTGAGATTTGAGAACTATTTCCTGTCTTGCACTCAGACAAATTTTGAGATCTTTTACCTTCTTACTGGTAGAAAAAGGTTGGTAGTTCAAAGGAGGAAGGAAGGGAAGAGATGCAAATTGGTTTGATCATTTCCAGTAGTCTTATGCTAGTCACAATTTACTTTTTTGTCTAAATTTATTCCAATGTTGAGATGGGATCATTTGGATTCTTCTGCAGCTCTCTGGTTGGAAATACCTTGGCAGGCAGTCTCACTTTAATAGTCGTTGTTGCTTTTGTCCCCAGAAATTTCTGAGCTGGGAAAGTTGGTTTTTTTGTGGCTGACTTTGTTCTGCAAATAGTTTTGGTTTTGCTGAAGCAGCATTCTGGGCAAATGCAACATTTGAAACTCTAGATATGTGGTGTATAAGTGTATTTCTGTCTGTGAATACAGACATATTTTTGTGTGTTTTCTCAATTGTGTTTATTTTAGGCGAGAAATTGAGGATTTTAGCATCAAGTAGTTGCACCAAACAGGACGAGAAGTTTCCATGTTGAATGCTGTGGTCTGATGGTGCTCCTAACATCCCACACTATCACCACTGTGGCTTAGCCTTTCCCCTGGCTCATAGTCGTGTCCTGGGAGGTGCTGGAGGACCTGAGGACTCCAAAGGGCTCTGCAGGAGCCCATTTTCCCACATAGCCTGGTCACTTGACCCAGACTGTGTGCTGTCACAGCTGGGATGGAACTCTGGAGGACTAGCTATTTGTTGGTAAAAAAACCAGCAGAACAGATGGAGGAAAGAAGCTGTACATGACACAGAGCAACATCTGAGCAAACCCGGGGGTGGTCAGGCACTGGAACAGGATACCTGGGTAGGAGGCCATGGCACAAAGTTCAAGAAATGTTTGGAGAATGGTCTCAGGCACATGGTGTGATTCTTGGGGTTGTCCTGTACAGGGCCAGGAGCTGGAATTCAATGATCCTTGAAGGTCCCTTCAAACCTGGGATATTCTTTGATCTGGAGATGTTCTTCCCTTACTTGGATATATGGGCAGGGGATGGTCTGTGCCTACAGAAGAACAAGGTCTACGTAGTGGATTCCATCCAGGTTGTTCTACCACACTATGTCTGGTGGTCCTTCGCCTGACCATTTTGTGACACTCAAACCTAAATCTGGTTTGATTTCTGCTCCAGACACACTTCTTGGGAGCTTTAAATTTTACCTTCTTCAGCAGGAAAACCCTGAAGCTGACATGCACTTAAAAATGTGCTTTTGCCTGGATGGCTGCTTCTGCCCAGGGAGCAGGATGCTGCAGCTCAGGAGAGGGTGCTCAGTGACCAGCATAAGTCATTCCTGGGCTGAGTGAGCACACAGGGAAGAGCTGCAGGGATTTGCTGCTTCAGTTGAGGGTTTGAAAATCATGACAGATTTAGAAAATGCAGCTGAAAGATGAGGTTGGAGTCTTTTCTACAGCCTCCTCAGGGTGTTTGATGAGGTCAGGACTTGCTGTCCACTTTGTTTTGATCTTAAATTACAGGACTAAATTAGCTAAAACTACCTAAAAGCAGACCTGGCTGCTGGTGGGGACAGACACTGGCTCAACACAAAACTGCTAGCCAGAAGAAACTCCTCACAGTTCAGTGTAGAGCACCTCAAGAAGTGTAGAGCATATTGCTGGGGCAGAAATTCATCAGGATACTGACCTTCCCATAAAGGCTATTGTGGAGCTAGAAGTGAGCTGGAGAAAGGAGGGGAGGACCACAGTGCACAGACAAATGACAGAGTGATGGCCAGGGCTGGGGTTTGACCTCACCAGGCCATCCCAGGCTGTAGTTCAATTCTGGGGACAAACCCTGTGCAGGTCTTCCTCCTTTGTGACATCCCACAGGCACTTCCGTGCTGCCCAACCTGATGTCTCCAGCCTGCATGGCCAAAAGGCAAATACACCTCTGAACAAAATAAAAGCCTCTTTTTCTTATCATGCTCCACTTATAGTCTACAAAGAGAAAAAAAAATAAGTGCCTTTTTTCTGGGAATTTCCTGACCTACTCCAGCTGCCTTCTCCATTTGGCTACAACCAGCAACAGGCTTGGAAATACCAGGTTTAATTAAAACAATCTTTTATGTTCTGATGCAAGCCTTATTTCCTCTACCTGGTGAGAAATGGCTCTTTCCTCAATCAGCAATTGAAGTCTGAGATTGCTGCGCTGAGCAGAATGGCAGCCACTTTCTGTTAATTAAAGCTCAGCTCGGGGCACTGCAGCCCAGCCCCTCGGAAAGTAGCTTCCGAAGTTTGTCTCCAGCCTTGCAGGAGCAGGAAAGGGACACAGGCATTAATGGGATGCAGGAGACAACCTGCTGGTTTCCGTCCCTTACAAGTGATTTCCAAAACAAAACATATACTGTAACTTATTTGTTGGGGGTCTTTTCTTTGGTAAGAGAATTTTTTTCAGCTGTTTGGACACTGTGGGTGAAAGCGATGGTACCTCTAACTGCACACCCTGACTTAGCATTATCAAGAGTTTTTCTTTACAGTTGCATTGCCACTCCCACCAGGACTTCTTCCTGACCTATTTCTGCCCCGCTGTATTTCTCCCCATTGTGGTATTTAGGAAGTGCTTCTGCTCCAGACGGTTCATGGGGTTTCTGTGCTGGACACAGTGCTGCCCCTCAGCCATATGGAAGTTGTGTTTGTGGGAGCAGGGCATTTCCCAGTGTTTGGTGTGAGGAAAGGAAGCTGAGTTTCTCCTGGCTGGCAGATGGCTCCACCACATGAGCTCTAAACTGGAGTTAAGGCTGAAATGATGGGATCACTAAAAACAGATTTACAATAGTGGAATAAAGTTACTGAAAGATGAGTACAACGCTAAGCATTATTAAGATTGCTTAACAATAAAGATCCTCACTGCATCAGCACCTCATTTAGTTTCTTTCTTCTTCTCACATTAAGCTGTAATCTCTCTCTATTAATGTAAGAGCCGGTTTCTTTCTATAAAATAGCTATTTCTCTTCGCCGGTCTCCAGCATGAGAAGGTGAAGATAAAGAATCCTTTTGTCTGAGGTGTCCCAGGTGAAAATGTCCTTTTTCTCCTCTGCTGCCCAGGCATTTGGCAGCCCCTGCAATGAGAGGAGGGTTAGCCTTGCTCTTCTCAAAGGTCTCTTGCACCCACCTCTACCAGATACCCTCAACAAGGGGTCCCTGGCTTCATCTTGTACTCTGCTGCAAACTCCTGAATACATCATTCATTAGCATTTGTGATCAAGTTGCAGGAACAACCGAGGGCTTTCAAACCTAATGCTCATCGACTAACAGCTCCAGAGACCTTAGGCTGAGGAGAGACAGGGGTGCATATTCAGGCAAACCAGAGGGTATTTCCCTCCAAGTAGCCGCCATCTGGATGTGCATCCCCTCACACAGCTGACATTTGGGAATTATTGCATTGGACTAGGGGGAAATCCTGCTAGTTTCAGCACAGAGTTTGATGGGTGGTGGATTTGCCCCTTTAGCAGTCAATTGTGTTGCAAAGATGCTCATACTGCACAGATGTGAATGAGGTGTGGGCAAAAAACTTGCCTTTTGGCAAAGGCACAGATTTCTGCCTTCTAGGCTCAAGATCTCAGAGTTCCATTTCCAGTTTCCAGCTCCACACCAGAGGCTGTGCAAAAGAGAGGTCAGAGGAGACAAGCCAGTGCCCTGTCCTGGAGTGCACCTAATAACCCTTGCCCAGGTGGTGAGGGCTGGCAGAGCTGAGGCCATAGGAATGACAGCTGGTTATCCTTGTGAGTGCTCTAGTGTCACCCTGAGACCAGAGCCCTCTCTCCTGATGGCCGTGTCTATTCTTACCACAGGCATTCAGGCCGTGCAAGCTGCAGAAGAGGAGCTGTTTTCCAGAAATCTTTGCAACATGTACAACACTTCAGAATGAGTGGAGAGCAGCTTTTCCAGCAGACAACAACAGTCCTGCCAGCAGGCTTAAATCAGCTGGAGTGTCCTGTATCTGAGGAGCCAATAGGATCCCACATCACTCTCCCACCAGCTCTTTGTAACTACTTACCTCTTCTCCTCCAGACATGGGTTTGGCAGCTTCACCTCCACCTTCTCATGGTGTGACTCTAGGGGATGGTCCTGTGCAGGCCTAAGGCTTGGAGACTCAATTAACTTTGTGGGTCCCTTCCAAATCAGCATTTTCTGTGATTCTTCATCCCCCAGTGCCCCCTGTGGCTCTGCAAAGCTGCTGTCACATAGTGCAAAATCCCTGCTTCACCCTGCAAGGCACTGTACTGTGATAAGATCCCAGGGATGCCATCTCACCTTTCTGCTCTCAAAGGAGAGGACATGACCATGTAAGGCTGAGTTTTTTGGGTGCTATTGCAGGGGGAACATGGTAGGATGGCTAAACCCAAGATGCAGACTCAGGGAAGGTTGTCTAAGAATGTGTCTCAAGAAGCAAACAGGACAGTCTGTTCACTGTAGCAGCCACCTGCATCACTGGTTATTTCTTCAGGGGTATAAAGTTCCTCTGTCACCACTGGAGCACAGCACAAACTAAAGGGAAAGCATTAGCAGCAGGCATTAACAAGCCCTGAGCAAGACGCCTTCATCCGTGGGATGTTGCAAAGTGAAGATGCTGGGAAGCTGTCTCCCTTGCTCCAGAGACATAACAACTCCCAGCTATCAGATGGAAGAGGAGGTTTTCAGACCACTGGGGTCAGTGGTGCCACCTCCAGAGTTCTGGGCACAACCTGCCTGCAAGGTCATTCCATCTCATGAAGGCCCAGCTCTAGTGGGACCCTGTATACGGTACAATGTCCTGCATTTGTCTACTCTACTCTCTCCCAAAGGATTGGGCAATTTCTCAAAGCTTCTGGACTTTGAACCTGAAGAATTTAGACTCATTCAGGCTGGGTTTGGGAAAAGCAGGTAGGAACAATGTTTTGCAGCTGTAGAAAGGGAAAGGATTTCAGCAACGCATGTGCTTGGGCAGGCAGGGGTCACATGGCAACCCTCTTACCACCATCCATTCACCTGGTGACCAAGCACAGCCCTATCAGCAGCACACACATCCCATTCCCTGCGGCACCAAGGCAGCTCTGCACAAAGCCCCTGCAGGGAGCCTGGAGCTGGCTCTTCCCTAGCCAATTCCATCTGTTCTAGGGAGAACTTGCAGCAGTAACCAGATGCTGCGCTTCCCACCTCTACATCTATCTGCCGGGCCCTGCACAGAGACAGGTCAGACATACCTGTGATCAAGGCAATTGCAGAGGCACCTTCCAACCCCAGATGCACCTGGGAGGCCTGTGTTTGTCTCTACATTCACTGGAAAGTCATTGAAGAGCTCCTCTATTCCTAAATAGTCCTCAGACATCCCCTTGCCAAGCACAGGCCAGGTCTACCCTATTTAGTGAACCAGAGCTGTTGTCAGAGTTGACAATGCTTAAGATTTACTCCATCCGGCATGGAAGGAAAGACCAAACCCTCATATCTGAGTTAATGAAACAGTCTGAGGAGACAATAGTTCCTGGCGCTGCGAGGACTTGCATTAGTGAGCTGGGGTTACGGAGAGCTCTGATCAATAAATATGTTGCCACAGCTTTTCGTAGCATCCATCACTTGTCAGGAAATGCATTTAGGCTAATACCTGCAGAGGGCATAAACCAGCCATAGGAATTAAAACCTGCCACATGCCAAATGGTAATGCACAATTTAATGATCACAGGATCTGATAAATAAGCAAAACTGTGAAATGAATAAATACACTCTGGCATCAACATCTGCAACCCAACCTGACCACATTTAGTCTTGACATTAACCTACAAGGTGCTTCTCAGGGCTCATCTGTTTGCAGTACATGGGCAGCAAAAGCAGCAGCCTGCACCCCTTTTCCCAGGAGAGCTCAAAGGACTTTCAGAACCAGCATTTCTTGTCACTTCAAACACTGGCGCAAGTAGGAAACTAGCAGGCTTACTGTGCAAGGAAGGCTGTAACAGTGGTCACAGCAGTGAGCTCTTCTCTGTGGCTGTGATGGGCAAAGCAAAATAGGGAGGGACTGAAACTGCATCAAAGACAGTTTCAGCTGGACAATAGAAAAGATGGAGAAAGGGATCACTCCTGACAGCCAGATGCAAGACGTGAGGGGGATTTTCAGAAGAGACTAGATACAGGGTGGGCTAAGGAGACCTGATCAGGAGACTAGAGCCTCTCCAACTCATCTGCCACCTCATCAGGTTCATCCTCTTCTTCTCCCAGAACCATCAGCACAGACCAGGGTGAGAGCTGCATTTCCTGGGAGCAGGTAGGACCAGGTAGGAGGAAAGGAACTAGCTCTGAGTGAGAAATAACCCCTTAAGTGAGCAAAACGATAGAAAGATATCGCTGAGAGCACTGCTCCTGTTCTGCTCCAGTGCCTCTCCAGGAGAGGGCTCAGCAAGCGGAAGGGAGGATAAACAGCATGAAATTAAGAAGGGGAAGTTTTCAGGTCTGTAGCAAGAAAAAAACCTTCCTGACAGGAAGATTAATGAGACTGTGGAGAAGTTTCTCCCAAGGAAAGCCTGGGACATTTGAAACTAGATTAAACAGTGAATTCAGAGATGGAGACATGGAAAATATTTGTGCTGCAGGAGAGTTGGACTAGAGGGAGCTGAGCGAGGCACTCCCCATTGCTAATTTATTCTTGTTCTGTTGTGTTATCTATTCATGCTCTCCTACCACATCCATCATCTGACACTCTCTGCTCGTTGAAAATGTGGAAGGTAGCCTCTGTGGTCAGCTTGGATCAGGGATCATTAAATACCTCTTTCTGCCAGCTTGAAGAACAGCTAAATCCCTTTGGCAACATCAGCCAGCTCAAGCACAGCCCTGAAATTCTCATGACAAAGCATGGCATGTGCTGCTGACCCCCATGGGTACATTTCAGCAGCACTTCAGCCAGAGCTGTTACAGTACAAGGAGACGTTGGGTCCCTAACCCGGGAAGGACACTGACCTGTTGGAGCAAGTCCAGAGAAGGCCACTAAGTTGATTAAAGGGATGGAGCAGCTCTTCTAAGAGGAAAGGTGGAGGAAATTTGGATTGGAAAAGAGAAGGGTTAAGGGTGACTTAATTGCAGCCTTCCAGCACCTGAAGAGAACTTATGGGGATGGAGTATATACAAGGACATGCAGTGACAGGACAAAGAGGAATGGGTTTAAATCGAAAGGGAGTATGTTGAGATTAGATAATAGGAAGAAATAATTTACTGTGAGTGTGGTGAGGCACTGGAACAAGTTACTCAGGGAAGTCGTGGATGCCTCATCCCTGGAAGTGTTCAGGACCAGGCTGGATGATGCTCTGAGCAGCCTGGTCTTGTTGAAGGTGTCCCTGCACACAGAACAAGGGCTGGAACTAGATGGTCTTCAAGCTCCTCTTTCAACCCAAACCATTCTATGATTCTATAAACTTAGGGGAGCTGCACAGTCTTTTTAGGCAATGCCCAGATCCCTAGGCCATTGTCAGTAAAGGGTTGTAAAGACAAATATGTATGGCAACACTCGGATTTCACAGGAGTGAGAAGAAAAGGAGGTTGGGCACCTGTTCCTCAAAACCATGCGGAAGCCACCACCTGACAACAAGCCACTGGACAGACACTGAAGGCTGTCACTCACTGCGGTCTGGGCCACCTCTTTCTCCTGGGATTCCTCATGTCAGGTTCTGTCCTGCAGCTGCCCTGAGAACAGCCTGGGGTGGACAGTGCCAGCACATGGACCAGATATCTTTGTTGAGCCTCAGCTCAACTGCAGACCCACACAAGCACCCCACACCAGTCTCCACAGCCAGCATCTGCTTCAACTTCAGTCAGGAAAACCCAAGCCCAAGAGGTGGAGGGAGGAGTGCTCTCAGTCTCTGTACGGGTGTTAGATGGTGAGTTGGACTAGATGATCCTTGTGGGTCCCTTCCAACTCATAATATTCTGTGATTCTGTGATTCTGTGAGTTCACGTCCACGCAAGCACACATGATTGAGCCAAACTCTTTTTTGTGGGGACAGAAGAATAGCAACAGTTCAGCAGTTCAGGCTCTCTAATGCTTGTGCTGCTGCAGGTAACAGTTCACTACTAGAGAGATGAGACCCTGAGGGAGATCTCGAGGCAGTTCAGGGGAGCAGAAGGTCTCAGGTTTGGTTTTGTTGCCTGTCAAAGTGCTACTCCCTGAGCAGCAGTCCAGGTCCACCCATAGTCTTGTCCCTCACCCTTCGTTACCCCCTGCTTGAGCACTACTAGTCATATCATGGCACAGCAAGCCTGTTCATGCAGCTGATCCACCTGAATTGAACATGGCATGCTCCACACTCCACAAAATACAGAGAGATCAGTGCCATTGCTTGGCTCACCGTGCAGTCACAAGAGCACTAGTGATGGAGGATGCAATGAGGTTTTTGGCAGGATGACAGTACATGACAATCCTCTCTCAGTTAATGATGGTGTGCCACTACTTCCTGCAGCGAGCATCTGCATGATCTTTCAACAAATCCGTGCCCCTTCACTGCCCCCGTGGGACACTTCAAGAAACACAAAACTGCTTTACCTAAGGAGCCCATGAAACCTAGTGTAGGAAAAACTGGAAGACACATCTCAATCCCTACCCACAATACATTCGGGCTGTGCTCAGTTGGCCAGATTCACTGTTACTCTTTGGTCACTTCCTTGCCTTCCTTCAGGGACTACATGCCTTGTTTTGCAAATACTCCCCCAATGTCACCTCCAATTCTCACAGCTGCTTCTCCCTGATTTGATTATATCACCAGCAGTTCGTTCTGTGGTTAGCCCTTCTGCTGTAATCCCCAGGACAATCCTGTGGCAAAGTTGTTAACTACTTGTTGTTGTTAACTACAAAGTTGTTAACTACTCTCCTGCCTGATCTCCCTTAGGATGACAGTCTGCTCCATAACCATCACCACTCAGTGATTTGGTGATGGCAGGTCCTGTAAATCACTCAGTCTGGGAGAACAGGCAGGGCAGTAGCATGCCCTTCCAGGGAACAATGCCATCAGGATGACAGCCACACTCAGATTTCCAGCAAAGATTTGCCTTTTCCCATCCAGCTTCACCGAAAATTGATTTTCGACTCCTGGGAGTGTCCATCTACCTGAAAGGTCTGGATGTCCACCCCTTGGCCTCTCAGCATCACTTGTTTTTTTGTGAGCTGCAGACCGTAGCCCCTGTGTGTTGCTCTCTGCCAAGTCCCCTTCCAGACTGCTCCACCTATACGGAATAATTTGTGAAAGCCTCTTCTGACACCATGTAATCAGGTAGTGATTTATAAGAGGGAGCTCTCATCCCTAGCTTCTGTCATGACAGGTAAGGAATTAGGAAAAATTATAACCCAGCACAGATTCAAATGAGAAAATTACACCCTGTCTTTCCAGGACCCTCATCATGGCAAACACAGGAGCACTGCCTCCCTTCCCAGCCTCAGCCCAGAACAGCAGAAGGGAGATGGCTCTGCAAACACCTTCACCAGGCAGGTATACCTGCCACAAGATAAAAACTGGGGCTTGAACTTGTGCATGCCAAAAGCATGTGGGATGGCCATCCCTGATGTGTAGCAGTGGGTGGGGAAAGGAGCAGGCCCAACTTCTTGTGGAGCACATGGAGCATGAGATGGAGGTGGTCATTCTGCTGATGTGCCCTCCATCATGGCTCTACCTTGAAAGGTGCTGCCAAGGTACAAGCGTGTGGTGGGGTGTGCACCCTCTCACCATATAACCCCAGTGTCCCAGCAGCAAAGGAGTGAACAAATACAGAGATATTAATGCTGTGCACAAATGCAGAACAGATGTTCCAGCAACAACTAAAAAAAAACCCCATAATTAAGAAATAGATAGAGGAATCCTGCTCCTTTTTCCTTTGGATTTTTTTTTCCCTGGAAAGTGTTGTCATAAGCCTGAAGGCCACGCCAGTGGCTTCCTGCAAGGTCTCAGCATGGGATGGGTGAAAGATCCAGGATACACCAACTCCCTTTTGGGATGAGTTATCCAAAAACCAGACTCTTTTATTTGACATCTGCTGCAAGACAAACCAATGCAAGGAAAGGAGGAGCTCTTCTGTTTCACCATCTTGCAATAACCCTGGATAATTGAAGGGGAAAAAAACACGAAACCACCCCAAAACCCAAAGAAGCAGGGGAAGAGAGAACTACTAGCAAGAAGAAAAAGAATCAGCCATTCCTAAATACAGCACAGCAATGCAGCCAAACCAAACAGTAATGATTCATTGACCTGTCTTCACCCTTCATTTTTCCTATAATGAGCAAAGAAACCACAGAAATGTGGAGCTGAGGTCTCTCTCTCTACTCCGAAGGAACGGGGAGGAGGATCTGAGACTCCACTCCCTTTTGATGGGTTTCATCATGGTCCTGTGTGCTCAGTCCAGCCCCATCACCAGCCTCCCTGCCCATGTCACCTCATCTGAGTTCACCCATCTTGTCATCCTTGCTGGCCTGGGCCTGCTTTCCTCTGCCAACTGCACTGGGGAGGTGGAAACAGGTACCACAGCCAGCTCTCTGCTCCTGCCTTTGGTGGGGCCAGCTGGACAATAAATACTTGTGCTTCCCAGCCAGTTCCACTCGCAGCTTAGTCTGATGTCACTGAAGCCAGCAGGAGCCACTTCCCTACTAGGCTTGAGCAGCGCTGGCTTGGAAGCAGATGCACACCCCATTTTGATGTCCCAGCTGTGCACAGACCACTGGGCACCACCCTCCATGTGAAAGCCAAAGAGACATAGCTGGAGGCCCCCAGAGGGGGAGGAGACTGAAAACCATGGTTCAGCTGGCTTTTGAATATGACAGAGAACCTGAAAACCATGGATAGACTTGTTCTGTGCAAGCAGCTGCCAAAGCTCACTCTTCTTTCCCCATCTCAAAGGTCAAGGAGCCCTCGTGCTTCCCACCTCTAGGGAACGGGTTGAACTCTCACTTCCTGAGCTGCACTGCATAGAGCCTGTTAGGTTGGGCTGAGCAGCTTGAAGAAGTGGCAGAGCAAACCCTGAAAAATAAGGATGACTCTCCTGTCAATAGCTCTGTAACAATAGATAGTGGAGAGCAATCTTCATTGTCACCTCCTGGAACCCAGCATAGCCTTGGACTCCCAGATGAGCCCCTCCAGCCTCCAATGGTAGCCACCTATGGCCTAGGACTTTCAGGAGAAAAGCTGTCCCCAAAGGCTTTGGGACGTTGCCTTCCTCATTTCACCACTGTGTGATGGAGCTGGCAGGGGCTGTCCACCACATCACCACACTCTAGCCTGCAGAGAAAGCATGAGGCATTGTCTCTGAGTCCATGCTCACTCACTGATTTGCTGTGGGACTTGAGGGGCTTGGAGTTCCCTTTGAAGCCATGAGTTACTTGCCAGAGATGTTGGTAGCCCTCCAGGCCTTACCAGCAAGTGAGCAGCTCAGAGTCAAGCCAAAGCCCAGAGGGTCCCAAGCCAGGTATTCAATCCAGGAACAGGAAGGTCCAGTTCCCAACAGAGTTTAATCCCAAGGGTGCTATCTGAAGCCCACCAAATGGCATCAGGGGGAATCACAACAACTGGACAGCAGAGACATGTCAGGATATGACTGTTATCTGAGTGTGTTATCAAGGCAAGTTTCATCTCAGACTTCATCTTTGCTTCAAATATCTGCTGCAGTCTGCGCCAGACATTGCTCGGGTCTCATGAGGACTGGTCCTGCCAACTGGATAACCATGTCCTCTCTTGCTCAAAGCAGCACTCCAGTCACTGTGTCCCTCTAGGGACGTGAAAAAAATTCAATCAGATCCAGCAGCTCAATAACACTTTGCTTCGGACTTTTGCAGAGAGCAGCAGGGACCAGAGGGAGCAGTAAGAGATGCAGGAGAGCTGAAATGGAGTATTCCTCCTGGTTATATTTCATTTTCATGCTGTCTCTGCAGCTTCTCATTCAAGTCAGGGAGAAAAGAGACAAATCACTGAAGACAACCTGCCTTTAGGAAGGTTTCTTTTCCCATTTTATGGCCCCTGGGGGTTCTTCTTGCACTGCCCCCAAGCCTCCTAACGAATAGCTTGACGTTTGCAAAGGTTGCTCACCTCCTTCAAGTGGAAATGCAACTGTTTGTTCAGCTTCTCAGGGGGCTGGTTATCTTGTTAGATTTGTAAGAGCATTTAACAGGTTGCTTAGCCATGTGCCCTTGAAGTATCTTAGGCAGAATCTTTCAAAAGCACCATCAGCATCATGCTGGGCTCGAGTTAATTATCCCCATCTCCCAGCAGGACAATTGGCTCAGTCCAGCACAGTGCTGACCCAGCCACATGTCTCCCTCCATGGACACATCTGTCTCAAAGCCTGGGCAGGCACCAGCTGAGCATTCCTGCTTCCCTCTCATCTTCAATTCCTTTCAGTTCCTTGCTGTGCCTACATGAGAGGGCAGCAAAACAATCACTGTGGAGATGGGCACCTGTCCAGACCAAGAGTTCATGTCTCCTGGCACAGAGGCTGTAATCCCCAGGAAGAGCTGCAAAACATCCCAGGTTTTCAAGGGTATTTTTGATATCTCCTGGCCATCCTCCCTTCCTAGGAAAAAGTGTCAAATATTCCCTTAGGGCCACAAGGAAAGCTTGCATCTTCCCTGTCTGGCAAGTCCCACCCCATTGGCTTCCCATTGGGTTTTCCTTTCTCTCTTTCCTCCTTCATCCCCAACTTGGTGGTATCTAGCCTCTCCTTAACACCACTCACTGGAGTACTTGCAGGCTGATTCCTGGCTTGCAAAAGCCACTTTCTTGTACTCAATGCGTCCCATGAAAATCCTGCCAGACCTTTTTATCCCTTTCATGCTGAGAGCTATGTTCCACAGCATTTCCCCTGCACTGTCACAACTCCTGATCAAACAAATCACAGCATGGCAAAGTGGTCTTTTCAAGTTGGGCATGATTGTCCAAGATCAAGGTCCAGCGGCCATTGCCAAGCTGGGTTTTATGCATTCCCTCTTCACAGGGTCAAGACCAGAAGACAGCTGTGCCAGGGCCCTCACAGGAGCTGGGGAAAGGGAGAGGGTACAAGACATGACAGCCACAGGGGACAGGGCCAGTCATCCCAGGAGCAATAAAAGTCCCTGGTGTAAACCATGCATCATTGCACCCTTGTTAGTAAGATCCAGCTCATTGCATCTCCAGTATAATTCATAATCGCTTAACAAAGCTGCTGATGTGAAATTAGCCAAACATCAGTAAGCAGGGAATGTGGTCATCACATTCATCCTGTTAACTGGTGGTTAATTATCTCATCGTGCCTCCCATGTACTAATTGCAAACTGACTGTTTCCCATAGCCTACCAGTACTGTCTAAGCCTTGAGAAAGGATCAAAGAAGAAGATGTATTTCTCCATTGTTATCATGCTTCTGTACTTACCCTCAGAATTCCAATTGCAGTATCGAGGAGCTGGCCTTCCTTGACTTTGTTAATGGCACCAGGGGTTCAGAGAGGAGCGTACTGCACTCATACCATGACCCTTTTGCCCTCTCAGCTCTATCAGAGGGTTAGGGGGTGTTGCCAGCACTCCTTTGGAGGATACTGGAGTATGATACAAAGTCAGGCTCTGGAGGCTGGCGGCAGACCTAAGGAGCTCCAGGCTACAAGCAGCTGCCAAGCAATCAGTTGAGGCAGCAAGAACCTCCTTGTCCAGTGGGTTGCAGGTGACTGTGGCTACAGGAAAGGACAAGGCATTTAAACACCCTGCCCTATGCAGAACTGCTTATCGTGGAACTGTAGAATCACAGAATCACAAAAATGCTTGGGTCCGAAGGGACCTTAAACGGTCACCTAGTTCCAAAGCCCCTGCAAAGAACAGGGACATCTTCCACTCGACTAGGTTGCTAAAAGCCCCGTACAACCTGGATTTGAACACTTGCAGAAATGGGGCATCTACAACTTCTCTGGGCAGCCTTCTCTAGTGCCGCAACACCATCCCAGCAGCCTGGCAACAAAGGACTTGAAATGCATCCCAGAGCAGAAGAACATCTGCTTTCTCAGTCTGGGAGGCACAGAAAGGGTAACTCCAGAGATATTTCACCCAAACAAACACACTGTGCCCAACACTGGGGTCAAAGCAGTGCAAAAGCTACTGGTAGGCAAAGACCTGGAACTTGCCTTCAGGACACTCCAAAATGAAGTTCCAGACAATGCAGCAGGGCTCCACAAGAAAGGTAATGCCCCTCAACCTGATTTTTCTGCCTCACCTTGCCCTCTCCACCCACTTGCGATGCCCATATTGTTTCTGACTGATTCTGTTTCTGACACTGCTGGGCCCCCAAAGTTTGGAGGAGCTGTTTCCTCACCCGGACCAGGAGTGAGGGTCTGTCCAGGCTGAGCAAATGGTGACATGATGGAAGGAAGAAGCTCTGAGGGGGGAGGCAGGAGGGGAAGGATTCCTGAAAGCATCCTTGAGCAACAGCGATAATGAAGTGGGCTTCCTGCCAGATCCTCCAGATGTTTAATTAATACTGTAAGACCCTTGCTCATCTGGCTGATCCCAGTGCTAAAGGCTTCCCCTCCCAGCCTCAGCTTTCCTGTGTGATGGGATGCAGGAAGCTGGAGAGCCACCAGGCTTGGAGTTCTTCCCACAGGCCTTTCTCCTCTTGACTAATCTGGGTACCCAATACCTCTGCCTGTCAGGGAGCAGCAGGACACAACTCCCAACATGCAGATCTAAACTCTGCTGCAGCAGAGTTGGACCTAGTCCTTGAAAGACTCCCATCTCAGCTGTGCTTACACCCATCTGGTTTCCAAAGGAGCTGTGAGGAATAAGAGCCTACAGGAAATATCCCTGTAGGACAAAACTAGATTGCAGAGCAATCTGGTAAATCCTGATAGCCATGGTGCAGCTTGGCACGAAACATCTCACCTTTCTGCTCTGGACCTGCTGCAAGTGTACAGGAGCACAACAGTGTTGGGGGGAAAGTCCTAGCACAGCATGGCTGGTCATGGGGAACTGCCCAGGGCAGGAAAACAGGCTCAAATATTGCAAGCTGCAAAAATATTAAATAAGACAACTCAGCTGCTACATTGGCAAAGACTGATAACAAGAAAATTAAAAGAAGGTCCAATATACATTTCCTCCACAGCTACCCAGGCTTTTTTGCCAGCTGGAGAGCCATTTCCCTCCAAAATGGATACAGGAAGAGATCTCATGGAACCAGCTAGTTACAACAGTCCTCTTCTGACAGAGCAGGCACTGCAAGGCAGAGAAGGATGTCCACTGCACTGTGATGCAGTGCAGGACCAGCCAACCCTTGCAGCTGTGACAGAATACTTGGACCCTGAGCCCACAAAATGAGCCATAGCTCTTTGCTCTGTCCTCCAAACCAACAGTAGCTTAAACCCACATGTAAGGTGAGGATCACAAACATGCAGGGATGGCAATAGTCCACCTTGACAGTGTTTCCTTGAGAAAAGGGAATGACATTACAATGACAACAGCCATTAAAAAGAGTACAAATGAGATAAAGAGCCAAAGAGATGGATCATGTGCAGTCGGTATGGGGACTGGCTAAAGATGCCCTTTTAGAGCCCGAGCACAGCCGCATTCCTCCTCACAGAGAAAGACCTTTGAAAGGGCAGCTGGGTAAAACTGCAGAGCAAGGGAGGAAAGGAGACGGTGTTCACATACTGAAGCTTTGTTCAGCTAAGAAATTTAAAAAGAGCACAAGCTCCAGCAGGCTAAATGTAAATGCACAATAAGACGGAAATAAAAGCATGTGAAGGTCAATTTGCCATGACCATAAAAATGAACGGTCCCTCTTTCAGCCACAGGAGCAGCAGAGTTTGCAGGACCATGAGCTCACAAAATCATAATATGAGTTAGGTTGGAAAGGACCACAAACAGCCATCTGGATGCCACCTCCCTCCTCAAGCACAGTCATCCTAGAGCACATCGCACAGGATTGCATCTAGACCATTTTTTAATATCTCCAGTAAGGGAGACTTTACACCCTCTCTGGGCAATCTGTTCCAGTAGGTGGTCACCTGTATAGCACAGAAGTTCTTCCTCATATTCAGGTGGACTTTCTTCTGCCTCGGTTTCTGCCCATTGCTTCTTGTCCCATTGGTCAGCATCACTGAGCAGGGCCTGGTCCATCCTCTGACACCTCCCTTGAGATACTGACAGACATGGTTGAGGTCCCCTCCCACTCATCTTTTCTCAAGGCTGAACCGGCACAGGTCTCTCAGCCTCTCCTTTAAGAGAAATGCTCCAGTCCCTTCATCATCTTCATAGCCCTCTACTGAATCTGCTCCAGGAGCTCCACATCTCTCTAGTCCCGAGGAGCGCAGAAATGGACACAGCACTCAATATGTGGCTTCACCAAGGCCAAGTAGAGGGATCTCACCCATTTTCTCAACCTCCTGGCAGTGCTTTTCCTAATGCACCCCAGGACACCATTGGCCTTCTTGGCTACAAAGGCACACTAACAGCTCAGGGACAGCTTGTTTTCCATCAGGAACCCCAGGTCCTTATCCTTCTGCTTTCCAGCTGGTGGGCTCCCAGCCTGGGCTGGTGCATGGGGTTATTCCTTTCCAGGTGTTATGGTTTAGGGGGTTTTCTGCTGTTCGGCAGCGAGGGGGTTAACAGCTCAGTTCTTGCCTGAGCTCTCCGTGCTGCCATGGCCTTCAAGATTATAGAGATAGAGGCGTCTCTGTGAATAACATACTTGGGAGAGAAGAAAAGAAAAGTTCAGTAGTAAGATGCAGTGTGCCAGTTCAGGACGTGCGTTGGGAGGCTGAGAGATTTGAAGGCCCCCAGGCCCACGAGAGAAGGGGTAGAGATGTTCTTCCAGGCATCCCGCTGCTGCTTGTGAATTGGACCGACCATAGCGAAAACCTATGGACCAGAGAGAGAGAGAACCAGGACCGCAGAATCCATCTAAGCATCTAAGACTGAAGATGGAGAGGTNGGGAGTTGATCTGTTGAGGACATGCACACAGAAGGAGAAAGCAGAGGACCATTATTATTCAAACACGCTGCAAGCAGGTATGGAAAGGTTCCCATCCTGCAAGATTTCTTATGGCTTACTTTAAAACAAACCTGAAGTTCAGCAGCAAAATTACCCCTAAAGTAACTGAGGTGGTGACAGAAGAGCAGGGAGGTTTTCTTCCTGTTAAAAAAGGAAAAACAGGCCAGGATGCATGTCCAGTTTCTCAGCAGAGGGGCAGAGCCCTGCAAGCAGGGAGCACAGAGATGTGCACTGCTCACGCAGTCATGAATGAATTTGGGAAGGATGTAGACAATGAGGTGACATCTGCCAGCACCATGTGTTAACCAGAAGATCTGACAAAACTGCTTATCAATGAAATGACACATGAGATATGGGGTTGATGAACATGATGCAAATAAATTGTTTGGGGCACTGCCAGGCTCATGATCTGAGTGCTGTTGCTCCATGTAACAGGGAGAAGCAGAGTAGTGGTACCTGTTGTCAGAAAATAATAGCAAAACTTCACCATGCCACAACATTAATCTGTATCCATGGACAGCGTTTGGGCTTCTTCCTTCCCTGGTCTCCAAATGGAGGCAATCCAAGATCTGGGAAAGCTTCTGCACTGAGGAATTGAGCCAGGTGGTACACTGTTTCCTGGAAAAGAGATTGTGTAGAGACGTGGAGAATAATAGTCCGTAAAGGCACGGAGAAAGCACAGAGGAAATAAATATCTTTTTCACTGTCTCTTAGCACAAGGAGAGATCAGTAGGTGAACTTGCCATCCTCCAGCAATCCCAGTGTTTGTTGTAGGCTGAAATATTGTTTGGGAGAGAGAAATGGTTTTGCTGGTCATGTGCATCATGGGCTGCACTACCTGCCAGGTAGGGGGTTTGTCTTCTCTCCCAGATGGATCTCTGATCCAGATTGTCTCTGATGTGTCCAAAATGAGTCCAGGACACCTTTCCACAGTGCCTCTCTCTTTGCCACGATAAGCATATCCTGAAGGCCAATGGGCTGCAGGAGGAGACTGTATCAGGACCAGCGACTCCAGAGTCATCTCCTTGCCTTCAAAGGAAAGAGGATGTCTGATTTCCCCCAGGGTAGATCGTCCTCCTGCCTCCACAGGGCAGGCAGAGTGACAACATGCTGGAAACTCAGAATCCATCCCTTTCTCTTCAGAGATTTCACTCCACATGTCCCATGGGGATCCAGCAACGTGCACAAATATCTTACTGGCTCCATCCTGGGTGAATTGGGTGCTCTCTCACTCCCAGCATCATTCTGTGGATCACTCAACATGCTGTGGATGAAATTTGCTGCAAGCACCTGGCAGGTGCCCAATTTTTTCTTCTCCTGTCAATGAGGTAGGCAAGGCTTTGGATTTTGGAGGTAACAAGCTCCTGGGGACAAGATGGAGCAAGATTCACCAGCCCAAACCCTCAATTAGAACGAATAACACAGCTGCTCTGTACCTATGCTGGGCAGCTCACAGCAGCAAGGTTGGTCATGTCTGCAATGAAACTTGTGCCAGTTTTGCCTGGACAGTAAAGCCTGGATCAAAGGAGCTTGTGAAAGAAATCAAAGGCAGTATAGGTAGGTTCCCTTTGCCTGTCTATTATAAGTACACACCACAAATGTTGGCTTTTAGGTTTAAATTCCACATTCTGAATAATCCATTATTTCAGCACAGCCAAGCAGTCCGATGGGACTTTTACTATTTTATTTTGATGATTAAAGAAGATCTGATACCTTAGAGGCTTATGGTCCAGTCTGCAGCTTTCTTTGGTACCTCATCAGTTGCAGTCACCATACACAGCCCTAATGTGAAGCAGTGAGAGGCTTCAGTTATTGATCAGGTAGAGCAAAACCTTTTCTGAGAAGTGGCAATCATCCTCACAGAGCAGTCTGGGCTTTGCCATAACCTCCGTGGTGTTGGAGGCATAGCGAGCATTGTTCGCAGTGTCGCCAGGCATAGCGCTTATGCACTTTCCAGAGCAGCATGTTCCTCCCAAATTAGGTGTTAAACCTGGTGGTAGAAAAGCAGCAGACACTCCTGAGACGCCACTTCTCAAAAAAGCAGGATACTCCTGATAGCCACTATCTTGAGCCCAGGATGAGGCATTTATGGTATATACATCTACTCTCTTTTCAGGTCAGGAAGCCCTGTAGAAACAGTATTGAGCAGCTGTTACCTCCATCAGGTGTCTCTCCCTGTGCTGCAGCTCCTGGCCTTCCTGAGCTCCCTTCCCCATCTGCTGAGGAGGTTCAGCACCGTGTATTGCTGAAATCCTTCCTTAGTCTCAGCTCAAATATCATGTGAACTGTATATGTTATGATCTGTAGAGCCATCACCTGTTTTGGGGATAGCAATGTCAAATTGCAACTCTGAGGAACCAGCTTCCCACATTACTTGAGCTGCAGCTTTCTCAGCTTGTTCAGCAGGATCTAAATCCGAATTTGACACAGCCCAGAGGCTACAGCAGGCAGAATTAGACCCTGACAGCAGATCATGTCCATGCAGGCTGTGCCAGAAGTTTCATCTGAACACAAGCTCCTGGTCCTGTTCTTCAAGGTCATTGTCAGGGCAAACAGCTACTCATCTTTTCCTTTGGAGTCAAAATGGAAGGAGGGTCAAGACATGTGATAAAACTGCTGCAGAAAAACATCCTCTAAACAAGTCCCTGCACATGAGGTACTGCAGGAGTCTCCTATGAACCTGTCAACATCGACAGAAAGGCTAAGGTTAATCAGTGCTATGGAATCCCACTGGAAAACCGTTTTTGCCAGGAAATCCATGAGATAAGCTGCAATAGTCCACACTAGGTCTCTTTGATCAGCAACCATGGAGAGTGATAGAAAACCACCATTGAACCAGAAGCTGAGCCTAAAGCGCATGAGGAGGCTGCAGTAAAGCTAGAGCAGCCCCATTTTGAGGCAGACACAACAGCAATCAGGAAGAAATATTCCCAGAGCCACATCACAGCAGGCAGGCTGTAAATGCGTCTATTACTAATGTCACTAGTAGCATGGTGCCACAAAGAGTGAAAACCCCTTTCCCAAAACTTCTGGGGGTCAGGCACTTCAGAGAACCACCTGTCCCCACCAGAGGGACCATAGGTTCACTCCAGATACACACTACTGCAAGCAAGAGCAGGATCCAGTACTGCAGCCCATTTAATATCAAAAAGAAGCATCTGTTTCGATTTAAAAAGTCAAAAACAACAAACAAACAAACAAGTCTCAGATAATAGCCTGAGTGGCTTCTTCAAGATTTGAATTTCTTTCCCCTTTATACAAGTGATAATTTCAGACTAATAAAAGAGTAGTAACATGACACATTGATTACACAAGCTGTCTGCACAGAGGGAAAGCAGCTGATGCCCAGGAATGTGAGGTGCTGCTCCAAGCCTTTGCCACCTACTGATACCACATCATTGCCCTGGGTCTCCCTATGAAAAAGGATCCTCATTTCTGGAAAAGCGGGATCATGCAAGGAGGTGGCATGGCAGCCATTTCTCCATGTCCCTGCAGCTCTTTGAGGACATTTCAGAAGGCAAGGCTTCTTTCTTGGCACTTTCTTAGCTTCAGGAAAAGCCTCCAACCTCACCCTTTGGCAGGGAGATTTTTCCCTTTCCCTGTCCTTCAAGTCAGGCAGCTGATTTTAGCAGAAACTTGGACAATTAGGAGTCAGAATTCACTTTGGTCACCCCATTGTGTAGGGATTGGCAACAGCCCTCCATGCCAGAGGCCACTGTCCTCATGTCCCTGTCCTGCTCCCAAGAGACACCCATCCTCTGCTACCAAAACTGAATGTTAGAAACACTGCAGCTTGTTTTCAACTCCTTAGGCTGGTCTGTTTTTCCATGGGATATTTTTATTCTTGCCCTGATCCCAGTTGTACTGGGGATTTAAAGTTTCAGCCAAAGCAATAAGAAGTAAAGAGCAAAGAAAACGAATTGGGATCCAGAGCATTTCAATAAATTAAAAGGAAAAAAATATAAAGGATAAAAAAGCCTCCAAAACCATAGCCCAGCACTGAGGAAGAAAAGCAATCAGAGCAAAAGCTGTCAGCTTTGCCAGTTCCCGTTTGTTCACTGATCAAATTCACCGTCTCTCTCATCCAAAAGTAACAACTCCTAAGTCTCCCTCATGCTCCCAGGGGAGGTGTTTTCTGTACTAGAAACAAATACATTTTGACACTCCTGATGCTGTTTTACGCAAATTGCCCTCTGTCAGCTGCCTCTCCCATTTCCCATTTGCACCACGCCGTGTTCCTGGTTCAAGCCCAGAGCCAAGGTGGCTTCAGGCAGTGCTGGCATCAATTTAGGCTTGCATTTGCCTGGCCAGTCATTTCACCAAGGATCCCTATCACCAGGTCCTTCTTCTACCCATCTCTCTGTCCTTGTGGAAAGTCTGGCCCAAAACCAAGCTTATTTGGTAACATAACCCTGGATTGTGCACAGGGAAGAGGTTCGGTGCTGACTTCTAGCCAGCAATATCTGCTCAAATGTCCTTTGCTGCAGCACCCTGAAGCCCCAAGTCTCCAGGAAAACCTGATTTTCCCTGCTGGGGTTTGAATGTCAGACAAGGGAAAGAAATTTAAAAGCTTGGCAAGTGAAAGGATGGGAAAAGTCCTCACAGTCCATGCTGGCTGCAAATACCCTCATGGCAGCTTCACAATTAAATATCTAACTAGGGCTTACCGGCCTCCAGGTCCTGCCCTGTCTGCACACATTTAAGTGCTGATTTCCATCCTGGGAGGCAAGTCTTGAAGCAGCCCTGCCACAGCAGTGACTCACTTGTGCAGAGGCCAGAGGTTTGTAAGTCATCGGTAGGAATAGACACGTAGGATGGTCCTCTGTATGCATTTAAGATATTTAAGAGAAATTTTTCATATATGAGAAGTGCGCAAGAAACCGACCTATGCAAGTTTTGAGGCCTCAGATAAAATCATGGCCAGCCAGGTTGTAAGAACTGAGGAAGATAATGTTTGGCAGAGCCTTCTGGTCCAGCTGAAGACACAAGAGCAAGAACCCTTGCGATGGAGACTCACATCATGACCAGACACTGCCCAGCTGCCCTATTCAGTGGATTGATGTGCCCAAGCAATATTTATCCTATACCAATCCAAATAAACTAATTTGTTGGTTGTTTTTTACCCGAGTGAAACACTCTGAGTGACTGCAATGCTTGAGATGCACACCAACAGAGATTTTCTCCTGCAAACACCCCTCCGGATGGTTGCCTTTTGTAGATGCTGAACTGATACTTCAAAGCTTTTCACTAGAATTGCCATTCTGCTGACCTGTTGCAGACCCAACCTTGCTAACTCGTTGCCCAGCCTGGTCTTCACTGTGTCTCCAAAGCAATGGGGTTTTGATCCAGGCTCTCCAGGCACATCTGGTTTCACCAGTGTCCTGCAAGGGTGTGGAACACCCCCTCGATCACCTAAGGTCTTTGTAAAGATGTACTTAGAGCCATCAAGGCTGAGGCAGAGTGTAATGAGGGGAAATTTAAATCATGAAACACTAATAATTATCAGTATCCCAATTAGCTGACAGGAGTGGCAGCCAGCCACCAAGAGCTGGGGGAAGAGGGCCAGCATCCCTGCAGCATCAGTACCTTAGTGGGCATGTAGCTTGTCTTCACGCTCCCCAGACCCACATCTCTGCCCACTGCTGAAGACAGCTATGGGCACCCACAAAGAGACACTTTTGATCCTTTTGCCGGCTCTGAGACAGCATTTCACCTCTGCAATCACTGGATTGAAGTTGTCTGCTTGAGAGTTCTACTCTGCTGTTAAGTTGCTAATAGCTGAGGGATAAGGAGGAAGCAGAGAAGTCAGTTTAATATCATTTTCCTTGTTATTATATCAGCTTCTCCCCAGCAATTTGCTCAAACTTCTGTAAAACTCCTCGCCAAACAAGCCCCTGCCCAAATAGGCCTTCATGTCTGCAGGACTCTATTTATAGTTGAGATCCCATTTAGCAGATAAGCCAAGAGAATTCAAGCAGGATTTAAGCTAAGCAGTTATCTGTGACCAGCGGCCACAGTGTGCATAACGTTAGATTTACTGGGGATGAGAAAGGCAAAGGGACAGGAGAGCAAACAGCCTGCGGAGCAGCCAGCCACATCCCTGAGGGATGCCATCACTGCTGGCACAGCAACTGCTCACAGAGGCTTTGTGAGCAGCCAAGGAACAGCAAGCAAACCCCTTTCCCTGGGTTCCCTGGGATCTGGGGACCTTCCTGCACACCCTAGGATTCCTGGAGGTATCAGCATCATTACTCTCCTCTTCCAGCTTCATATCACCTTCCCAGGGATGTATTGCTGGCAAAGGGTTTCACTTGTCTTCCCAGATAGATATTACAGTCTAAGATGATGTACTTAACAAGGTTGTGAAATCTGCCATAAAGTTTACTGCCTTACATCAATATAATGCCCTGCAAAGTTAATACAGAGGTACCTATTTTATAACAAGGACAAATAAAAACATATCCCATTAGCCCCTGGCATTAAGACTTGCATTTCTGATGGCCAGATGCTGCAATGAAATGGGTGGAGAATATTAATATGAATATGTATAGAGCTATGCACATGTACATGCACATATATATATCCTTGTACATATAAAAATAAGCAACTATTTGATTTGCTCAGATGTTCTGCAGTGTTTGGAGGGCTTCATTTCTGTACTGCAGGAGAGATTGGCTGCAGATCCAGAGACATTTCTCTGTTATTACACCATGTCAATTTTTCATCATCTCAGAGGCCCTTGTCATAATAAAATGGATAACTTTAAGTCAGTTCAAGGTTAAACACCTGGACATAAATGTAGTAAGGAGTTAAAAGCACAGAGAAACCAGTTACTTCCCATGCAAAGCAGTGGCACTTGGGGCATTCAGGATGCCGAATTTGAGAACATCTCTGGCTTTTCCAGGGAAGCACATGGCTCTTAAAAATAAAAATTCCCTGAGTATTTGTGGGTATTTCCACACTACAAGACAGTGAGATGGAGTACTGTGCCCCTCAGGTGTTGTGTTTTATGGCCATTGGGGACAGCTGGGAGGCTGAGCATCTCTGGGATGAAACTGGGCTGCTGACTGCAAACCCAGCAATGCCAAGATCAACCCAGCCCTCCATCAACATCAGCCAGACTCCAGCCCAGCACAACCAACCTGCATGTTCTCAGCTCCCCTCTGCCCCCACTCTGGCTGCCCTGGACAAAGTTTCCTGGCAGAAACATTCCCGATTTCTCCACTTTCAGCCCCAACATGCCCTTATGGTTCAGCTTGGCTGCAGCTCTTGGGAGAACTAACAAGTTCCCCCAGGATCTGTCACAGCGCCTTCCCCAGAGGCCAAAACCGGGTCCAACAACCACCTGGAAGGCACTGGATGTGAACTATGGCACTGTCTGTTACCCCTAGAGAGTGGATAAGGGCACTCCAGCTTCCCAGTCCCAGTTTCCTCTCTGCCCATGCACACCCATAGCATCAACACCCCCCATCTCCCAAGCATCAAGCCCACCACAAAGTTTGCAGAGGAGGCATTGTCTACATCCCTCTTTCTGCTCCTCCTTGCCTATTCCTCAGACTCTTTCCATCTCCATCCATCTCCCCAGGTGCCAGGTCAGCAGTTGGGATGCAGCAAGCCCAGCCCTCTTGGTACCACCAGTGTCCTGGAGGATTACATCAAAGTCCTGGAGAGCAACATTCTAGCCAAAGATCAAGTCCCCATTGCCAGGGGAAGGTAACCTCAGGTAGGGGCAAGCAAAAACCATAGTGAGCCATCTGTTACTGCTTTCCTCTAGCATTTCCCCTTCCCCATGTCTGATATCCCTGTGCTGTTTCCCTCCAGACACCATCGTTTCAAAACATGAATTGTCATGGGTATTATATTTTTGGTCCTATTGTAAAGTGCTGAAAGATAGGAAATAAAAGGTATTAAAAACAGTTAAAGAGTGGAAAGAGTGTGTCGACTAGACTTGCAAGAGTGATAAGAGGTTGTGCTTGTTTTCCCTCCATATGAAATTCTGCCCATGGAACAGCCTGGAGAGAACAAAAAAGGGAAAGTGAAACAAACGATCCCACCGCTGCATGTGTCCAGCTTGGAAAACATGGGGAAAAAAGCAACGAGGTGAGCCCTCACTGAAAGCCTGAGAGATGGATAACATAAAACTGCAGTTGAGTGAAACATTAAAAGCCTCCGATAAAAAAGGGCTGTGAGAAATTAGTTATACATCACTACCACCTGCTGGGTATCCTCAGCCGCCACCATCCTGCCAGGCAAGGTCACCCCAAAAAGTGTGAGGGACTCCCCAAAAGCAGCTGCCTATCTCTCCAGAAGTGATCACAACGCATGTCTCCTGTCATCACAGCTGCAGGTCAGCTGTCTCCTGTCGGCAGCCTGCAAGCACCAGGATTTTAAAAGCGTGTGTGAAGCCAATCTCTTTTGTTAATACATGAATCCTAGGCAAAATAACAGGCAGCTGGTGGAGGATGGGATTAATAAAGAGTTAAAGAAAGGTAAAATAATTAGGGTTCTGGTCGTGGGGCATATGGAGAATGAGGCTTGTCAGAGCAGCTTGCTCTAATTTTTCATGGAGATTATGAATTTCAGTGGAGAGAGATAATAGTGTTGCTGTAACGTACTTAGGCTCTTGTAAGCCATTTGATCTGCCCCTGCCTGACACTCTGATTAATAAACCAGAGTAACAGCAAATCGACATGCCACATGAGATGTGCAGAAAGGCAGAAAATGAGGACATCCAAATGGGATTAAAGAAGGGGCACAACCCCCAAGACAGTGTTCCCTGGGTTATCCCCAATTCCTATCTACCACACATGCGCACATGGGATGCAGGCAAGAAGATGCAGCCCTCCTGGAAGTGGGGATGGTTTGCGCTGCACTGACTATATGGGAGCCCTGGCTGTGGGCAACAGCTCTGCAGAGCATCTGGATGCTATCCCATGGGATGTTCACTTCAATCCTTGGGCCTGAAAAGATTATTGCAACCCTGGGTGTAAGATAGGATCATGCCAGAGCAGAGACAGACAGTTTTTCTCCAGCCTCAGTGAGAAATTATCACGACTTGTGTCTGGGTGATGTGTCAATGTGACACCCTGTCAGGAAGAGCACAGAGGATTGCACCCAGCACCTCTCCATCCCTCCTGTCCCTCACAAATCAAAATCCTCCAACCACAAAGGATTTAAAACAGTAACGCGAAGTGCCTGCTTTTGAAGATTTACATTAAGGCCTCGCTGATGGGCTGCCCTCCTTCCTCAGGAAGCTACACAGAGCGTGATAAGGGCAAGAGAGATGGTAAATGGCTGATAAAGAGGAATTGGGAAGTGCTGTGCTGGAGATCTGGGCTGCCCCATGACATCTCCTTTGCTGTCTTGCAGCACTGAGCTCCACACCAGAGCTGTCCCCATCATCTTGGTCATTAGACCTCAGGTTCTGGCACAAAATTTCTCATTCCACTCCAAGCATCCTCCCCAGACCGACGGAAAAATCTTGGATTTAAATTTTCTCCCTCCACACTACTTCCAGCCCCACCACTCCTGCCCTTTCCTTTGGGAAAGGCCAGGCACTTTGCACAGAAATGGTTTTTCATCCAGAATATTCCAGTTCAGCAAAACACTTGCTAAGAAAAGGTCACTTCAGAGAAATTTCTCTTTCCAAAAACCTTCTGGGGGAAAGGGAAAAAAAAAAAGACATGCAATGTTTTAGAGATCCTGTTTCCACAGCTTTAAATGAAAAATAAGCATTTTATCCCCCCCACCCCTCCCCGGTGCCAAATGACTTCATTTAGAAATGCAAGATTGTTATCTTCCTTCAGAAAAAAAAATCAAATAGAAAAGGGTGAAATCAAAAGAAAATCTCTGGAAAAAGTTGAAATTAAACACTCCACTGAGTCCAACACAGCAAACGGGAGCTGGACTGCACTCTCCCAGGTTCCCTGGGATGGCTTTCATCCCAGCTTGGGGCAGGACAGGATTCCCAAGTCTTGACAAGAATCCCAGGGCAGTGGAGCTGGTTCCCATGCCCTAAAGTACAGGCTTTGCAGGACATGTGGCTACGGCCAAACATCTTACAGCCCATGAGCTTGCCAGGAGCAGAGACCCCACAACTCACGACTTGTCAGAGCAGCAGAGCTTCATAGGCGAAAGGTGGTGACAGGGCAGAGCGACCCACAAGGGAACAGCTCTCAGTGGGGTGCAGCACAACCCAGATACTGGGGTGGGAAGCAGGGGGCTGCTGTCTTTCTTGCAGCCTCCCAAAATCATCCCGAGCCCTCAGCTGTTACAGTTTAGGCTGCATGGGAGGGGGAATGCCAGCAATCAGGCATCCAGAAGGGAATCCAGGCTCAGCTCAATATTGAAAGAAGAAGGGCTCTGAAAGGAGTACACTCATTTCCCCGTTTCACCCTTTGCCAAGAAAACTGGGGGGGAAGGAAGAAAGGGCGAAGGGGTGGGGGCAATAGTGGAAAAAATGTCTTGGCTTGGCCCTCTCTGCCTTTTATCTCATGGGCAGCCTGCCGAGACAGGGTCTTCCCCCTGCTGAGCCCATTGGCAGATCAAATGAAAGGAGAGAAGAGTTATAACCCCCCTCACTGCAGCCCCCTCCCCTCAAGGAAAAGGAAAGTGGGAAAGGGCAAATGGCCCTGTGATGCCAATAGTTCCGACCCCAGCTGGATGGGAAACATCATAAAAAGTCAGCTCCTCAATATCCATGGGAGACCAGGAGATATCTTCCCCAAACACTAAAGGGAACCTCAGAGACATCCAGATGTGGTTGGAGAGTAGGGTGTGTCCCCACGGAGGGGACAGAAATGGTCCATGGCCCTGAACCAAGGGGGAAGGCCCAACAAGTATCTCCCTAGGGACCCACTGTGCCTGTTCCTCCATCATGCCAGACCTTTCAGAGCCAGCTTCAAGCAAATAGCTTAATTAAATGCCTTTATTCCAAGGACTCCCTCTGTGTGTTTGTGTATTTGTGGATTAGCAGTTAATACAGTAAGAGGCTTTATTGTAAGTAAATTGATTTCTTCACCTTTTTTTTCCTTCCTTCTCTTTGTTTTTTTCCCCTCTTCCCACTCACCAGAGTGTTCTCCCTCATCACAGGGTTTCCCATGAGGATCCTCACCTTCACTGCCAAATAATGCTGACAAGGGTGTGAAGGGAGGCAATCACAGCAAGAACCTACTCAGTGAGATCTCAGAGACTAGTGATGTTGGAGGCCTTATTTTTTTAGGGCGGACAGGTAATTAAATGAGCATTGACTGTGTTATCATACAGGGGGAAAAGAGATCCCTGCTGTGGAGTGCTTGTCTTGACAGAAAAAGTGGGAAAAGGTAGGGTGGGGAAAAAATCTCCAGCTATTCCCAGTCCAAGAACACCATATTTCCAAAGGTACCGAGGCCACAGATTCCAGAGGGAAACCTCAACTCCAGCATCACTTGCAAACTCCTGAAGAACGCTGGCAGGGTCTCTACAACCCCACCACCTTTTTCTTTCCACTGTAATTCTACTTCCCCACGTTACAATTAATTTTTTAGCAGACTATAGCGTGTTGTACCCCCCTTAAAGGCTATGGCTCCAACATATCCATGTGGAATTACAATCAAGGAATTCCAGACTTTGCTAGCCCATTGCACCGTATCTCCAGATTACTCCAAAAGCTCATGGTGTTCACAGCTTCATACTGTGGTTAATTAAAGGAATCACTTATGTTGATAAATGCAGTCACTACCCAAGCTGGCACCTGGACACCACTCTGGGCTTCCCAGGATGGGCCCAGACCTGTGCTGCACTTTATTCATGCTTGCTTTCCCTTTCCTTTTCCCTTTTCTTTTCCTTTTCTCTTTCCTTTCCCCTTGCCCTCCCCTTTTTCCTTCCCCTTCCTGCTTTACAGCCTGCTAGCCTTCTCCTTCCTGCTTTCCCTCCTTCTCTCTGTCTTCCCTTCTCTCCCCCTCTCCTCTTCCCCTCTCTCCCTCTTACCCCATGCCCCATGTCCTCGCACAGGCTGGCAAGGCTGCCCTCTCCCCTTTCCCTCCCTGGGCAGCGGGAACTGAAGCCATAATTAAACTTGGCTGGGAGGAATGAGAATCAAAAGGCTGTTAAAAAAGAAAAGAAACGAGGGTACCTGTGGGATTACGTGAGCCAGAAAAATGCAAAGCCGGCTTCCAGCCGCCCATAAAATAGATGCTGTCTCCTTTCACATTGGCAGGGTTTGGCTGAACACAAAAGGCTAGGAAGAGGATTTTTATGGGAGTTATTTATAGCCTGGATGAATACTGGCCTGTCTGTCGGTGTGTTTCTGCCTCTCAGCGTATGCTGAGGGTGCCAGCCTTGCCAGGTAACACCACACTGAGTTTGGGATGGCATCTGCAAACCTGGATATAGCCCTGAGATCCAGGCAGACCCTCTGCAGGAACACAGGTGGTAGCAAAAGAGGGTAAATCAGGACAAGAAAGGATGGAGGGAGCAGCTAAAGGCAGCTGCTGCTTGCCCCACTCTGCAGCTTCACCTTGGCCAATGTCACCTGCACCTGCATGGGGACAAGCAACAGGCTGTTCCAGCCCAAAAGCCATCATTCAGGACCATCCATGGAATACCCATTGTTCCCCACTCCCTAACACCTTTGCTTCTAGCCTGGCTGCTTTTCCTCTTTCCTGATTTGACAGAGATATCTGAGAAGCCTTCTGACCCCCATTTTCACCAAGAGCCAGCAGAAAGATTCATCTCTTTGTGAACAAGATCAGTTTAAAATCATCCCCAAACTCCATACAAAGCTCAAAAGTTGGCACTTCAAGAAGCATATTCATTAAATAAAGGGGGGGAGAAAAAGAAAAGGCAGAGAGGAGTGGGAAGAAAAAAAAGATTACCTTGCTGAATTAATCAGGCTTCACTGTAATGTTCAGCCTCAGATTTTATTTCCTGTAATAAGCCCATTAATACGGGTGTCTATAGCAGGGGGCTTTTAGCAGCAGGCACCATTAGTGTAACGAGGAAGGGCTAATAGAGTTTTATTGGAATTTTTACTCCGACATCACAGCCTTTTAAAACAGCTGTCTCAATAGGCATTATTATTCTGATTAACATTTAGACAGCACAAATCATAGTGATGCCCTTGGTGTCCCGCAGGTTTTATCATAATCATTCCAAGTTCCTGGTGTGTTGGCTAGTCCTTTTGGGGGTGGGGTGAATTTCAGACCCTAGCAGAGGCTGGGGGTGGGGGGTTATTTCTCCTGTGGCAATGTATCATCTACTTTTGAGGCTACCTGTTGGACTGTGGTGGAGCAGGGTCCTGCTGTTACTGAAGAGCAGTGAAGGCAGCTGGAATCATATGGATGATTTTTGAGGATCTCTGATCCCAAGGGGAAATTGAAAGTGGGATGGGAAGGGTTAAAAAAGCAAGCTGGCATCCTGGGGACCAATCCTGGCCTTGCTCTTACTCTGTGTCTTGGCCATCTGAACATTAAAGATTTAATTTTAAAAATTAAATTAAATAATTTTTGTGGTGTAAATTAAATATTGAGCCAACAGTTTGGGTGCACTAAACCAGGGGCTTGCTGCACAACATAGTTTTGGGGCAGCAGCCAGCCCCAGGGCTGTGAAACATTTTCCTCATATCTGCAAGACCCACGGCAGATGAGATGGAGCCAGTTCCAAGCTGGACGCACTGCGAGGATGTCACACTGGGGGTGTCCCAAGAATCCTCTTACAGCCCAGAGGCACCCTGGTCAGCAGGTGGGATCTGCTCTCTGTGCAATTGATCCTGTTTGAGCCATGGGGAAACTGAGACATGAGGAGGGACAGCAGTTTGCCCACAGGGATAGCAGAGACAGCTCAGGAGATGTGTCTCTCGGCCAAACACATGGCCATGAGGGAGTGAAGGAGCTCCTACGAGCTACAGACAATTGTGAGCAAAATAAGCATGGGATTAAACACCAAAACCAAATAGGCTGCAAAGGGACTTTTGGCTTTTATTTGTCAAGTTTTGTTTCATGAGGGTAATTTATGAGGACATTTTGCTGTGGTCAAGCATGTCAGTGTGCGTGGGGAAGAGCAGCTGGTTCACCCTTGCTCCAGCCATGCCCTGCAGGGCTTAAACCACTCTGGGTACACTGAAGTAGGTGGTTTGTTTCGGGGCTGGGTGAGGGAGCCTGAGGGCACAAGGAAGGCTGGAGACATGCTAATTACTTTCTTATTAGTATCTAATCATTATCTCTGTCTTCCTCTCCTCTCCCAAGGGCTCTGCCTCTGCCAGGAGTCACCTCATACCTCGGCAAACCCTGTGGGAGCATTTTCCACTCCTGATCCATGTTAGTGTTGCAATGTCTCCCTACTCTCAGGGCTTTGTCACAGACTCATCAAGACTGCTGATGATAATTACCAAATATTTACAGATTTCTTCTCTGCAACATCAGGATGAAGTGGGATCTCTCCTTGGGGGCAGGCACAGATGTCAGTGAGCTCTCACAGCTGGTTCCAGCAGCAGGAGCGTGCTAGGCACATCCAGGGTGTCCAATCTCAGCCATGCTAGACCCTGGGTGCTGCAAGGGTTCCTGCCTTCTCCCAGCATTTCCACTACTGGTGGATAAGTCCCTTTTGTGGTCAAGCATTTTGGCTGCCCCAAGCTCAGATTAGCCCCTTGCCCTCCCATCCACACCTACTCCCCTCCTCCTCCAGCTAGCTCCAGCAGAAATCTGAACTCTCTTGTTGTTTCTCTTACTTTAAAGGGAGGCCATTGAACTCCAGGATGGGGGAAGCCACTGCCTAGTGACCACATGGATGCTGAAGTGTGACAGCATTTAATTACCTGAATGTATCAGATTATTAACAAACTAAATTCCACCCTTGGGTCTGCTGTCCTGAAGCCCGTGCAGAGCTTGGCAGGGAGTATCCAGACATCCCACCGTGTCCACCTGGGACCAGCAGCCCTTTTACAATACATTGTCCTGAAGTGCTCTGAAAATGCCTTGCAGGGAGGAGTCTGTGACCATCAGCAGAAGAAAAAAAAAAAAAAAAAAACCAGCTGTGTGAGAAACGAGCAAATTGCCTCCAAGATTGTTTCATGCTGGTCACAACCCTTTGGAAAGACCCTGTCAAGTCAGCTGCCAGGCCCGGGGCAGATGCACCACATTGCCCAGGAGAAGCTGAGACCTGTTTGCTGTCTGTCACTCCCATGCTCCTGTGTGTCCAGTTAAGACAAGATTTAAAAAGGGCCTGAGTTTTACCTTTCTTTCTCCTGGCACAGCAGATCTCCTTCACGCACAGACCCGCCTGCTGCAGGGCACCAGAATATTTAGCATCTGCTTAAGAATTTTAATTGTTTCCATTATAAGGGCTTAATGGTGTCTTTAGATAGAAATGGGAGGGATTTAACCTTCTCTCCCTCCCTGTTTCCCACCCTCCCCTTCCTCCTTTTGCTGTCCCTTTCTCCATTTTTTCCTTTCTTTCATCCTTTCTCTCTTCCTCCCTTTCCTTCACTTCTTCCTCCCTAGAAATTTACGAATTTCTTCCTTATTGCATTGACAAAACCCCCACTCAGTCACAAGACAGCAGCAGGCAAGGAGAAACTCAACGATAAGGGCAAAAACAACAGTAAAACTGGAATGAAATGACAGCCATAAACCTGGTACTAGGAGGAACAGTAAAAATGCAGTTTGGCAGGAGCCAGCAGGCCCGGACTAATAACTTTTCTTTTCTGATTAAAACACTCTGGTCACAGATTAACTTCCTTTGCTCAATATTTATTGTCTCACACACAGAGAAAGGCAGGGAGGAGAGGAAGAGGGGTGGGAAGGATTGAGGACTCAGAATCTACAGCACATCTGCAGCTCTGCACCCTTTGGCAGCTGTTGAGGACATAGACAAGGTGATGAACATGCTTCCAGTATTTCCCTTATTCCATTAAGTGCTTGTGCCAAATGGTGCCTGTGCAGCAGGGCAGCATCCTGGACTGGCATCCCAGGATGGATGGGTGGCTGCAGAAGGAGTTAATGTCAAAGCTCGTGGTGTTCTCCATCTCTCAAACTATCCGGACAGGAATGACAAGGGAGACGGCCACTGCTGCAAGCTGGTCTAGTATTTTGGCTTGTCTCAGTCAAGACAAAACCCTGTGAGCTTTGGGAAGCTACCTCCCTTAGCAGATTGGCCCATTTCTTTCTTGGGATCAGAAAACGGGTTAGAAGTGAGAATAAATTCCTGGCCATTCCCTCTCAAGCATCTCTGCATACTCTGAGATTAACTCAGTTGGTTAGAGCATGGTCTTACAAAGACCAAGTTTGCAGGTTTGATTCCTGTACAGGAACAAGTTTACTTGACTGCACAAGCTGCCCAGCTGGTGAAGACAGAAAAAGATCTCTGGCCTTGAAGCTCCTGTTTTGAGAGAGAGTGTGAGGAGGCATGGATGCTAAGGTGGTCATCAACTGCATGAGAAAGTGAGCGTGCGAAATTAAAACATGGAGTTGCAAAGTTGTGAGAATTTTAATCAGCTATTTGGCAACAGCAAGAAGTGTTTTACAAAGAGCATAATGAAATGGGACATGGAGCAGGGGCTGAAGGAATGATACAGAGAAGACAAATGCATGAAATCCCCAATTCTATTTGTGTATGTGCAGTCTCATTCATCCATCACCTATAGATAATTAATTTTGCCAATACATAATTAATTACCCCAATAATTAGTGACCCGGGTCCTTTCCTACTCAGAATATTCTGTGGCTCTGTGACCTCTACATCCCCCACTTGGCTTATCCCTTGCTCCTCACACAGCGCAGGACATGCCAGCCCAGCACAGAAGCTCTGCGTCCCTTTCCCCATCCCTCACAGACCTATTAATACAACACAGAAGGTGCAAACACTTCCGTAAGACCTTGATGCATTTTTAATTCATCTCAGCTCCTCTTGCTCTCCCCATCACCTGCCCTACTCACTGTTTCAGAACAGTTGAGGGCAAGCATTGAAGACGATGTACCTGCCCTGACGCTGGGGGATGAGGACTCAGGACAAGGATGACTCAATCATAGGGACACTTCAGCCAGAGTCTCTGACAGCTCCCCTGCAGAAATGAAATGGCATTGAGGAATATCCCCACAGCTGAGCCTCACTTTCCCTTTGATGCTCCCAGGTCAAGAGCAACAGCCGAACACCCTGCAGCCCCTCCATTCCCCCATCCCTTACCCAGCTATAATTTTTTAATCTCCCTGCCATAAATCACTTTTTAATTACAACTGTAACTACTAAAATATAAAAGGCTTCAGGGCTTTACAGCACATCGGTGATGGTTCCTATGAATTGCAATGCCCTTCCATCCACAGCAGCTCTGTTTGCACTGGCTTGATGCCTCTCTGTGCCACACGAAAGGCTCATTGCTCGATCTAGCCTTTCACATCCTTATTCACAAGCTAAAAATATCAGGGCAAGAGGAGATGGATCTGTTATGAGGAAATGGGGAAGCCAGCATAGCCAGGGTCCAGCTGTTACACCTGGCTGTACACCCTGCTCCTCCTGTAACAGCTGCCAACTTCCACACCAAGTGTTTCAGATTTGAGGGAGAGGATTTAATTTTTATTTTAAAAAAAATTAATAAATCAGTTCTCAGGCCATCTCAGAGATTTTTTTTTAGCAGCAGCTAACCTCCAGCAGCCACTAGCTGCAGCAGAGGGCATCCCAGCACGGGTACTGGCACTCGGCATGCACTGCCTCCCCACCCTCCATCCTAAATCACAGCACAACAAACAGTCTGTTCATTAGGTGCTGTTTAATTAAGCAATATAGATCCTGCCTCCATATTTACAATCCCACTTGCTCTGATTTATTGGAGAGAGTCTTATTTCTAAGGACGGCGACTGTAAAGTTTAATACCGCTTGACTTAACTGCGAGTTTCATTTACGGCTGCGGGCCGAGGCGCGGCAGCCCAGGCTGGGAGCCGCTGGGCTATTAAATCAGAGCTAACTGTGCGTGCAGGGAGATGACTAGCTTCGTTACGAACGGTTCAGCGGCTAATTACCCCAATCTGCATTGCCACATTTAAGTCAATTTGTTGCCGCTTTTCCAAGACCCCGGAGAAACGCGTGGAAGTTCACAGGTTGGCGCGGAGGCACTTGCTGCAATAAGTGATGAGGGCTGCGATCGCGATGGTCGCAGAGCCCAGACGGACACTGCTTACCCCAGGAGGCAAGAAATCAATGTGCAAGAGACGGGATTCCAAGCTGGGCAACCCCTATGCTATGTGCAGGGATGCTGTGTAAAAAGATGGCTCCAAACTCAAGAGTTACCCAGTGGTTCCTCCCCAAAAGGTGGCGGCACTTGGGGAGCCCTGAGGCCAGGTCTGGGATGGTTTGTGGGTTCTGATATAAGGCAATCAGGCAGGAGGATAGGACCAGCATGTAGGGGGAGATCCAGCATCAGAGCCAGTGGCTCTGAGCATCATACAGACCAGGCCCTTCCACCTGCCCCAGCCCCATCGTTCGGGATGGGGGAGGAATGCACAGATGGCACAGGAGGAACACAGCCCTCTCCGCAAAGTGCTGTCTTGCATGAAGGAGGAGGGCATTTTTCTCCTTGCAAGATCTTTCTAGCCCTCAGGAGCTCACTCATAAACTTGACAAGGACAGACGTCTCATTACAAGTTGTGAGAATGGCTCTTTAACGACAAATAAAAATTATTTGCATGAAGATGTGATGGCAGATAGATAGTGCACAGCATGCTCCCAGATCACCCGTGGTGGCACCACTCTCCATGACCCACCCTGCACAGTCCCGGGGCTTTCCCGGAGGGAGGGGCTGCAGCCTGTTGCTATCCCACACCATGGTAGGGCACAGGGACGGGGAAAGGGGCCAGCAGCTGCAGCACAAAATGAGCCCCGGGGCCTAGTGACAAACCAGCCGCTGGCAGCACCCCGACAGCCCCAAGACCCACAGCAGGCGTCATGAGGGCTGCAGCCTGGCAGTTCCAGGCAGAGAGCATTAAGCGAAGCAGCTTCAGGGTTGAGCATCTCAGCCACCAGCCTCCATGCACCAAGTTTACTGGGACTCAGTCCTCTCGCAGGAGCTGGCTTATCCTCGGTCTGCATCCATTCCTTGCTGCTTCCCACTCCTCCCCAAACCTGCAGCACTTAAGAGACAGACTCAGAGCTCCCCCCAGGGAGGAAGAGGAGGCAGCACACAGGCACCAGGAACAGGAACAAGAGACACAGGGATGCCAGCACATGCCCTGCAGCCCTCAGTGCTACCCCCCACTCAGCAGCTAGGTATCCCCATCAGAGACCCCAAACCTCCCACCCAGAGCTGAGAGCCATGAAGGCACAGGCAGAGGCACTTCACTTCCAGGTTTTATTGTACAGAGCAGCTATATCCTTCCCCAGGGCAGGAAGAACTCCCAGTCCCACCAGTGAGACTGGACTGGTAAGGAGGACCTTTAGCGCTGGTAGGAGCACACTAAGGAGGCAGAAGACAGAGCCTTGGATTGTGACGGAGACAAGGAACAGCACCACCTACATGAGGATGCCACAGGATTAGGCCCGGAGTACCTGAACAGGCAAAACCAGTCCCAAAACCCAGCCCAGTCACGACAAGGTTCAGGAGAACGTGGGAGCACAGAGGGCTTACAAGTGACATGAGTTCCCAGGCCTCATCTCTCAACTCTCCCAGTTAGGTCCTGGCCTTATTGAGAACACAGAATGACAGAATGATTGACCTCTACCATTAACCCAGCACTGCCAAGGCCACCACTAAACCATGTCCCCAGGTGCCACATCTACATGTGATGCCACATTTACTAGGGATTGTGATTCCACCACTTCCCTGGGCAGCATGATCCAATGCCTGACCACCCTTCCAGTGAAGAAACTTTCACCAATATCCAACCTAAACTTCACCTGGCACAACTTGAAGCTGTTTCCTCTTGTCCTACCACTTGTTATCTGGGAGAAAAGACTGACCCCACCACCTGCTATGACCTCCTTTCAGGTAATTGTAGTCCTCACATTCACATCTGAGGACTGGCTCTGCTGCTCCCCATCACAGCTCCTTGGCTCTCTGCTTGTAGTGCACCTCAGGGAGGCTCCTCAGGCGCTCAGCTGCCTGTGAGGAACATCACAAAGCTCAGTTAGTTGCTGGTCCCAGGACAGACCCACCTGTCACAACCCCCTGGTTCTCCCTGGTTCAACCGCGTGAGCTGCACTCACCTGCTCCGGGGTAAGGTCCCTCTGCACCTGTGCCAGCATCTCATATCCTACCATGAACTTGCGGACAGTGGCAGAGCGGAGCAGCGGGGGATAGTAGTGAGCATGCAGCTGCCAGTGCCTGCAGTCCTCCTCCAGGTAGGGGCCTGTGGGGGCTCCTACCATGGGTGCAGGTACCACATGAGGCACAGGAAGGGGATGGGGGCACGAATGGCAGGGTTATGGGAGTCCCTCAGCTGCACCACTCACCATGCCAGCCCATGGAGTAGGGGAAGGAGACTTCGAAGAGGTTGTCATACTTGATGAGCAGCCTTTGCATAATGGAAGCCAGGCCTGCAGAAGAGTATCATCCTGAGCTAAAAAACCTTCTCTGAGGGCAGGAAGCATGACAACCATGACTGATGACACTCTCAGCACCTCCCCTTGGGTGAACATCAGTGACAGGCAAGAGGGTTACACTTGGCAGTTCATCCCCTCCCTACCCACACAGACAGCACAAGCAATGCAGAAGGAGGAGCTTCCCCAAAAGTAGGAAGCACCATGTGCTTCATCATCCCAAAAGGACTCTGGTCCCACCAGCAGTACTGCTTGTGCCTGGACATACACCTTTTAATGTGGCAAAACAGGGACGCCAGTCTCCTCCTCAAACAAGCCCAGCGGCCCCAAACCCCAAGGAGTCATGAGCCCTCCAGCATCAGCATGGTCACCACAGAGCTGCCTCCTGAAAAAGGTCAAGCCCAAAGGACATGGGACAGGGGTTAACAAGCTTCAGAGCCACTCACTGTCCCTCTCCCCTTCACTGAGATCCTGGAGGCGGCAGACATGGCGGCGGGGCAGCAGCAGGGTCTGGTAGGGCCAGGTAGCCCAGTACGGCACCACAACCAGCCAGTCCACATTCTCCACCACCAGCCGTTCCTGCAGGACACAGCGCTTGATGATGACATATTCAGTCCCAAGGCCCCGGGGCACTCCTGAGCACTCCCAGGGCCAGGCACTCGGGGCTGGGGCTACCATGGCATGTATCCAGCTGACAGGGAGGGGATATGGACAACTACCATGTCCTAACCTTTCGGCGAGCCTCCTGCTCAGCGTACTCCAGCAGCATGGGCACGCCGTGCTGGCTCAGATGCTGACGCTGGCTCCGGTCCTCCAGGCGCGCCTCGTTCGGGAGGAAGCTGCTGGCCCACACCTGGGAGGGACATCGGGACACAGGGCTGCGATACCCGACCCTCACCTTTCAGGGGTACTCCCCCAGCCCCGCCGCCCATCTGCGGGTCCCTGCTGCAGGTCCCTGCTGCCACCCGCTGGAGGGTCCAGCATGCGGCAGTCACAAGGACGGGAGCAGACAGGACAGGCACGGGGGTACCCTCACTGCAGAAAGTTTCAGGACAAGGACGGGGGTATTGCCGTTCACATCTTTCCCCCCCGCCCCCGGGTTTGTTGTGGGGTCTCCCACAGGGACCCGCGGGTTAGCCAGGTCATAGGTGGGACAGCCTCACCTGGCAGTGGGGGTGCGGGTTGGAGCAGCCCATCATCGCTCCCTTGTTCTCGAAGATCTACAGAGGAAGGAGTGCATCCAGCAGGACCCAGCCAAAGGGTCCCCGCTGCGGTCTGCCGTGGTGTCCTCAGCACAGCAGGGAAGCATCCGCAGGAGAACAGAGCCTCAAGGAAAGGCTCAGCAGGGCGCAAAGTAGGGACAGGGGACCCACACACAACTAGGACAGTCTCAACCCCAGGTGCTGCCAAAGTACTCAGCACTCACCCCACACCCCCAAGCACAAAACAGCAGCCCACACCAGCCCCACACCTGAACCCAGGGGTAGGAAGCACCAAGCTCAGTCGCCAGCTCTGCCCACGCATCGATGACAGCCCGGATCTCTGCCAGGGACATGAGAGGCAGTGTCAGGTCCGACCAGGGGTGGAAGCACATCACCTTGCTGCAAAGGAAACACACATACGTGGCTGAGACTACGGATCTGAGACCCTCATGGTCCTGCTGGGTGCAATGGAACAAGAGACCGGGACAAGACACCCAAAAGAGAGATGTGCCCAGAACAGGCATCACAAGAGGGGAGCAGGCTGAGTCCTGCATCATCTCACAGGTCCTGGACAAATTGTATCAGTCCCCCTGGAACAACCTACGTACTTACCACACACCCCGGGCTGGGGCAGCTTGAAACAAGGGGTGATCACTGTCATCTGCAGGACAGAGAGCAGGGAAGGAGAAGGTGCTGGGGCTGCACCCATGCCTCTCCAGACCACCCTGCAGACCCTCCAAGACCCGAGTCTGTGGGTCCTCAGCAGCCTGCTATACTCAAGAAGTTACCAGGCTCTGGAGCATCTGGCTGCAGCGCAGGAAAGTCATTTGGGAAGACAAAAGTGCCCTCGTACTGGGGGTTCACCTGTCAGAGGGAGAGACAGAATCAGGGCGGGAGAGGGCGGCAGGGCGCGTCCGGGTCCCTGGGGCCCTGCTGGTACCTCGCCATTGGCCCGGGTGGTCCCAGGACAGAGGGGGTTTTTTGGGTCCCAGCGGGGAACATCCTCGGGAGGCGGCTTCTCCAGCTGCCCCTGCCAGGGGCGCTTCACCCGGTGAGCCGATACGAGCACCCAGTCGTCCCGCAGAGGGTTGTAGCGAATGTGCTGGTGCTCTGCGGGAGCAGGAGAGGTGCGGGGCGTCAGGGAGAGACGCGGGGTGCACACTTCCCCCCCCGGAAGGGTTACCCGCACTCTCCCCCAACATGAGGGAGGTAAGCAAGAGAGTTTGGACCGTCCCAACTTCACCCCTTCCTCCCTGTCCCAGTCCCGGAGCCCCGCTGCCACCGCGTCCTGGGCAGGGAGGGTCCCCGCAGCTGCCGTTCCCCGGGGCTGTGCTGAGCCCCACCGAGGGTCCGGCGGGAAGGAACTAGCCCCGTCCGTACCGCTGGCGCGGAAGCGGCCGCCCCCCTTCTCCTCCCCCTCCACCGGCGACGGCTCCATTCCCGCTCCCGGAAACCCGGCGGGATCGGCCCCTTCCATCCTCCCGCTCCGCCCCGCCGCGCCGGCGCAGCGGCCCC
>WEKX01002889.1:0-12761 GCA_013390025.1 Pitta sordida
TGGTAGTTGGAGACTGTCTGGGAGGAACCAGTTATTTTTGTCAGGAAATAATCTATGGTTCTCAGTTGTTCCTTCACGCTGCCTCAGTCTCTGTCAGAATGTGGCTTGGCAAATTTGAACAGTGGTGAGTGTAAGAATTCCCCCTTGTTTGTCCGTACAAATCTTGACAACTTTTAATTAAGTATGTTTGTGTATCATCTCTCATAATGGACTCTGATACATGATTAGAACCCCGTGGTACTCCATAATAAACTCAGAAATATTTGAAGGTGTTTAATGATTACCAGAAGATACAATGTAACAATTGCTAGAGTGTACCTTGTCGTGTCCCTGCTGAGCATTTCTGGCCTTGAGAATTTAGGCTGTATTTCTGTCTCCTTCTGACAAGACTAGGACAGCAGTGAGGTTTTTTGCTGGCTCCCACTGCAATCTGCAAAAGTTTATGATGCTGCAATGTGGACCGGTTAAGACACACCTTTAGGAAGCAACGCAGACATTAGAGAAAACTATGCCTGAATTTTCCTAGTAGAACTAGGTAGGTAGTGATATCCAGAGCTTGCTTCACGCAAAGCATCTGTGAGACACTGAATTAAAATCTCTCTTGATTATGTAATTATTTGAGTTGGAACAAACCAGACCGTCTGTGTGTAGGGGAGGGCAGGAAGGCACTGAACTGCACAGAAGGTACGTGGTGGCCGAATGCCCCGTGGCACAGGCTGTCAGTCAAAGGCCTGCCTGGTAGCCCATTAAACCCAGAAACATATTGTCAGAAATCATAGTCCAAGTGAAATTTAAAGTCCTTCATTATTGCCTGTCTGTTTTGTGCTACCATTCACTATGTTCTTAGGCTACTACGTGATGTTTCTCATTATGACTTTTTTGGTCTTAAAGAGAGATAGGGTAGCTGTAGATCTAATATTATATTGCCCTTTGTAGTCAGATTATGTGCATGGGGATTTCTGGAATATCCCCCTTTCTCATATGATAGTCTACTGTATTGAGAAGTAGTTTTGAGACATAAATCACTATTAGGTTTGGGGTTTTTTTAATTTCAAAATGCACTTACAAAAAATTCTTGTACCTATGTTGCAACAGGAGTGTAGCCATTGTGTGGTTTTCGCTAGGCAATGTTCAAGTCTAAAGCTTGGTGTAATTTATCATCTTTGAATTGAAGCAAGTCAATAAACCAGTTGAGTCACTACAAGTTCTTCCCCTGACCACTCAGTCTTCGCTGTGTGCTTTCTCAGATATATTGCTTTGTTTTAAAAATCAGTTTTCCTGGTTCTTGTCTTTGTTTCTAGAATTGTCTTCTGCCTCTTTCACATATACTTCTTCCTTCTGTTAAAGCTGTTTCTTCTTTAAACTATTCCTGCATTTTTCTCCTTGACTGTCACTTTTCTTCATCCATCTGCACTAGATCCAGTCGGTGTGTCTTCTGGAGGAACTTATGCATCTTAGATTTTGATCAATTTAGGGATAGAAAGATCTCAGTTTAGTCAGTTAAGGTCTCTCTCACAAAAGCAACTGTATATAAACAAGGTTATTGACCATATAATAAACCCACAAACACAGCAAAGAGAAACTTGATGCCCAATAGATCTTTTCTATCCCTCACTTTTATTGATGAACCCTAAATAATGCAGTATTTGTATTTTACAATTACAATACATACCATGATTCAAAGAAAACCTAGTTTTAACCCATAGCAATAATATAACCCACCACCCTGGGACAAGAACAGCATGGTGCTCGTTAGCTTCTCTGCTGAGCACTGTGTGGTCCCCCTGGGGGCAAAGCAGAAGGAAAGGAAACCTGTTGGTCAGGAAGATGGGTGCAGTTCTGTCAAAGGAATGATAGCAGTCTCATGGAGAGCGGCAGTCATAGTCCTGCTGAAGTTCTAGTCCTGCTCTGGATCCAGTGGGTAGTACCAGAAGTCTCAAACTCTGAAGATACTCAGGTTCAGGTGGGAATGCCCAGTGCCTCCCCCAGGGTGGGAAGTTTCACAATGGGTGGTTGAACTCTGTGAGCCATGGGATATTTTTGCAGTCTTTAATGGTCTAAGTTGCTGCAACTGCCTATTTATGCCAGTGCAGTTGGGTCTGTGATGGCTCATTAGCAGAGAGGACCCCTCCAGCCTGGTGTGAAGGTACTAATGCCTTCTTATTGCAGATGAGTTATTGGTGTAAAAAGAGACACTCCCCTGCCTTGGAAGGTTTGTCTTTTCCCTGATCTCTTGTGGCCTGAGGTGTCAGGTATGCCCTGGACAACTGCTACAAAGGATTAATTATTAACAGTCCATTCGAAATTATGCGGAGTGTATAGAATGGTTTTGGCTATACGCACATAGTGATAAACTGGCACTGGCCCCTGTAACACAAGACAGAGACAAGATAAATTCTACATTTAATTCACTCTTTAGCACAATCATGTAAATTAAAACCAATGATTGATTGTCTTTGAAAATATAAAGCTAGTTAGTTCTTCCACAAGTTGCTTGGCTATGTTTGTTTGGGGTTCCTCCCGACCCACAGGGATTTCTTTTGATGGTTATTTTAAAGTGGTCTTTGTTTAGTTTTTAATACTACGGATAGTAGAGCTGAGATGTGTGTGGGAATTACTGGTGTGAAATGCTAATTCCACATGTGAGGATTAGGAAATTTCATACATTGATTTTTACATGTGCGTTTCATACAATAATTCAATAAAAATAATGTCTGCATTACAAAAGTTCGGGGGCAATTTCTTATCCTGAAATAAACTGATTTGGAAATGGCAAAATAAATTTCATGTAGGTAAACTTGATTGTGTGTATTTTGACGTGTTGATTTGGAAGAAGTACTTTTAATCAAGCAGACATTTATGCAAGTAAGATGTTTGAGCTTTTTTTCTCAGCCAGCTAGTACTGAAGTTTGACAGTAAGGGAACTGACTGATGGATGTCCTGTGAGAGGGTAACTTGAACCAACTGGAAGCTAAATGTCTTTCAGTACAAAGTAATCCTGGGGGGGAAAAAATCAGACAGATAATGGGCAAGTGGGAACAGAGAATCTCTGAAATTAAAGCTAAATAGGATTTACATTTGATGGGATGTTTGGGCCTGTATGTAGTGAACTCTTCTACTTTTTTTCTGGCAATATGAAAGGTTTGATTTTTGAGACTGAGCTGGACCTGCAGCTGTCGTTAGTGCAGCTGGAGGACCTGTTTGATTATTTTCAGTTGGAATTACATTGTGGCAAATGAATATATTGTGAAAAAGGTCATATGTAAGGAAAAAAAAAAGCATAAGAAAGGGGATGGAATCAGCCATTTGGACTAGCTGAAATTGAGCTAATTGCTGCTGCTTTAGTGAGGTTTTGACTAACTGTCATGTCTTTGAGATGGGCTGGTTTTGTACACATTAAATATCCTCTATTGCAGCTGCTGTTTCAGCTGCATTGAAGCATTTTCCACTGTGAAGTTATTAGGCACACTGTTATCCTCAACAGTCCTCTTGTATAATATGCTTCATCTCTTTGCACTTTGTGCAAACTAATGCAAAGTCAGTTTTCCAGCCTCATAGTAAGAGCTGAGCTTTAAAAAGGGTGAGGACTTAGAAGCCACAGCTCAGCCAGGATCCACTTGTGCCACATCGTTAAAATTCAGTGTAAGTGAGAGCAGTCTGAAACATTCTCACTTGCTCTGCAGTTAAATCTGAATTTAGCTTTCTCAGGCTAGTGGCATGAAAGCAGCAGACAAGTGGTGCAGAATTGCTCCTCCTTTCCTCTTAACTGTTCATCACACAGCTGACTATACATTTTCGAGCATGCTGCCTCCTAATTCTGGGCATATAAAGTTGAGTTCCTGGGATTTCAAACATCCGTAATTATCCACTTAAAGTGTATTGTTTCCAGATGGTAATTGGTTATTTCAAACAATGAAAAATCCAGTGATTTAATTGTTTTTAACAGATGAGTAGGAAAGCTGAAGGAATAGAAATATGTAAAAAGAACGTTATATAAGACTGTTGGTAGATTTTAAATCCAAAGAATTTTGGTAGAAGTGTGATCCATAGCCTTTAAAAAAAGAGCTTTCCCTGCAAATACATGCTTGAGGTAATCATGAGATAGAAGTTTGTAATAATTTCAAACACTTCTCACAGATACAGATAAGATTAAAAGCTGTACAAACAAAGGAAACGGCACATTTTTCCTCTTAGCGCAAAATTTGGATCTAAGGTTGAAACAGGGGTGAGCAGAATTTTTTTCGGTTTCATTGTTCTCCACAGCATGTTGACTACAGAAAGAGCACCTTGAATGTATTTCATAATTATGTATTTCATAAACCCAGAATCACTGTCGGTATGGAGTACATCTCTTCCTCAGTCAGTAAATTCTTTTAGCCAGATGTGACAGTTCAACAATATGATTTTGCAAGTGTAAAAAATGCTGCTCAAATCCATGGACTGGTAACATGCTGCGTCCTTAGGATCTACAGGTCACGGTGTTGAGCTACCTCAAAAAAATGTCCTCTTGTATATCATGCAACGGTAATTGAGACAGTAAGTCATCCAGCATTACGAATTCTCACTTTTCCCTAGAGCTGGTCACCTGCAGAAGCAATGAGAACAGTTTCAGGTCTTCTCCCTGTTTTCTGGAAACACAGAGGTATGAGCACGATACAGGTCAGTGCGTGGTTTTTGATCATGTGAAAGATACTTTGTGTTGATGGGGAAAAAAAAAGGTAATGATGTGCTTTAATTGCCTCCCTAATAAGTTACGTAATGTATCCTGCCCAGAAATCCCTAGGAAGGGAACTCTCTGTGCACTGTAACATGATTGTGTAGCTATCCGGGGCTTTGTATATTCCAAATCACAAAGAATTTCTCATTTCCGTCAAACATGTATTTTACATTATTACTTAGCAAGTGTTCCAGTATACATAAACAATAAAGAGAAGAACTTTCTTTTGCTGAAAATTATTTATTTTCCTGGTTTTCTTTGTTAAAGGGCATATTGTGAAACAAGAAAAGTCATGCAGCTAAACTCACACACCTCACTCAGAGCAAAATCAGCCAGGAGGTGTATGCATTCCCTCCTATGATGTTCTTATGGGAATTTTAAATGTGATATTTAGACTCAGGACTGTAGCAACAAATAAGAGCTCCTGGGACAGATAAGAGAGTTCCAGATCTAGGAATGATCTGACTACACTCCCTTTCCAGGCAGAGAAATAACCAGTTGCTGAGAGAGCAATGGTGTAAGACATGCTATGTCAGTTGTCTGAATTAATTGGCTATCCTGGTTTTAGATATGCTTTGTCAGCAACACAGTGCCAACCAGCTGCAGCACAAATCTGAATTTGTTCTCCACATTGCTTCACAAAAGCTGCATAACTGATTGCACCACTCTTGGCTTTCAAACTATTTACTACTCAAGACCTCATTACCAATGAACACTGTAGCCAATGTAAGAGTGTGGGTTTGGATGGCCTTGTCCAAGCCTCCACTCAGGGTTGTTTGATTTGCTTTGGTTCTGTTAGCATAAGCAGAAAATAATCTAGCAGATTTGGGGTGGGATGCTTTAACATTGCAATTTTGCAAGCAGTATAGTGTTGCTGCCAAAAAGAACAGCCTTGCCCTTTCCTTCTTCGCAAGTGCTTATTCTTGTCCCTGTGTTGCTCCCTGCCTGCTGCCAGTATAAGTATTTGCACTGCCAAGCAATGAGCTAAATGGGAGAATGGGTCCACATCAAAGTTTAGTTGAAAGAAAAAATAGTAATTATTAATTTTAATCCAGACTAATTTAAACTGTTCTGCTGTTCAGTAATGAGAATGCCTTTGTCAGCCTAAAGTCGGGGGCAACTGGGAGGGCAGTGGTTTGTGTTTAGAGGCGGATAAAAGTAAGGTCTTGGCTTACACTTCTCACAGAATTGTGGTATAAATGTGATCCTGTTCTCAAATACCCTTAAAATGACACTATTATTCTGTTCTTATTGCTCCTCATCTCTCAAACCCAACTTGTGGTCTTTTAAAAATCGTTCATTAGGGTGTTTTCATTGGCCCTTGTCATCTGAAGTTTAATTTTGAGTACAAAGTACTTTTCTTCCAGGTTTGATTGTACCAGTGTTCAATAACTGACACACGTTTATTGACAGAACATGGCCTGTTCAGAGGAGTAAACATAATGTAAGCCCCTTTTACATATGAACAGAAAATCTTTTGATGTGCAGAGATACAGTTTCTCAGGTAAGTACCTGCTTAATCGAAGAGTAAGAACCATTCCTTTTTCTTTTTTTTGGCTTCCAGAGATGTACCTAATCAAGAAGACCACACTGTTGCTGGAATTGGGAAGAATGTGGACATCCCTTCATGCTGATATGAAAAAAATTGCACAACTCTACCTGTCCAGATTTTAAGGACTTGGCTTTAACTCCCGTTCTGACAGATAGACTAACAGGCATAGTCCCTCACCCAGAGGAACAGAACCTGCTGAATGAGATAGTGCCGTCTTTTAAACAACTGCTTCACTCTTACTGCTTCCTTAATTGTTCTTTTTCTGCCAGAAAAGAGCTGATCAAACCTCGTGACATCTGTACACCCCAGCCAAACATTTAATCTTAAATTTTAGGTTTTTCTCATATTTCAATATTGGGTATTTGAACTACAGGAGTACCCCCACAGCTAGAAACCAATGGAGCTGCATGTGTTGAGTCCCTCGCATCCCCAGCCTGGCTCATATTACCTTTCTGTTCCTTAAGGCTAAAAAAACCCTTCACAGGCATCAACAATGAACCACAGGTAGGTCAAATTCATAACCAGAATTTCACTGCAATTTCATTATGATATTGTTAAGTTCCCTGTTCCAGCTGAAAAGATGACATTTTCTATTGAACAATGACACTTGAAAAATTGAAACTAACTTATTACATTTCTTCTGAAATATTTGATTCAGCAAACAAGTGACACACAGAGATATTTTGGGTTTCATTGGCTTTTGCAGAAACATTATGCAAATTGTTGCTTGCTCCCATGTTTTAACTCCTTTTTGCTTTACTTAAGTATAAGAGGATATTTAAAGATAAAAAACCCAGAAGTATCAGCTCTTTAGAACAACAGCACAAAAATTTTTAAAGAAGTTTAGTTTTTTGTTTATTATGAAAACATTCCTGGAAACATTACTTAAGAGCCAAACAGGGATTAGTTAGTGGAACACAATCTCTGTCTTGAATTGTTATAGGAATATATTGAAACATATTAGAAAACTTTCTAAAGGATAAATAGCAGACTGTGACACTGGACATACAAATAGAAACATGGTCCTCAGTCCAGATTATCCATTTTAAAACCTGATATGAATATCCACTGCAGAAGGCAATCTTAGGCAGAAATACTGAAACATTTTAGTCTCTGCAGCAATTGCTGCATCTGTATGCAGCTTTGTTAACCATGGTATGAAAAATGAACTGGGATTCCAGTTAACAGTCATAGCCCTGTAAATTTGTTGCAGTGCATTAGAGATTCTGGCCCAGTGTGTGTCACAGTTGTTTAATTCATCTAAGGTTGGCAGGGTTTCTTTTTACTTAAACGTATTCACGCCCATGCAAGCTGTCAAATTGGAATTAAGGGTTCAGGCTGAGCTGCAGCAGCAAAGCAGGCAGGGAGAGGGCAGGCTTGCACCGCTCCCTCTCCTGCCACCTGGGACTGAAGAAGAGGTCCCTCCTTCTACTGTTGGGCTGGTCCTATCTTCCCTGAATGCTGTTTGAAGGTCTGCTCGACCTGGCTTTTGTCTGGACTTCACATTTAATGTAATATTAAACGACCTGAGGATGTCATTTTCATTTAGCAATGGATAAAAATTAGGTATTGAGGAGAGTATCCTTGCAGTTCTAAACGAGTAAGCAATCATCTATCATCACAGCCCTATTCTCTGTGCTGCTAGAGCAAACTCACTTTATTAGAGCTGGGAAAAGTATTTGCAGTAAAGTATTTATTCAGCGAATTTAACCTTTTATTTTTTCCTATTGAAATTTATCTGCAAACAGTCTGATTGTTATGTGCTGTGTTCAGTGAGTTCTCTATGCAGCTATTTTTGTTGATGCACTGCTCCTGAGTCGCTCACTCTGGCTACTTTTCTCAAGTGCGAGCCAGTCATAATTTGCTATTTGTTCAGGGGATGAATCAAGTAAGTTTCTTACTCTTAATTTTCTTCTGAGCATCCTGGAAGACTGCTTAACTTAGGGCAGGATCTGTTTCCTAAAGGCATTCCTGCTGTCCGTAGCCTTTGAACTATTCCAACTGACAGAATGGTTTCCTGTCTCTGACACATCTTCCTTTCGCTCCCCATGCTGTCTTTGTGCTAGAATTTTTGACGACTTTCTAGAATTCCAAGTGACTTCCTGATATTCTGTATGGTTTTGGTATTCCAAGTATCTATGTGTCAATCACTTCGTTAATTTGTCAACTCCATCTAAAAATTAATTGGCTGAATTTATTTGTCCCAATAGCCTTGGAAAAATCGTTCTAGCATCTCATTCCTTTGTTGGCTGGAGTCCTAATTCCTAGTGTTGTCATCATCAAAACACTGCCTGCCACATTCTTTTTTGAATCCTGGGACTGAGGGGGATGTTTCCCTTTAAGAGCCCTATAAAATCAAATTCAGAACTTGATGTGATAGTGAAAACTTCTAACAACATATTTAAGCGTAGTGCTATAACTCTCACGAATATGAAATGAATGCAAAACTATACGACCACATTATCTGTATTAAAAATAATTAACTAGTACCGAGCTTCTCAGACAAGTATTAGTCATCCAAGCTGAAAATTCATTAACATTACCTTCCTGATCAGTATATAGATACATAATTGTTTAGCAGTCAGAGTACGTGCTATCATATTCTGGAAGTGATTCAGCTTCCATTTCACTGATGTATTACTGTTATCCTCATACACTTAACTGCTTTATTTTGTCACGGAGAAGATTTAATTTTTTTTAATGCAAACTAAGTTTCCTGTGTAATCACTTGACTCCTGGAGGGGGTGTTGTACAACTAAAAATATTAGCAAACATAATAAAATCATACTAAATGATAACACGTATTGCCAGTATGTTTAAGCATTGAACAGGGTGCTTATGTACTGGCAAATAAAAATCTACAACAGAATAAGTAAGTTACAGAAATATACGTATCTACAGTGTGTAGAAAATGGTTAGAGAAAACCAAGAAGGAGTGTATTTACCTCACTGTGCATGTATCACTATCATGCAAACCCATAATTCTGAATTATCTGAGAAGAAATGTTAGTATCTATAAAAAAATCATGTCATAGGCTGGTCTCAGACAAACAGCTAGCCTGAAGAAGAGACTTGCTTTGAAGGGTGACGCAGACCTTAGGTTATTACAAGCACCAAATTTCAATATAATGCAGAGAACCAAGGTTAGGAGCCTAAGTTCACCAAATTGGAAGAAATAAAAATATTGACAGGAAAAAGTCTCTAGCTGTTTAATAGACTAGAGTGGAGAGTACCTCTCAGCTTCCTCCTTTCCTCCAGCTCCTAGAGAAGGATCAAGGTTTACTCACCTCATAGGTAATCCAGGAAGTATAACAAAGGAGACCTTGTCTGTAAATTCCATATTAGTGCATATATGACAGTGGAATACTGTCATTATTAATTCAGACATTCAGAGGCTAAATTATGAACTCAGCTATGGAAATTGAAAACTGAAAATGTATTTATTTCAGAGTGACACATGGTTATATACTTCTAGTTTGCCCTGTCTGTTTTAAATTACTTTATGCAAATCTCATTGTCAAGGATTATGTAGAGAGTAAAATTAGATGAGCCCTTAAAACGCTGATATAATATAATTGTGGTGTTATTGTGTGTGTGCATAGTGTGTACATAAGATCCAGATGTTGATTGGTAAATCAGGTTGATTTAGCAAACAGAAATCTATTCTGATGGAAAACTGAAAGGAGCGACAATTAGTTCCTAGAAGGTTATTGTTTTTACTGAGCTCACTGAAAGGAAAAAATTAACATGGAAAAAAAACCTTCTAGATAAAAACACCAATTAGACATATAAATGGGAATACAGTGTAGCCAGAACCAAATCTAATGGTTTTCTACAAAAGGACATGAGTCGTTTACCCAGCGCATGGACTGTGTAATGGTAAGGCAGCTTTATGTAGTCAAATCTTCCACTTGCATTTATCACTGTATTGCACCTGGCAGTAATGGAGCTAGGGAAGTTTACATCAGATGAATATGTATTTCCTTAACCATTCTTTTGAGGGATACATCGGGCTCCATAGAGTTAAAGTTTCAGTCAGTCAGTGTAGTTTCCCTGAACCAAAATTCTCCTAGTACATGGATGGATGCTATTCAGAGGTTCAATCCAAATGGCAGCATTTCATTGTACATGAAATAACTTGGGGTGAAATATTTCAGCTTTATAGTCATAACAAAGGCAAGGCTTTGTAAGCTGTGAGTGTAATAACCATAATTTAGGTAACTTTTTTTTTATTTAGCATCAATTATGCAAGACAGCTTTGCCTTTCTTCTAGAAAGCTGACATTTAATGCCTGAAAATAACTGGAAACTGAGTATGAATTAGAGGAAAATATTGCTGACAACAAACTTTAGAACAGTGGCATGGAACAGCCTCTCAGCCTACCTTCTCAGCCCTATTCAGGCTTTAGCAATGTGTTCATTGCTTTCCAAACCTGCATTAACTTCAGTGGGAGTTCAGGATGTATCCAGAACACAAGGTACTGCTCACGTTTTCTGTTGTGACCTATGATGGTTCATTGCTGATCCCCAAATCCAAAATCTCATTCACCAGGTCACAAAAGTTGAGCACAGCATGAGTGCAGCAAATGGCGCAAGTGTTTCAGGCCAACCTAGAATCTAAAATCCTTGGTTGTGAATAATACAGCTGGTATCAGTGCAATCTTTTAAAGCCTAATGCAAAAGCTTCAGTGAGCAAAGAAAAGCAATCCATTCTATTCTCCATTTCAGATGCTATAAATTCAGCTTTGCATTTTGAAGGACTTTATATGTAACATACATGTCAGTTTCATTGTCAATTTTTTCCATATTAAAAATGACGATTGTAGAAATTTTATGTACAATAAATGATTCAAAATTAGCCACTAACTGACCTGCGAGAAGAAAATATCTGGAAAATTATAAGGTTTTGTTCCTGCAATTAATATGAGAAATAGCTACAAAGGTCTTGTACTTTAGCATGTATTACTGTTCCTGGGAAGAGGGTAGTATGCATTACACAAAAAATTAAAAAAACCCAACCCAAAATAAAATTAGAGCAGAAAACCCAAACTCAAGGCTGAGCAGGATTCTATTGCTGACAAACTAGAATGGGTTATAGGAAGTCAATCTGTGCCCTTAAGGCGCTTGTGTTTTCAAAACTGCTTTCATATTGTCAGCGTCCCAAGGGTGCCACCACCCCTGCCTGTCCTGGGCCACCCCCTGGGACTCCCCCAACCCTGCCCACAGCCCAGGACCCCATCTCAGCCCCACAAGGGCTGTCAGTCCCTCCCAGTAACACCTCAGTAGGGCTCATGTCTTGTTCTGACACTGACCAGTACCCATCCCTGTCCTCATGGACCTGCCCAGTCACTGGGAGGGTATGCCTCACTCTGGTTTCCCCCATGAGGCCTGATACTTTGAAATACTGTTTTTGAAATAAAAAGAAATCATTCACAATCAACATACATTTTCATTTCATAAAGTTCTTGCATTTTAATGAAGAATACAGTTTCCTAGCAGCAGGTGTTAACATTGAAATGAAAAATGATCATTATATTGTGTATCTATCTCCAGAAGGATAAATTGAAAATAGGGTTTACTAAAAACACTGATAATATCTTGAAAACCTCATTTGTTTTTAAAGCTGTATTAAATTCCATGGGGTTTCTAGTTTGCTTGAGGTATTTCGAGACTGCCTGGAGAATACACAGTGGAATGCTTTTCTAAGCTGTCACAACTATATGTCTGCCTGAAGTGTGACCTGTTGATAGCTTTATGGAGGTGCATTTTGATCCATGTATCCTTTTTCATTCTGGGACAGCTTGAAAAGTAATTACAAATCCTTTGATTCTCAGTCTTTCTGCACTAAATGCCAAAATTAAAGGCGAGATCTGAAGCCATGGGGATCTGTCCTTAAACTCTTATTCTTCAGACCCTGATTGTATTTACCTAATCTCTGCACAGTATCAAGGGCTACTTTCAGTGTTTAAAATTAAGTAAATACAAAAATCTTTCCAGGATTAGGGTTATCCTTTGACACTTACTTATTTTCATCAGTAATTTCCTCTGAATAATATTCATGATCAAAGATGGAAAAGTCAGGCTATGAAGGAAGTGTTTCTGCTGACATCTGGGATTATTACTGTAGTCCAATGGGCAGAACGAACAAAATGCACCTCCTTAAGCTCATGTCCATGACCAGATAAGTTTTGTGCAGGCTGAGGAAACCTCCAGCCCAGGCAGACAAGTAAGTGGCTTATTAGACAAATAGTACATGCTGTTAAAGAACTACAACGGCAGTCTAATATAACAATTTCACTTTGTCCTCTTGAGATGAAGTCTTTTACTGATGGTTTTAGTTCTCAGACCTGAAAATGTTCATGTCTTTGATTCTGAGGAATATAACCTCTCAAAGAATAAATCCATATGAAATAGAGGTCTCTATGGCATAGTTGTAGTATCTCTTGTAGATATGTATGCTGCTGTAGTGACTGGATGTTAGGAAGAGTTTTTT
>WEKX01002903.1:1152-12293 GCA_013390025.1 Pitta sordida
TTCATTTCTTACTATTTTTTCTAGTTTTTCTCCTCCAGGAGAGGTTGTGGTGAATCTCTGGCATCCAGCCAGGGTCAAACCACGACAGCCTCATAATGCTTGTCTGTTTTTCTGTTGATTCCTAAATGAGACTTCTGGCTGTTAACTGAAGATGTACCTCCATTTCAAAACACACATGTAGCTTTCAGACTTGGGCAATACATTGATATGAATGCATTTCAGGCACACTGAGAACACTTGCCCATTTCTTATCCAGTTGGGAAAATAAACATGAATATTTGAGTGTGAATGTTGAGTTCACAGAAGTAAATACACCTCAGTAAAAATTTGTTTATAGTCATCAGATGCAAGTTATATGTAGTTGTAGGCAACTGCACTGATTTAGAAAAGAAAAAAGAAAAAAGAACTTAGAAAATCTCATATGTATTATCTCTTATTCCTTTGAAATAGCAGCATGAATGTCCCTCAGAAAAAGCTGCAATATCACTCTGATGGACTGATTCAGATTTCATAGCAGTATAGATCAGGAGTTTATCTGAATGTATTAACTATTGAATAGTTTTCAAAATAACCTTCTGTTTATTTTGTTTTAGCTTTTGATTAAATGGAATTTCAAAAAAAAAAAAACCACACCAAGCCCACAAACATTTCTGCTAGGTTTAAAATTTTTAAATTTAGGGCAAATGCTTAACAACTGTTGCCTTCTTAGAGAAAATATGTGGTGGTTTATTACAGATTTGTAAGGCATAAGAGAATGAACAGAAGGGGAGGAAAAGAGAGCGAGAACGTGTTCAGACCAGGTCTAACAACGGAGTTACGCCAGTAAATCAGAGAATAAGGATTCATGTCTCCTTCAAAGCTTAAAGCATGATCATACAAAATGTTGCTGTGCTAATAGGTACGTTATTTTAGAAAATGTCCCCTGAAAAAAACACACTTCATCATTCTCAGTTCTAAAGTTTTAAATATTTGTGTGTTAGTAAATGTCTTATAAATGCTGAGAAAAGAGATTATATTGTTTCTTACTGAAGAATAATACCTTTATACTTTCTGATTGTATTGGGATAGTGCAGGTTCTGTTACTTAACCTCTGATTACTCCAGGATTGGAAGCAATCAGTCACTCTGAGTCTGGCAGCTGAAGCTCCAGATGTGCAGCCCCTGGAATGAACGTCAGTGACAGCTGGCTGCCACCTCCCCCTTTCTGTTTTTCTCAGCAGATGTGACATGATTGTGCTTTGCATCACACCCACATTATTCATTTTCACACCATTTTTTTTTGTAAAGATGGGGAACTGACTCACTGGGGCATGTTTTTGATGTTGAAATGGAAAAAATTATATACAGAGGTCCTATTTCTCTTGCGTTTCTTTACCTTCTTTGACCTGACAGGATTTAGTCTTGATTTAGACAGCCTAAGGAGAATTAGGCTCATAATACATGGTAATCCTATGCCTGCACAGAACAAATTCAGCCATCTACCTTTTTTTAAGTAGTGCAGAAAGCTCCATTCAATTTTCAAGAAAATGTACCTGAACAGTAACCAGAACTAAGAAGGAGATTCTTCTAACTTTTGAAACAGTTTGCTACTAGACTTTAAACTGCCATGAAGTTAATTAAGGTAATACTGTAAGGGAAACAGTTGATTCAGTCACCTTGGGGTATAGAGATAGGGATGAAATGAAAAAAACTATGTAAAAATACATAGATAATACAGAGTGATTTTAAATTTCTGTCCAGAACAATGACTGAGTACAATATGAAGAGTAAGGCCCAGGAGAACAGTCTACCCTGTTCATTAATCCCATGGCATTAGGGGTGAACTAGTCCAGATAACTTAACCATGGACAAACCTGAGTAGACTGCACACATATTTATTGTGTAGTCATTTGTTCAGGCTTATTCACTTCTTGGATTGTGATCAGTTCAACCACATGCAAAACAAGAATGAATTGGACTTAATTCTCCTGGGTTGTTTAATTTAAATCAAGCTTTAAATTAAATTTATTACAGAAAGATAAAATCTCATCAGTCATTTTCAGTTAATAGCTGAGGATACTGTGAATTTCTGGGCTCTTCATTAGCTGTTGCTCTGAGATCTTCACTAACATATGTCATTGAATTAGTAAGATTTTTTGTCTACAGTTAATATCAGAGTCTGCATTAGTTATCTCTGTCCCATCTGCTTCACCTAAAAAGTGGACAGCAAGGAGGAAAATAAATTAATGGATTTTGTAAATACAGTATCCTAGATGCAATTACAATGCTTGCCATCCATTATTCTGGTGGCCAGCTTTGATTCATATAGAATTAATTTTTCCATGGATCTTTTTGATTAGTCTAAGGACTAATGTGTATGGTATATGTGTATGGCAAGAGTGTCTCACATTGGTGGCTGACAGTGACTCAAGAAGACACAAATGTGTGGAGATATATGATCAGGGCATGTCAGCCTGCATTTAACCAACCCAAATTCATCCTTTGTTCCTGGCTCACAAAGATTAGTCTTGAAATATAGACTCTTTTTCTTCACATTCTCTAACACAACATGTTAAGAAGAGGAAAGAGCATTCTTTGATATTTAGTGGCTGCTGTCTTTATATCCTGACTGCCTTCTACTTATTCACAGGTTCACAGCCTATTCTGAGTTGGAAGGGACGCACAGGATCATCTAGTCCAACTCCCAAGCAAACACCCACCCAGGGATCAGGCCCACAAGGGTGGAGCCATGGGCACCATACTCTATCTATCCAAGCCTCCCAACAGCTAGACCATGTCACTGAGCTCCTCATCGANAAGCCTGTCAAGGTCTCTCTGAAGCGCTCTCCTACCCTCTGGCAGTTCAACATTTGCCCCCAGCTTGGTATCATCTGCAAACTTGCCAATGATGGACTCAATTCCCTCGTCCATATTGTAAATAAAGATGTTAAACAGTGCCAGGCCTAACATTGATCCCTGTGGGACTCCACAAGTGACTGTCATTTGCTGGAGTCAAGTCCATGGATTCCCAGAAGTCTGGGTTCATATCTTGATAGATTCTCAGAGCATCCAGCTACCATGCTTGGCAGGAGAGTTCATTTGCCACTACTGCAGAGCAAAAGCTCAAGAAATGTTACTTAAACAATGTTTTGAGCATGTAGCTTTCTTCAATTCATTGAGTTACACTCCAGCAGGGAGACCTGAGCCATCAGTTCTAATTGTAAGTTTAATTTACGAGTGTTCTCATTTTGCTGTACTGGACTAGTAGATAAGATTTTTCTTAGTTTTCTGGTTTTTTGAGTTTTTTTAAATTCTGGACAATATGATGGAGGACTTCTGACTTTTCACTTTTTTCACTTTATATGAAAATAATGTGCATGGAAGAACCTAAAAGTTTTCCATTGGAATTGCAAGTTATGTAGTTAAAGCAACAATGTTCTTTTGAATGTACAGTGTTGAATGCAAAAACAAACAAACAAACTAACAAACACCACCACCACCACCACAGGATGAAAAGTGTTAAGTATTCATTATTACCTAACATAACCCCTTTTCTATCTTTTCTATCTTTAGCTGTTTAAAAAGTGGATAAGAAAAGAATGGAAGACTCATTTGCTTTTCTCTTTTTCAGCCCTTTATTGTCACAGCATAAATTACCAACGATCTCTTTAATTTTATTTTTATTTTCTTATTTGAAGCACTACAAATCTGTTTACTTGGGGCAGACTTTAAAAGATGCAATATAAAACCTCATTTTTTTCAGATTAGTATTAAACATATAGCTTAATATCTGAGCCAACCTAAGGTAGTGAATTCTGCTAAGGAAAGACAATTCTTTTCGTAAGTAACATCTTTCCCCCTTCACCAGTTCTTAACATTCTCTCCTGTTAATACTTCTCTCTAATTTGAAACGTTTGGCACGTAATCATATATCAAAGAAAACTTACTTCTTTTCTAAAATAATTTCATTTAAAAAACCCCCAAAGCAAAACAACAAACAAACAAACCTACGTACATATAAATCACATATCTTTAAAATACAGTGTATCCTCACTGCATTGTGACCTCTCCATTATGACCCTGCGGATTTGAGAGGGAAATTTCTCACAATTCAGTTTCAGGGATCTGCGAGGTTCCTCAGCCTACACATGTGCGTGCCTCTGCTTCACTGAGGCTTAGTGCTGGAGCTCCCTCTGGGGCGGGACAGGGCCAACTGCATGGGGAGGGTGCACGGTTTCTCCTGCTTGCAATGGCGGCACTGTGACCTGGTCCATGAGCCAGTCCTGTGTGTCTCCGTGCCCAGTCCCTACCGTGGAAGGGTCACACCACAGTATATGCCAGGTGGCACAGTATATGCCAGGTGGCTGCTGAGACCCAGCACAGCACCACCACAAGACGTGCCATTCCTTATTACTCAAAGCCCAGTCAAAGTCTAGGTAATGTTGCCTCTCCAAGGACCTGAGAGGGAACGAAGTGGAACGAAATTCCAATACCAACGTCATCCCCCCTCCTGCCATAAGCGGCACAGGGTGTGCCTTCCCTGCTGTGGAGGCAGGGCAAGCATGCACAGTGGCAGGAGCTAGGTAGTGGCTGCAGAAGTGGCTGGGATGGTGCAGCAGTGAGATATGCCCACCCCGCGGCCACGCTGCACAGACAGCCCTGGCAGGCTGGGATGGCGTGGGGCCAGGACACGGTGGGCACGAGCACCGGGGAAGGAGGGGAGGCTGGAGGGGGACCAGGAGCACGGGGTTTGGGCTGCAAGCAAGTGCTGCCGCATCAGCATCCCAAAAACAGTTCCCTTCGCTCCCCTGTGCTGAGAGAGCCTGGGGAAAGGAGTGGAAAAGTGTCCGCAGTGCTCTGGAGTGCCGGGGGGTGGAGAAATGGGCATGGCCTACATGCATATTAATGACCTGCATGTGTTTGTGGATTTGACATTCTGCGAGAGCCCTGGCATGACCCGTTCTTTGCAAATGTGGAGGTGCAAATGTGGAGGTATAAATGTATTATTTTTGTTTTGTTTTGTGAGGCTTTTTTTATTTGTTTGTTTTGTTTATGTGTTTAGTGAGGTTCTTTGGGATTTTTTTTCCTTCAACATGGAACATTTCAGACTCTGGTTTTCCTTTTTATCTTCTATTTCTTGGTTTCACTAGATGCAATATATGTACTGAATTCCACTCATAAGCCTCAGGGGATGAAACTGCTGTATGTATATTTTTCATTTGGTTTACTTTTTTCCTTCTTGATACATTTTAAACCAGTGGACTTTGGAAAGCTGCCAGGTTTTCATAGTAATAATCTGAAAAGCTATAACCTGTTTAAAAGTATAAGTCAGTGTGCATGGCCCTGATGATCCCAGTGTTCAACAATATGACATCAACTTCTCTACAACACATAACATTACTGTAATACAACAATCATGAAGGAATCACTGACTTCCAAAAGAAAACATCCCTTTCCAGGTCTTGCCCTGAATTTAGACATCACGGTCTACTGGAAAAAATAACAGTGCTTTTTAATTTGTCCTCTCTAGAACATACTGTGCCTGTTGGTGCCTCGTAAGCTGTTACAATTTCTTTACAGTTCTACAGTAGGACCCAAGCCTTAAGAACAACAAGCAATGATTTTCAGGCTACAGACGATGTCATTTTACATTTATAGTAAGTTCAATATTGTTATACTTTCTTAAAAAGAGTATAGTATACATATTAAGTGATCATAGAATCATAGAATGGCTTGTTTTGGGAGGGATCTTAAAGACCATCTAGTTTCAATCTTCCTTGCCATGAGTAGGGATACTACATACCAGATCAGGTTCCTCAGGGTTCCATCCAATCTGGCCCGGAGCAATTCCAGGTAAAGGATAGCCAAAACCTCTTGACAACCAATTCCAGTCCCTCAATAAACTCTGAAAAAAAGTTTCTACCTGATATCTGATCTAAATTCTCCTCTTCAGTTTAAAACTGTTCCTCCTTGTCCTATCATTATCCCATGTAAGAAGTCACTCGCTCTCTTTTTTTTATAAGGCTCCTTTAAGCACTGGAATGAGGTGTCTCCTGAGTCTTCCCTTCTCTGTGCTGAACAGTCTCAATTCTCTCTGCCTGTCTTCACATGAGAGCTGCTTCAGCCCTCTAATTGTCTTCATGACCCTCCTCGGCCATGTTGAGCACTCCAGACCTGGATACAGAAGTCAATGTGGGGGTCCTCATGAGGGCTGAGTAGAGGGAGAGAATTACCTTCCTTGATTTACTGGCCACATACAAAGCATAAAATGTCATGGAATCTTGAACTCATGGTAGAGAATGAAAGAAGATTGCCCTTCCCTCATCCTCCATGACATACAGATTAATTTGTGTCTAATACTAAAATAGGGATATCCCATAACATTTTTTCATCCTACCCTTGGGTCAACAAGAATTTACACTAGCCTTTTCAAAGAAATTAAAATTCCACCTAACCATTGACTAAAAGCATGTCCTGGTTTGAGTTTTTCCTCTGGCGGCAAGGGGGGTTAACAGCTCCTGCCTGGGGCTCCGTTGCTGCCAGGGAGACCAAGGTCATGAGCAGATAGAGATGCCTCTGTGAATAACACATTTGAGAAAGAAAAAAAGTAGTAACAGAAAAAGAAGATGGCTGGACCAGAGGAGTGAGAGGCTGAACAGCAATGAAAGCACCACGGCCAGGCCAGTCAGAGGAGGGGTAGGAAGGGTTCCATGTATCTTGCTGCTGCTTGCAGAATGGACCCTGGTGAAGCAGGCTGTCTGCCTGTAAACCTATGGAATAAAGAGAGAGAAACCAGAGGTGCAGAATCCACCTGAGGCCATGACTGAAGATGGAGAATCATGCTGCAAAAGCTNTGTGCCAACTTTCCTGTTTTCTTCTCTACCCCTGTTCCACCTTTTGTCTCCTGGTGGAATAAAGGGAATATGAGATCTGTTGTAGGAGAAGGTGAGGTGGTGGGGAAAAGGTTGCCTTTAAAATGATGCTTCTCACATTAAGCTCTGATCTTGCTAGTTAATAAATAAATCCTTTTTATTCCTCACTTGTAGCTTGCCTTGTTTTTCCTGTGATAAACTTTATTTTTTCCCAGTTGTTTCTCCGGAAGAGGTTGAGGGTGAATCTCTGGCATCCAGCCAGGGTCCAACCACAACAAAGCAATTTGGAGAAAACTAGAGATTCATTTTTCATCCACTCAATGATGAATTTTTGTTTCACAAATAAGAGGAAAGATACATTTTTTCCCAAGAGTCACCATTCTTCACTGGGTAGCATTTGTTGATTCAGTAATAATTATGAGACAGAATGGATTAAAAAGTGCAACTAGAAAACTCAACACCAGAAAAAGAAATCTGATCTGTTGATTGCTCAGTGACAGAGGCATAAAAAGCCATTGCATACATAGCTTATGAAGGGAGAATTTTACGGAAATCTTTCTTGCTCTTCCTAGACAGAGTATTATAGACTTAATTCTATCTGTTTAATTCTTAGGGTGCTGTTTTTTGAGCTTCACAGTTTTTTAAAGGTGCATTGTATCTTTTAATACATGTGTCTATATTGTGGTAAATAGATAAGTGATGAAAACATTATTTCGCATGAGCCATGTTTCTAGTCCTGTGCCGTGATTTTACAAAAGTTGCCTCTTTGTGGCAGCCTATCTTATCCAGAAAAATGGGTTTGTATATTGCTTGTGAACTGGCACAAACAAAACACTGTCTTTTGGATCAAATGCTTCATTTCCACTGGCATAGAGTCTGTCAGTAGTATCAGACTGGTGGCTATTTATCCCACTACTATGTATGTGTTTATCGGAAACAGAATATATCATATTTTTACTGTCTTATGTGGAAAGGGCACATGAATCTACTGCAGCCAGAGAGAACAAGAACAGTGAAGAAAATATCTTCATCAATGCTTTGTGTTATCCATATAGAATGACCCAAAGGCATGAATTTGGCAGGAGAAAATGTGTATCAGTTATATCAAGATCCATTTTTAGCTACAAACCATTCACTATAAATGGAACTTTATTCAGCAAAAGAAAAACATTTGCTGTTCTATATACAAATTCAGTGGCATAAGAAATCAGTCACAAAGTGTTCCAAACAATGTAAACAGCATTAAATGCAGTAGTTATAAAATAAACACTGAAGTAATTTTCCCTTTACAGATTGTTGGTGGGAGGAAGAAAACGTACTATCTCATGATTGTTGCAAGACTTGCTTCCATGCCAATAGAGGCTTATTGTTGCCAATTATTATATGCATTTTAAAATGGCAGTTATATAATGGCACACACACACCTGAATAGATAGCATTGTTGCAATCGTGTTGTACTAAGTCACTATGATTTCATGCATCACAAAGAAAGTGGCTAAATGAGAGCAAGAAACATGATCTGTTTTCTCGGGATATCCATAGACATGCTCTATCCTGAAAATGAAGTAACTACTGGGGTGCACAAATTAGGCAGTGACTACAAAAGGAAAACATAACCGGAAGTTAAGAGAACTTCCTCTAAAAAATGTTGTTAATGCTCCACACAGAAGGTATCACAACAATATAGAGAATAAGCTTCACTTTGTATTTCTATTGCATATGCAATACAGAATGTGTGCATCCAGTCACTTGGCCCATGACTGTGTAATCATGTCACCGAGCTGACTTGTCATGTGCTGCAAAAATAAGGTATATTTGATCATCATAAAAATTATAACAATACAGTTTGATTAGATATTCCAGGAGACAGCAACATAAAAGCACCAGCATCTGTGGACTACAACAAAATAACACATTTGCCCTTTTAGGGAATTATATTTTTGTGAGACTTCATGGCAGTACATAAGTGCAGCCTCTTATTAGGAACATTTTTCCTGCATAAGTTGTGGTTTGAAAGTGGAAAGCTAAACTAAGAAAAGGCAGATTAGGTCATCCATACTTGGCAAGAGGAGCTGGCACGCAAATATGTCTCAGTTATGACAGCCTTTGGCTGAACATTTTTGCTGAAGTTAGTATGAAGTGTTAATACATTTGTTAGTTATAACATGGTTCTTCTGATTGTGACAGACCTATGACACTGAATCATGTTAGTATTTCAATAAACAAACATAAAAAAAGATTCTTTGCCCCTTGGAAGCAGGGTTTGTGATTCATCTCAAAGTACTGGTCTTCAGATACTGCTTTACAAAATTTCCACTGTTACAGGTATCTAGATTGTATCCAATAGCAAATATTGTACTTAACGGTCCATTAGAAATGCAAGATTTTTTTTCCCTTCTATTTTCCCCATATGAAAATCTCTTGTACATATTTTAAAATCCCTCACATGTTTGTGTGTTCTATTTTAACCTAAATGCTGGACTGATGATGATAGTATTTGGAAAAAAACCCAACATTTTCACAGAATCACAGAATCACAGAATACTATGAGTTGGAAGGGACCTACAAGGATCATCTAGTCCAACTCACCATCTAACTCCCGTACAGAGACTGAACGCACACCCCAGAGTAGTAAACATAAACCTAGATCCCTCACAGGCTCAGTCATTTTGGTTTTGTTCATTGTTATCAGAGGTCATGTTGAAATAACTTACTTTTTTTGATTCCTCTACCTCCTTCAGGTAGTTGTAAAGAGCTATAAGATCACCTCTCAGTCTCCTCCAGGCTGAACAGTCCCAGCTCTCTCAGTCGTTCCTCATAGGGCTTGTGCTCCATCCCCTTGACCAGCCTTGTTCCCCTTTTCTGGACACATTTACGGATTTCAATATCCCTTTTAAACTGAGGAGCCCAGAACTGAACACAATACTCACGATGAGGTCTCACCAGTGCTGTGTAGAGTGGGAGAATAACCACCTTATTCAGCCACACTGTTTCTGATACAAGCCAGGACACCACTGGCTTTTCTGGCAACCTGGGCACACTGGTGGCTCATGTTAAGCTTTCTATCTGCTAGCACTCCCTGATCCCTTTCCACCTGCTTGTTCTGGAGCCACTCATGTCCCACACTGTAGCTTTGCATGGGGTTGTTGCAACCAAAGTGCAGGACCCGACACCATGCCCATTAGATTCAGCCCACTTGTCCAGCCTATCAAGGTCACTCTGTAGAGCTCTCCTGCCCTCTGTGAGATCTACATTAATCCCAAGCTTGGTATCATCTGCAAACTTGCTGGTGATGGATTCTAAGCAATCATCAAGATCATCAATAAAGATATTAAACAAGATTGGTCCCAACACTGAGCCTTGAGGGACTCCACTTGAAACCAACTTCCAGCTGGACACTGGACCATTGACCATCACCCTCTGAGCTCCATTATCCAACCAATTCTCAATCCAACAAGCGTGAAAGTATCCAGACCACGATCCCTTAGCTTCATTGAGTTTGTCAGGAGATACTGTGCCAAAAGCTTTGCTAAAATCAAGGTATAGCACATCAAACATCTTTCCCTCATCAACTAGGCATGTTACCTGATCGTAAAAGGAAATGACATTGGTAAGGCAGGACCTTCCTTTCCTAAAGCCATGCTGACTAGGTTTAATGTTATCCCCTCTTGGAGGTGCAACATAATTTTCCTAGAGATTAATTGCTCCATGATTTTGCCTGGCAATGAAATTAGGATAACAAGTCTATAGTTACCTGGGACCTCCTTGATACCCTTCTTATAGATGAGAGTCACATTGGCCAATTTCCAATCTTCAGGGGCCTCTCCAGTGAGCCAGGACTTCTGATAGATGATCAAGAGAGGCTTAGCTAAATCCTCCGCCAGCTCTCTCAACACTCTGGGATGAGTCCCATCATGTCCCATCGATTTGTGAGGATCTGCTTGTAAAAGAAGCTCTTTAATGTCTTCCTCTTGTGTCAACAAGAGGATGGACCATTCCTCATCTGCATCTATTATTTTGAAAGACCCTTTATTAGGTGCCCAGTTAGATTTACTAACAAAGACTAAGGCAAAAAAGTCATTCAGTAACTCAGCTTTATCCTCATCTCTAGTAATTATATTGCCCTCTTTGTTCAATAAGGAACATATATTATCCTTGTCCCTTTTTTGGCCATTAATGTACCTATAAAAGCTCTTTTTATTATCCTTGATAGTATTAGCCAAAAGGAGCTCATACTGAGCTTTTGCAGCTCTGATCTTATTTCTACATGACTTGACTGTATCTCTGAACA
>WEKX01002943.1:0-13741 GCA_013390025.1 Pitta sordida
CGAGCGGCGGCACCGGCGGCTGCTGGAGGCGATCAGCGCCCTGTCCGGGCGGAACCGGTGAGTGGGGGCTGAAGGGTCCCGCGGCCCGGCCCCGGGGCTCCCGCGGCAGCCACGCCGCTGCCCGGGAGGCTGCACAGTAACAGGGGCAGGTGGGGCGGTTCTCAGCCCCTGCCCGCTGGCACCGGCCCCTCCGGAGCTCCCGGCGGGACACGAGGAGCCTCTGGGGGGATTTACTGCCCCTCTCTCACAGGCGGAAGCTGGCGGAGCGCTCGGAGGCAAGCGGGCAGGTGTCCGAGTTCAATGTCACCTGCAAAGGTGAGGTCCGGGGGCTGAGCAGGGCGCAGGGAAGGTGCAGGGGGGGTGTGCTGGGGCTGGGCTGGGGCGGCTGCAGCCCCTCACCTGGGGACGCCACACTCCTGTGTAGGTGCTGGGGAAAAGCTGGTTCTGTCGGAGCTGCTGCAGCCCATCCGTCCCAAATCCGCCCTGAGCAGTGTGAGGAAGGACCTGGCCAGAGTAAAGCAGAAGGCAGCGGTGGAGCTGCCGCTGAGCAAAGAGGAGGCGAAGAGGGTGAGTGCAGGGAGCAGAGTGGGGGACTGAGATGGGCCACTGCCCTCTGCCCCTCCCTGATGCCAGCATCGCCTTTCTCTGCCCTTCCTGTTCCCCTGCAGGTGGTGAGGGAAGCTGCCTATGACACCACCTCGAAGGACGTGGGGAAGTGGCAGCAGGTGGTCCTGCAGAACCGACGAGCGGAGCAGCTGGTGTTCCCACTGCGGCAGGAAATTGCCACCGTGACTCCTCTGGAGAGAGTGACCTCGGCGTGGAAGGTGGGCCTGGCGGGACCAGGGTGGTTCCAAGAGTTTGGCTGGAGCAGCTCCGAGGGTTTGGCCTCAGGGGAGCAATATGGGTTTGACTGGAGCAGCTCCAGGGGTTTGGCTGGGGTGGCTCCAATGTCCCCTGGCTGTGCTGTGAGAAATAATGGAGGTGAGGAAAACCTAGATCAGGGCTGAGGCACTGGGTAGGTGTCCACTGAACGTGGGAAGGTTAAAAAGTCTGTGTTTCTCACACATAGCAGGTGTGTAAATTCCATTTGGGAGAAGGCAGGAAAGGATTGGAACCTGCTCTGTCCTATCTCCTCCCTGTAGTCTCTCGGCCCCAGGCACACAGGCTGAGCCTCTGGTGTTTCCATCCCTCAGCTGGGCCAGGTACCTGGGTGTGTCCCTCGACCATAAGTCTCTATGCTGAGGCAGAGGGCATTGGTTTGCCAAATCCTTCATGTCTGGGAACATTCCTTTCCAAAAAATGTGTTTGATTTTGAATGAGAGTTCCCACAGGCGTGTGTTGCTGGCAGGAGAGTCACTGCCACACCTGGAGCTGTTGGATGCCAAGGTGAGGGGCAGCCCCTGCTGAGCTCCCAACACACCTGTCGCTCACTTTGATCTGCTCAAAAGTCCCTCCCTGTTCTGGGGGGACATGGCATTGCATGGCCTGGAACCCCTGCTCTGTGCTCCTTGTCTGGTGCCCCGTGGTCAGAGCTGCCTGTTGAATGTGAAGCCATTTCTCTGACATGGAAGGAGTTCTCCCTGCGCTCACCTGGCAGTGTGGCTGGGAGGCTGCCCGAGGGCTGTGGTGTGGGACCTGTGAGCAGGGCTGTGACCCCCCCCAGACCCCTGAGGAGGGGACAGACTTCTCTGGGCCCTCCCACAGACCTGCTCGGAGGCAGCAGGAAGGGATGGAGAGAGACATCCAGTGGAGTGTTGGCTTTTGCAGTTCTCTTCATCCTCTTGCTGTGTCTTCTGTCCCAACAGGCCCGAACTCCACTGGAGCAGGAGATCTTTGGTTTGCTCCACAAGACGCAGCAGCCTATCACGGACCCACTGCTGACACCAGAGGAGACGGCCTCGCTGCAGGCCATGAGCTTGGAAGAGGTGAGGGCTTTTCCCCACCGGGACCTGGCTCTGGGTGCCCTTACCCAGGGCTCTCCATCCCTCCCCACCGGGCTCCCCATCCCTCACTATGTGTTCCCCATCCTTCACCCATCAGGCCCGGCGGAGGCGGGCAGAGCTGCAGAAGGCCCGGGCTGTGCAGTCCTACTACGAGGCCAAGGCTCGGCGAGAGAAGAGGATCAAGAGCAAGAAGTGAGGCTGTGCCTGTGCTGGGCTCAGTGCAGCTGGGGAAGGGCTGGAGATCTCCCTGCCTTGCCCACAGCCTCCCCAGGCCCTGAGCCCTCACTCACCCTCGTGCCATAGGTACCATCGCGTGCTCAAGAAGAGCAGGAGGCGCCAGGCCCTGAAGGAGTTCGAGCAGCTGCACAAGTCGGACCCTGCAGCTGCCTTGGCACGGCTGGAGGAGCTGGAGCAGCTCAGGATGCAGGTGCTGCCTTGGTACCTCTGCTCCATTCCTCGGGAGGGCTCTGCTCCCTGGGGAACTCTGTTGTGATGCTTCTCTTTCCCCCAGGAACGGATGAGCCTTAAGCACCAGAACAAGGGAAAATGGGCCCGATCCAGGGCCATTATGGCTAAGTATGACCTGGAGGTGAGATCATGGAGTCACAGAAGGGTTTGGTGGGATGGGACCTTAAAGCTTATCTCATTCCACCCCCCTGGCATGGGCAGGGACACCTTCCTCTGGACCAGGTTGCTCTGAGCCACGTCCAGCCTGGTCTTGAACACTTTCAGGGACGAGGCAGCCACAGCTTCTCTGGGCAACCTGTTCCAGGGCCTCACCACCCTTACAGGGGAGAATTTCTTCCTAATATCCCATCTAACCCTTCCCTTCAGTCAGTATGGAGTCATTTCCCCTTGTCTGGTCCTTCCAGGCCATGGTATAAAGGCTCTCTAGCTCTTAAAAGCTCCTTTATGCATTGAAAGGCCATGACAAGGTCCCCAGTGATGCTTGGGGAAGGGGGGGAAAGTGGGAATGTTGTCTCTGCCATGTGTTAAGAGCCTCTTGGTGCCCCTCAGGCCCGCAAGGCCATGCAGGAGCAGCTGGCCAGGAACAAGGAACTGATGCAGAAGGTGCGGGTGGAGCCACCTGAGGAGGAGGAGCCATGTGATGTGCCCGAGGAGGACACCACGCCAGTGCCTGTCCCCACAGGGGCCAGCGGTGCCAACCCCTGGATGCTGGGCAAGCCCAGCACCCCAGCCCTGGAGCCTGAGACACAGGAGGGTCCCGGTGATGGCACAGTGCCTTGTGCTGTGGAGAGCAAAGAGGAGGAGGAGGAGGAGGAGGAAGAGCTGTCAGACGAGGAAGCTCTGCTACAGGAGTTTGAGCAGAAGCGCCAGGCGCGGCAGGAGCGGGCAGGGAGCCTCGAGGGGCACGGTGAGGAGCTCAAGGCCCTGAGCAGGGTGGGCTGGTGGTGCTGCAGGGCTGGGCAAAGAAAGGATAATTTTTGGCTGGTTTCACACAAAAACCTTATTCTCCCACCCTGCTCAGAGTGACCATTTCTCCCCTCAACCTGTAGGTGCTGATGAGACTGAGGTGGCTGCTGATGAGCCTGGAGACAGCACCATTCCCTCAGACAGTGCCAAGGAGCCAGTGAGTGCAGAGCTGGAGCCACCGCTACAAGCCCAGGAGCAGCTCCTGCTCTCAGAGCAGCTGCGCCGTGTGCAGACCATGGAGGATGTGGAAGCTCTGGCCAAGGAGGAGCCTGTGGAAGAGCAGGAGAAGCCGGTGGAGCCAAGAGTGAGGAAGCAAGCAGAGCAGCAGGAGGAAGGCAGGGCTGGGGACAAACGTGCCAAGAAAACATCAGCCAAGAAGATGATCAGCCTGGAGGCTGTGCTGGATGGGAAGCCCCAGGAGACGGACTGCTCCAGCCTGCCTGTGGTCCTGGAAGAGGAGGTGAGCAGGACAGGCCTCCTGTGCTCCCCAGTACCCAAAGTGCCTGACCAATAACACCAAACTGCAAACCCTCTCCCAGGAACCCTAAACTCCCTTCCAACAGCCCCAAACTTCCTGTCAGTAACTCCCAGTAACCCCAAACCAGTAACCCTAAACCCCCACCCAGTAACCATAAGCCCCAAACTAGTAACTTCCAGTGTTCCTAAGCCCCCTTACAGTAATTCCAAACCCCAGTAATGCCCAGTAACTTTTACCCCCTTGCCACTGTCCACACACCCCCCTGAACCTCTCCCAGTACCGTCCTGTGCCCCCCTGTTTGTCCCAGACCCTTCCCACTCCCTCCCCACTGCCCCAGTAACTCCCAAACCCACTCTGCTTCATCTCTGTGCAGGAGGGTGGCATCGACCAGCGCGGGATGATCACAGAGGCCTTCGCTGGGGACGACGTGGTTGCCGATTTCCGCCGGGAGAAGCGCAAGGCTGAGGAGGCGGCGAAGCCGCAGCCGGTGAACCTGGTGCTGCCGGGCTGGGGCGAGTGGGGCGGCACAGGGCTGCGGCCCAGTGCCAAGAAGGTCAAACGGTGAGTGGGGCAGAGCGTAGGGATGTGCCCAGCCCCCTGCTGGCCCTGACCCCTCACTTGCCCGCAGGTTCCTGCTCAAGCCACCGCCGGCGCCTCCCCGTAAGGACAAGCACATGCCTCATGTCATCATAAGTGAGAAACGCAACATCCACGCAGCAGCACATCAGGTGTGTCACGCCTGGCCTCTCCATGAGAGCTCCAGCACCTAGGCAGGCCCAGGGCGTTCCTGTGAGCACTTTCCAAAATGTCCTCAACCCCTGCCTGTAATCCCTGCCTAATGTAATGCTTAGCTACCTGCCTCAACAGCCCAGTGGAGTGATGGAGGAGGAGGGATGTATAGGGCTGTTCCAGCCCTCCTGGGCTGTGCTGGCAGAGGGGATGGAAGCAGAGTGTGAGTCCTGGACAAGTGGGAACGAGTGAGAACCGGGATGGAAGGGCCGGGCCCGGGGATGTTATACCTGTGCTGTCCCCACAGGTCAGTGAGCTGCCCTTCCCCTTTGAGCGGCACCAGCAGTTCGAGCAGAGCATGCGGACACCCGTGGGCCCCACGTGGAACACGCAGCGTGCCTTCCAGAAGCTGACAGCCCCTCGCGTTGTCACCCGCGCCGGCCACATCATCCAGCCCATCTCTGCCGAGGATGTCCCCGACACGGCCCCCGGCGGCGGGGCCAGGCTCGGGGCGGAGGCTGTGCCCGGGGAGGAGGCGCAGCCCCGGCGCCGCCCACGCCGCAGAGCGCGGTAGCTCTGAGCCTGCAGCCCAGGGGCTCGGACTGAAGTGGGCGGAGGAACCCGGAGAGGCTCCTGGTTCTGTCAGGTTCCCTACCTCTTTCCCTGCAATAAAACCCGGGGCTGCATCTGCTTGGCCGTCCTGGACTGGGATGGCTGGTGCCTTCCATCTTGTCCGTGGGTCCCAGGTAGGGCCAGGTGCTTTGGCCGAGCAGAGGGTGAGAGACGGGTCGAGGGCTTGTGCCAGGGTGGGTCTGGGAGTGTGGCGAGGGACTGGGGCAGCTGCTGACGTCCTGCCCTGTGCTTTTGTTTTTCATATCCTCATTTTTTTTTACCTAAATACATATACTTTTAAATCTTGGCCAGAGGGGCTTTCTTGCCTCCCTGCCTTGCTGAGCCCAGCCCCTGGGGGGTCCACCTGCATCCCCAGGGATCTGCTCGGCATTAATAAATCTGGTCACCTGGAAACAGCTCTAGGAGGTGGTGCTGCTGCTCTGCACGTGCCGAGACCTGGCTCTGCCCCCAGGCAGCTCTTGGCCCTCTTGCTGCCCTCCTCTGCCTCTTCCTGCCACTGAGCCCAACTCCTTGCCCAGCCACCCCTGAGAGTGTGACAGCAAAGTGCTGGGTGGTTGCTTGGTGCATCCAGCACGAGCAGAGGGATGTGCCAGAACCCTGTGGACTGTGCAGGGATCCCTCCAGGCCTCTCCCCCCACTTCCAATGTGGGCTGTGCTCACGCCACTTGGAGAAACACTCCCCAGCCCCAGCACAGGAGCTGGAGCTGCTGCTGATCCCAGGAAACGTCCCTCGAGGGACGCCTCCTCCCACTTCGGCACCAGCACAGCCCAGCTGGTGCCCTTGGCACTGCCTGGCCCCAGAGCCACCCTTCTCCCCTGCAGCCGGGTCAGACCGGGAGGTTGTCCTGGGAGTCCGGGGCACAAGCATCTCCCGTGCTGACAGCAGGTACTCTGGGACTCCCCAGTTCCCACCCGGGACCCCGCAGGGCTCCGGCTGCTGGCTCTTCCTGTTTTGGGAGGGGAGTGGGGGCTGACGTGGGGCTGAGTGCTGTCTGTGCCTCGGCCTTGCTGGAGCCCCGGCCCGGGTGTTTGTGGGCCCCGCAGCACCCGGAGGGGGGGTCAGAGGGCGTTGGCCTGCGATGGGGACCGCGGTTGTGCTGCTAGGGACAAAAAAAGGAAAGGAAGCAGAGAGCATTTCCGTGCCGTGACGTTGAGAGCCCCTCGCCGGGCTGGTGGCCCCAGTTCAGATACTGCAGCCCTCTGCCATCCCCGGGGATGTCGCGGGGAGGCGGAGCGGGGCAATGTTCGTTTTGGTAAAAGGTGAAGCGCCTTGGGCAGGGGGAGGCAGGGCCCCCCGCCAGCCACTCCACTTACCCGCAACCCTCCCCCAGCCCACCACAGACGCTGGGGATCGAGGCAGGACATTCCTGCAGTACCACCGTTCATGCCCCTCTTAGAAGGGCTCTCCCTTGCCTGCCCTGGCCCAGTGCTCTGCCCTCCTCCTCCCCAGACCCGGGACAGTACTCGGCTGAGCACAGCGGGTTGCTCTAGTATCCAACCCATCTCCCCAGCTCTAGTACCAGGATGCTCAGAATAACTGGGCTGGGAAGGGTCCCGGGGAGCCTGATGCCTTTCAGAGCAGAGCTGGTGTGGGCTCAGCAGGAGCTGCAGAGCACTGTCCTGCTCTTTGCCTCTTTGCAGGGACAGGGAACCCCCCCCTCCAGCTCTTGGTCTGCTCCTGCCATGCCTGGTGTCACCTGTGCCCCCGAGGATGGGGGCAGAGCTCCACGGGGTGTGGCCCTGCCCCAGGCTGAACTGGGACCTCCCCAGCTCCAAAGTGAATCTCCCCACAGGGCCAGGATGGTGGTGGCACCAGGGCAGTCCCCTTCTGGGGTGTGGATCCTGCAGAGGACTGAGGCCACCAGATGTGACATCAACTTAGCTCAGTGGAGCAGGTGGGTTTGTAGATGTCACAAGTTGGATCCCTTGGAGGAGTGACGGGACCTGCTGAGGTGCAGATCCTCGTACAGAGGCTGCCTCACACGGAGCTGATGGGCAGCCTAAGTGTGGGTGATGCTCAGTGTGTAACCACACAGCTGGAAGTGCTTCATCCTGCCAGGAACAGCAGCACTGGGCTGGACTGGACTTGAACTGGAGCTTTCAGCATCCAGAGATGCTTCAAAAATAAACAGGGAAAGCATCAGCATGAGTCTCTGAGATGAGCTGGAGGGACCCTGCTACTACAGGGCCACTGGTGCTGACATTCCAGCCCCTCTAGGCTGCTGGGCCAGCTCCCCCTCCAGCAGCATCTCTGGAGCCCCCGCATCAAGGCAACGCTTGTCTCTCTGACTTCCCTGCAGGAATAGATTTGTTAGGCAGAGGAGCTTGGGGGTTTTCTTAGTTAATAACCAATTTCAGGTTTGCCACAAGGAAGGAGGATGTCAGGGGTGTCCACTGTCAGTTCCCAGGTCGGTGGGGAAGGCAGGGAGAAGAGCTGCGGCTAGAGGAGCCCTTTGCGGGGGTGAACACAAACGGGCCGGGGACCTCGCGGNGCGGGGCAGGGACGGCGGCACTGCTGTGGGGCTGGGGATGTGCCAAGGGAGCAGCACAGCCACCGCGGGGTCCGCCGGGACACGGACCCACCGGGAAAGCCGGTGCCCGAGCCCAAGGTCCGCTCCAGCGCCGGGGAGCTGCTGCTGCAGCCGGGCTTCCGCACCCGACACCCTGGAAGGCCAGTGGGAGCAAGATGAAGTAAAAAGCAGATTTTAAATCAACAGACGAGGCTTCTTGTCGCTGTTTTTGGGGGGGATTTGGTTTTTTGTTTCTTTTTTGTTTGGTTGGTTGTTGGGGTTTCTTTAATGCAGGCTATAAATAACCCGCAAAGTATTTCATCTGGGCTGTTCCTGCAACTGAAATCGTGTCCCTCTGCTTTCCCAAGCTCGGGATGTGAATGCAAGCACTGGGGCTGTCATGGAGCACTCCTGGATCCCTGAGATCCTATACCTTTGCTCACTAGAACCGGGGAGATTTCCGTGTGCCTGAACAGCCTCCATGGGTGGGAAACAGTCCTCCCCAAAAGGGGTTTGAGCTCCACTCCCTGGGGTGGGAGAGGGGCTGAGCTCCACAGACCGGAGAGTGGCAGGAGGCTCAGCCTGGTGCAGTGTAGGATGAAGCGGGCAGGGGAGGCAGGTTTGGGATTGGAATTTCAGGCACAGGAGTGTTCNGCGGGTCCCTGTCACGGCTGGGGACGGCTCCCCTCGGGGACTTGCCCGGCCTGACCCTCGCTCTGCCCGTGGCAGCAGGGCCGGCCTCTGGACGCCGGAGTAGGTGCGAGCCGGGGAGAACCCAGACAAAGCCCCGTGTCGCCGGCCACCACCTCGGCCAGGGGAGCCCCGGAGCCGCGGTGCGAACGCGCAGCCTTCCCTTGGCCGCCCCAGCGCCGCGTCCCCCGGGAGCCNTTGTTGGGGTTTCTTTAATGCAGGCTATAAATAACCCGCAAAGTATTTCATCTGGGCTGTTCCTGCAACTGAAATCGTGTCCCTCTGCTTTCCCAAGCTCGGGATGTGAATGCAAGCACTGGGGCTGTCATGGAGCACTCCTGGATCCCTGAGATCCTATACCTTTGCTCACTAGAACCGGGGAGATTTCCGTGTGCCTGAACAGCCTCCATGGGTGGGAAACAGTCCTCCCCAAAAGGGGTTTGAGCTCCACTCCCTGGGGTGGGAGAGGGGCTGAGCTCCACAGACCGGAGAGTGGCAGGAGGCTCAGCCTGGTGCAGTGTAGGATGAAGCGGGCAGGGGAGGCAGGTTTGGGATTGGAATTTCAGGCACAGGAGTGTTCCCCCCAACTTCCTTGTCCTTCCTGTCCCGTGCCGGGGAGAGGAGTGGCCCCTGCTCCCCAACCCTCTTAGTCTCCATCCCCCTACACCAGGGGCACTCCGACACCCCGTCCCTCCCGGCGCGGTACCCGGTGCCCGGCGTATCCCGGCCGCATCCGGGCGCCGCAGCGGTTTCCGTGGAGATGGCATCTCCCGAGCCCGCACCGCCCGAGCCGGGGGTTTCCATGGAGATGCCGTATCCAGCACGGCACAACCTGAGCCGGAGATTCCGCGGAGATGCTGTAGCCGGTACCCTCGCCCCACAGCGGGGCTATTCCCAGGGACGCGGGTGGCCGGGCCCGCAGTGGCTCTGGGGTGCCTGGGGTGTCACTCACTGCTCCTCACACGGGTTTGGTGACAGCGGTGGGACATTGGCTGCTGTGTTCTGAACATCCTGAGGCTGGAGCCACCATCAGCCTTGTCACCCTCCAAAGTGGGGACTCACTGTCACATTCAGGGTCTCCCAGAGGTGGCAGGTCCCTGCCTGTCCCCAGATGCCTGGGGAGGAGAGGAGGAAATCCCCATGTCCCCCTGATGACTCTGTCCCAGCTGCCACCTTGCAGCTCACACAGTATCATGTGGGGGCCAGGGTGGAATGTCAAGGACGCCAGGTGGGGAGCAGGCACTGCACTGGACCCCCATACGTATCTGGGGAGACCAGGTACTCCAGAGCCGAAACCAGCAGCATCACAGGGCTGGGGGACACCTGGCCAAGCTCCAGGAGAGCCACAGCACCAACCAGCTCCCAGAAGGGACATGAGGGTCCTCAAAGGGCAGGATCAAGGCCAAGCCAGGGGGTGAACAGAGGCAGATGTCCTCCTGGCAGGCAGCTGTGTGTACATGTGCCCTGGTCAGTGCTACAATAGCAGCTTCGTTTGAGCACAGCTACCGCAGAGGTGGCACCTTTCGTTTTGCACACAGCGGATCTCTGGGAAACTCCGAGCTCCCGCTGCAAAGACAGGAGGGAGAAGCACAGGAGCACGACTGGGGCACACTCTCGTGCTCATTCAGTGCCTGTGGGAGACGAGGGGCTGGTTCAACCCCCGTGTCCCTCCCCTCCTCAGTCCCCGCTGCCCTCCTACTCCACCATCTCCACTCCTGACTCAACCTTTCTCATTCGCCCACGCCCTGCCCGGAGCCAAGGCCACCCGGAGCCTCCACGGGGGCTTCTCCGCTGACAGAGCGGCAACAGCCAGGTCCTCCCACATTCCCGTGCGGAACGAGGCAGCCCTCAGCCTCGGGGCTTAGCCGGGGGGTGGGGGGGCGGCAGCCGGGAGCATGGGCGTGATGCTCGCGGCTGGGCATCGCTGGCCATTCCAGCCTCCAACCTCCAGCTGCTGGGGGGCCAGGGGCCCCCACACAAGCCGGCCACTGCCAGGGCTGCCGGCAGCACTTCCAGCGTCCCCGAGGCACAGGCTGCCAGACGCAGCGCTGCGGTCAGAGCCCAGCTCTTTGTCTGCCGTTACAATTAGGAGCCCCGGGCAGCTGCCGAGGCTGAACCTGGGGGTCTCAGCGCTGGGGGACGGACACTAAGGAAACCAGAATCTGGTGTGGCAGCCTGGGAGCAGGGGCAGGCCCAGTTCCACCCACAGCCAGCCGCTCTCCAGAGTCTCCTGCTGCACGGAAAAGGGCTGGAGTGGAGCCAGGGCTCCCTGTGGGCACCCCTCTCACCCCTGCCAGCCCTGAGGCACTCCTTAACTGCTTCATGGGGCTCCCTTTGCACCCCAAGCTCTGCTCACCCACTGATTCCTCCTCCCTTCCATCACTTTGCCCTTGCCCTGGCTGCCAGCTCTTCCCCTTGCTCCCAGGCACAACAAGGTTCCTCCCTGCCTTATCCCCATGATCCCACATTCTCACCCGTCAGTGGGGCCCTCCCTACTCAGGCTTTCTCCTGGGAGGAGGAGGACGGCAGCAAAGGCAGTGTGTGCCTGCTGCCTCCTGTCTATGCTGCCCACTGGGGGTGATGCCTCATTTTTCCACATTTCTCTGGTCGGCATGGAGGCCTGGGGTGTGCAAGGAGAAAGAAACCAGCCCCAAGCCCCCTCGGGCACCCATTGATGGTGCAAGGGGAAACCACCCAAAACCTCAATCCATGAAACCCGTCCCTGATGCAGGAGCAGCCTTGTTTTCATCCCAGCAACAGGGTTCAAAATGTCAACCTTGTAACAGATCCAGCTTCTCACACTGGAGATGGGATCCCACCCCATGTCCCTCCTGAGACCCAGATCCGTCAGGGAGCTAAGGGAAGAGGGGCACACAGCAGGATGGCAGGCCTGGCCTGTCATGACCCCATCAGGACTTGTGGCCTCCCTGCCCACCATTCCCTGTCCCCAGGTGCCAGCAGGGAAGAGAAGGCAGCTGCTCTGATGAAGTGTCACCTTCTAGCCGCGCTAGACTGTATCACCTGTGCTGCCAGTGTTTGTTGTCAGAGGAAGGATGGCCAGTGGAACACTGGAGAATGAGGGCTGCAGTTAAAAGTGACACTTCTCACCAGTGTCACTGCACCAACCAAACCCAGGTGAGCCCTGCCCACCTCCAAGGGAGCAGCATGGAGGATCCTTCTTCAAAAAAGCCTCAAGAAACCCATTGAGAGACCTCCAGACCCCACAGCAATAGACATCCTGTTCATTTCAACAGGACACCCTTCCCCTGGCTCCTCAGCCACAACCTCACCTTCCTAGTGGAAGTTGAGGTGTCCAGGACAGGATCAGCCTGGTCACACGGATGCGGCATCACAGCGAACACACGAGGCATCACCTTATCCCTCTTCTCCTAACACCAGGACCTACAAGCCACCATTGTGATGACCAGCTCCCACCATGCCGCCAGAGGAGAAGGCTCTGTTATCCCAGCAGATCTGGAGATGCCTTTTTGCATTCCCTGGCCTGCCAGCCTGGCTTCTTAGGGATGGCAGGGATCAACACAATCCCCTGAAGGGCCAGGGTTTTCCCACTGAAGCCTGGCAGGAGCAGAGCATGCCATGCCCAGGTGGGTGCATTGGTCAATGGGTTCCAGTTCCTGGCTCAGGGACAGGGGAATGATGCAGATTCTGCCCAGAAAACAGAGGGAAGATGCAAAATAAATAAAAGAGAGGCATAAAATGGAGCAGCAATGGCAAGAGCAGCAGCAACAGCAGCTGTAGGCCAGATCAGAGCCAAGCACTCAGGCCCTGTTGGCCCAGGGAACCACAGTGAGCAGCAGATACAGAGGTCAGGGCTCATCCTCAGCACTCGGAGGGCACACGGATGCCCTCAGACCTGCAGAGTTCGGCAGGAGTCCTGCTGCCCAGGCAGGTGGTGTGGAGGAAATGCCGAGGTGAGGCAGCAGCTGGGGCTGCCCTTGGCTGGGCAGTCCTGGGAGATGTGTTCCCAGGATGGAGGGGAGGTAAAGGAGCCTCCAGCTGTCCCTGCAGTGTACAGCCTGTCTTGATTCCCTTGAGGAATTACCGATGAGGGTTCCTCATTGTGTTTTTGCCATGGCAGATCATTCCTGTTGGCCCTTGTTACAGTTAGCTTGTGACTGGTGTCTAATTAACTCCTCTCTCCGATGTGAGAAGCCCCTTATCCCCCAGACTTTCCCATTTCCAAGGAATAGAAGAGCCACAGAATTTTTCAACGCCATCTTTTAAAGCCCTTTGGTGCAAATTATCCCATCCTGAAGATTTTACAGGTTCTAATTAAACAGGGCAAGAACAGTGGCGTGTCAAAGGACACAATGGTTGGATGCAAAGCTCTCCCAGCCAGCACCATGCATCCCTGGCTGCAATTCCTGCAGGGACGGGGTGAGGCAGCTGCAGGATAAGGCTGTTACTCAAACTGTCTGTTTTTAATTGCACCAGGATGCAAATAAGGCAGATCCTTATGAACCCGGGGTCATGCGCCACTTGCAGGCTATGCCAGCCTGGCTTCCTGACCATCACCCAGCTTGAAATGCCTCTTGGAGCATCTCCTCTGCCCACAGTCTGGCTGGAGGCAACAGTGGGAGAAGGTACAACAAAAGGGGGAGAAGCGAAGTAATTCCTCTCTGCAGGAAGAGCTTCCTCCCTCACGGCCTTCCTCGGCATAACCCTGGCTATCTGCATTCTCGCGTTCAGTCAGCCCCGTGTTTCACCCTGCCACCCGTCACAGTGCTGCAATTTCCAAATCTCTGCACACTCAGCACCGTTCTGCTCACAGACCCCTGCCCTGAACTGCCTCCCAAGCCCCCACATTTCCGAAGCGGTGATGAGCCATCTCCTGCCCCAGGCTCGTTCAACATTTCAGGTGAAAAATAAAGTTCAATCTCTGTGCAAGGTGTTTTTTCTTCTCCTTAGGCATTGGAAAGGTTTGCGGTTGAGGCTGCAGAGGACACTCCTGGTAGGTGACACCAGGGTGTGGGTGCCATGCCAGATGTGCCAGCTGGGGGTGGCCACACCCTGGCTCCCGTGCCCACCTCTCGTCGGCCCTCAGCAAACGCCGAGCCCTGAAAAGACTTTGCCATCGGTTGGGCAAAACCGCGGAAGCAAACGGGTCCTGGAGGGGTCAGGGCAGCGCGGACCCCACGGGGACCAGCAACGGAGCCCACGGGGGTCCGAGCAGCACCCCACGGGCACGGGACGGTGACATCCCCGAGCCCCCTCCGGCGCCTACGCGAGATCGGGGCCGCGGTGGCCACAGCACCGCCCCGTTCCGAGCCCACCCCGCAGTCCCGCGGGGCCCGGCCCCGGGC
>WEKX01002967.1:11717-38668 GCA_013390025.1 Pitta sordida
AAAAAAAAAAAAAAAAAAAAAGAACACATCAACGACTACAGCCCAGTGTACCGGCGCCAGCCGCCCAGGCCGCATATGTCACACTGCACAGGGCAGGGGGCTCTCTTCCAAGATACGGGGCGGGGGGGAAGCGAAGTGCGGAGAGAGAAGGAGAGGGAAGGGCAGAAAGCTGCGGGCGGGGAGGGGCTGGCCTACAAGCCCTCCAGGTGCGGCATGCCCCTCGTCCTCCGTTGCTGCCGCCAGCTCTTCCTGCCCGTCCCCGCTTCCCGCTCTGTGTCCCAGACTGAGCTCGGCGGGACTGTGCTCCGGGCAAGGCAGGCCAAAGAAGGGTTAGCATTGCTGTGGCAAAGCTAGTGAGCCGCCTGCTCGACGTGAGCTGGCTCCCAGCAACCTCCTCACCCCTTTCCCCGGCATTCCGGGGCCGGTCCCAAGGAGCCAGCCTCTGCCAGAGCCCGGGCCCCAGGCCAGGCGTGCTCAAAAAAGGTTACTGGTTAACTACTGGCTAGTTTTAAGTCGTGGAGTCACAGACCAAGGCAGAAATCTTAACGGTCTTGGTAGTTAGACTTCATGGCTATGGATACTCAGTCTCGCATTTCAAATGAAAAGACAACATCCTCATTAGAAGCAAAACATTCCTGCATTACAAAAGAAGCTGGAGCTCAGAGAAACTCAGTGAAACTTGCTGAAGTNGCAGGGGGGGCGGAGGGATAGGGCACAAATTCGTATACTAATGTCCTGTCTATCAACGCGGACGAAAGGCTTCGCGGGGGGCGGGGGGGGGACGGACGGACAGGGGAACGGGGACAAGACCCGCGGCACCACGGTATTCGATCACCGACTGTAAATCTCCATCTCCAGGAAAGGTCAACTGCATGCAAAGTGTCTAATGGAACAGTTCCTTGGATGCAGTGGAAGGCTTGAACTCTGCCCAGGCCCCTTTGGGGAGCACTAGCTAAGCCAACACATCCCAAGGCTGAAGTTAACAATTTAACAGCAAGAACAATTCACTTGCAGTGTCTGGCAACGTTCCCAGTCACGATTACAATTTTTTTAGAAGAGAGATAATCACAGGCCTCCCATAGCATTCTTCCTGGCTTAATTCAAGTAACATTATCTTCCTTTGCCCTAGTTTTTCAAACAAGAAAACCCCCACAATAGGGCATGAGACACAAATCCTTTGACAGGCTTTGGAGGCTGATGCAAAGGGATGCATGAGGTCCGTTATGTTTTAAAAAAGGTAAAGCAAGGCATGTTTCATTGATTGTTTAGAAAATGCTACTACATATATGGAATACATTTCTGGGGTATTTTTACAGTATTCCAGTATTTTTTGAAATTCAAAATTCATGTGTTTTGAAGACAACAACCAAGGAGAGATGGCAGAAACTGTGACAAAGGGAAGTCCAAGGTGTAAAGCAGCAATATACTGTAAAAGAGCAAAACATTTCCAGACTTCTGTCAAAGAAAACAATGGATATTTCTACAAAAAAAATGAATGGCCGGGGAAACGAACAGACTGAAAACACAAACCTCCTCAAATCTATCAATCTCTCACGTTCTCATCTACAAGTTCTTTCCTGAGATTCCTCTTCCAAGCTTCACAGATACTCATCCTGCAAACAAGCCCTTTAAAAAGCATGAACTACTCAGCTATTCCTATAATCAAACTCTGTGTTTCTGTGATTGAGCATGATCAAAACCAACTTCTTCCTTCTATTCCTTGCCAGTTATGCTCCTGATATGCGTTACTTTTTTGACTTCCAAATTGAGATTATTTAATGCATATCCACTTCTTATAGGAAGGTCTAAGAGCAGCTGAGAGATCATTATTTTGATGTGACCATAAAGGGTCCACCATACTCAGTTCACACATTCTCATCCAATTATAAATTGTAGCTCTAACATTTCCCATCCAAGTCCATGCCTTGGCAAATCACAATTCAAGACGCTATGACACATGATCTACATGCCAATATTTCTTAACCAGATATGTATTACCCTCTTCCCTGAATGGAGCTTCTGTAGTTCACACCAACTACTGTTTCCACACATTAAATTTTAAACCAAGTGTCCACAGCACAGAATTCAAGTTAGTGATCCATAAAAACACCCGTGAGAGAGCAAGACTTTGCATGCTGAGTACACAAAAAAAGTTAAAGTCATCATTGCAATAGATACAGATTAACTTATTGATTACCTTGATACAGATTAACTTGTGATTGCAGCACCTATTTATTGACGTTTTGCAGGCACTGAAATGTAAATACGCAAACAGGCTAGCACAAAGGGGAGCAGACATTTGTCTGCCTGGGACTGGTGCACTGTGCAGGGTCACATTTGACCATGGCCAGTGCATGACCACAGCAGTATATGGTCAGACATACCAAAACAAGCACTAGAACTTCTGCCCCAAAGCCTCAAAACTATTTGTGTGGAGGTTACATCCGAAACTGTGGGCTATCTGAACCTGAAAATGTGGACTAGTGGCCCTCAGGAAGGCAGAATTCCTTTTAAGAGGTTCCTAATGATAACAGCCACCTACACAGTGCTCATCCTTGCCTTGGAAAACAGTAGCAACTCTAACCCAAGTTATTTCCTCTATTTATTCAGACAGAAGTTCTTTAGTGTTTGTGCAATTCTGGAAACAGCTCCAGGACTCTAATAGTTTCAGACAACTGAATCTATAAAAATGGTTCAACTGGGGAATTAAAAAAAACCCCAGCATCTCATTGCTGAACCTTCTCAAAGATTTACATGACTTCTATAACAGATAACAACTTTATTTTAACCCTTCCCAAGCCTACTAATAAAATCCTCCAAACACCCACAATTTGACTCATACTAACACTAACCATCTTTAAATCTGTACTCCCTAACTATCAATACTGTTTTTCACTCACCTTGTTGCATCTATGCAGTAGCTTACCACTGTCTCTTGTCAGAATATATCTCAATTTATCAAGATTGCACTGTCTGATCATCAATCAGTTTGATTTCTGCTCTCCTTTGTCTCGGTTCCAATTCTCTCTCCCCAAGAGAAGCAAAGAGCAAAAGTGCAGAAAGATTCTAACCATGAATACCAGATGAGCAAATTTATTTTGATGAGGCCGTAAGTTTCCAAATATTAAAAAAGGAAGCTGTTCCTTATGAATACAACACCTTGACCTTCAGAGTAGAAAACGAACACTTGGCTGCAACAGATCTTCCATTTGTAGCCCTAGGTATGGCACAGGAGGGTTCAAATTTCTCTGGAAACACAAGTTTTATGTTGTGATACTTTAAAAAAGTTTTTACACTAACAAATCTGCATACAAAAACATTCCTCACTTCATCTGTATTGAGTGAGTGAGCCAGCAAACTCAGCTTTTAGCATGTGAGCTCAGATCTTTACTAGCACCAAAAAATCAGCGCAAAAATGACTGCTGGCTGTACTGTCTGTGGGGAACTTTGTGGTGTCCTGAAGACCACATCATGTTATGATCATGACATAAGAAACATGCACAAGCCCAAAGGGACAGAAGGAAAAAGGCGTCTATCAACCCTCTTTCCTTGTCTTCTCTCTTAAGAGTTAACTAAATCACATACATTCAAAGCATATTGAAGTCTCACATGGATTGCCACAAGAAAGATTAAAGTATGTTCCTTTTAAAAAAAAAAAGAACATTCATTGGAGACTTAAACATACATTGCATGTGCTGATTTCAAAACTTCAGCTGCTGTAACTTTTCTGAGTGTTCAACATAAACACAATACTAGTCACAACACAACAACATTGATCGGAAAAAAACTTAGTTCAGTTTGAAGCACGCTCTTGATCGACTGGCTCCTCAACTCTACTTCAGACCCCTTTAAACATAGCTGTGTGACTTCGAACAATGACAGCAAATGAAATCCTAATATATATTGTGTAAATTTGACCTTGCAGAAATTAACTCATGAAGACTGTAGAGAGGGAAAAATTGTGCTGTTAGCCTCTCACTATACCTGAGAAAAAGCCCTGAAAACTGTTCCTGACTTCATTTTAACATACCATTCTACTCTCAGAGCTGAAGGTGAAACTGAATACAGCTAATCAGGCTAAAAGCAACAATCTCTTTCACACCACAAAAAATTTAGAAGATTATTTTTAAAAAACGTAACTGCTTATTTGTTGTAACCAGATCAATACCAGCCACAATATAGTTTTAGGGGGGGGGTTTGGCTACCAGAACATCATAATTATCTCTCACTCTCCAGGAAAAGTGAAACTGTAGCACAGAGACTACTCTCCTGCTAAAATACAAGCTGACAAAAAGTCATGCTCTTTCCACAGTACATGACACAAATGTTTACAAAAGACTCCTGATTAGCAATGATCACATTTATTACAGGAGTTCCTCAGGACAAACCAAGGACACAGATTTGTTTGACCGGCATACAGTAAAAAAAGGAAACAGAAAGGCTCTGGATAAAACAACTTCTGTCCAAGATTCATGTCATCAAGTAGGAACCGAACAGGCACAGTTACTCAGCATTTTTGTACAGATATGTTAATCTCACGTGAGGAAAGAGCATGTTTCCACAACTGCCTTTTCTAGTCCATCTTTGGTTTCTCAGTTGCTGTATTTCAAATTTTGAGAGGGTGACATTACTAACAGGAAGAGGTTAGTTTTAAATACCTCTTCGTAAAAATAAACACCTAATAGCTTAACTACAACAGATTTCAAGTAGTAAATGCTCTTTTTCCTGAAATGTGGGTAAATTCTTGGCTACCAATGGGAAGCGCACACTCAGCAAAGAAGCAGTTTAATTTGAACACTCAACCAGACACTAGAAATACAAAAAAACTGCATCCAGCCAAAGCAAAAACAGTACCGTGAACCCCCAGAACTCATGGGGGGCCAGTTCCGGGAAGGCCACACAAGTCATGATATCCGTTAAGATACCAAATCCATGAACATTCAATTATGCCTTGCTCATAGCCATGCCCCCTCCACTAATGAGCTCTAGAGGGTGGTCCTACGAGCAGCGTGTGCCATGTTGCACCTCAGGAAAACAAAGCAAGTGCCTTTTGCCCCTCCTGGCAGGGGAGTCCCAGGAAACTGGGGGAGAACTCCCTGCAGCTGCGCTGCCCCCACCATGAGTCCCAAGCTTCCGCTGCTGCAGTGGTGGCACTGGGCTTCCGACTGACTGCGGGGCTCTGCCAAATCCCCGCCCAGCTGTGATGGGCTGAGGACCCACCATAGGGCTGTGCATCCCTCCGGGTGGAATGCAGGCAGCTCATAGACCGTTTTCACGTTGTATCAAGCAGATGGGGGAACTGGCAAAAAAGGTAAACTCTATTTAAACCTGAGGGGTGTGGGGCTGGCAGTGCTCAGGCTCAGGGGGGGAATCCGGCTGCCCATTCCAGCCCCCCTCCTGCAAGCAGCAGGAGCACAAGCTGTGGGCTATGCCAGGAAGGAGCCATGTCCTGTGCCAGGAGTTTGGCTAGGCTATGCCTCGCAGCCTTGGCCCCGCTGCTCCTGGGACAGTGTGGGCATGAGCAGCAGGTGCTGTAGACACACTGGGGCCCCCAGTAGGGTTGCCACTGATTAGGTAGGGTTGCAGAGCCGGTGCCGCCACTGCCAGTGGACACAGTTGGCATCTGTATTTCCTCAGAAACACAACCAGGCTATTCTGTCACCAGGGGAGGCAAGCGCTTGTTTTTAATCACTGCCTACAAAAAACTTCCACTCCCCTTAGTTGAACTGTGTGGTGTGTTTTACTGTGTGTGGAAGTTTTGAACCCAGCTACAGCCGTGCTCCCTGGGAAGCCGCCTTTGAAACTCCACTTTAAACATGTGAGCTGCAGCAGTGCACGTAGTGAAAGGTTCCCCGGGTACCTGTGGAGCAGAGCACAGTTTCCACAATGCCCATTCCGCCCATCATGTGTGTTGGTCCCTGTTTCTTTGTTTGGTTGACTGTGTTGTTTGGGAGTTTTGGGGGAGTGGTTTGGTTTTGGGTTTTTTCCCTCCTCGTGGTGTGCCGTGGTGCCGCCCAGCCACGCTACCTCTCCCCACGTGGGGACCCTGCCGCGGCTCTGGCCACACTCTGGCTGCCCCTTTGCAGCATCTGATACTCCCCCACCCCAGCTGACAGGGATGCCAGGCAGACCCCCCAGTGCAGCCAGCGGCTGGTACTCCTCGGGAGATGTGGGCTGTGACATAAGCAGACTGTGACGCAACATCCTGAGGGGGGCTGCAGGTTTTTCCTGCAGCTGCACTGCTGTGGAAAACACAATGTGTTTTCCCTCCCACACTGGAAGGAGCTGTTCCTGCGGCAGCTGCCTCATGCTCACAAATTTGCGCTCTGATTGGAAACTGTCGGCGGGTGTGGCGTTTTTTGTTGGGTTTTGGGGTTTTTTTTAAGGTTTTTCAGTTGGCAAACCTGGCTCCCTCCTCCAGGCTAGCACCAGACACCAGGAATGGCGCAGCGCTGCCAGTGCTGGAGGACCCCATGGTCTCAGCCCCTGGGACGACACAGAGAGCACGGGCGCTGTGCATGGGTGTGGGAGGTGGGAGCCACAGGGCCACCCTTCCCTTCGCCTCCCTGGCAACACAGGGTGCCGCGGGAGGATCCATGGGGACCGCTGGATACACACAATGCCAGCACTCCTGACAGTGCTAGCTGCTGCAGTTAAAGGGAAAAAAACCTGACACCCAGGCTCCTTGGTGCCATAAGGAGCCCAGGATGTCACAGTGTTCCAAAGTTGCCACATTTCTGGCAGTAATTTGCCACATTAATGTCCAACCCGTGTTTGTGGATTAAAGGTTCTGTGGGAGCTGCGGGAGATCCAAAATACGTGAATACGAAGGGATGACTGTAATCCGCAATTAACTGAAACTGCAACTATGCAGAACACAAATATGTGGGGGCTCACTGTATTTTATCAGTCATTGAGAAAAAGGGGAAGGCTCAGATCCCCTAGTACTGGCAGGAAATCTGTAAAGAAACATGACAAAATAGGATGTTTCTGTGCTGAAGCTCCTTACTGAAAACTGGGAAGAGGTATGCTGGTAGGACTGTCATGATAAAAATCCTTGCTTGGTGATAAGGCAGAGCACACAGGGAACATTCATGGCCTTGCTTGAAAAATACAATGTTTTCAACCCATGATGAATCTGATCTTACCACTTTCCATTGCAACTATCATTCCTACTCCCTCAACTTACTTCCCTCAGTTTTGTGCACTCAACTGACTGCCATTGTGTGTATGTATGTATGTATGTGTGTGTATTTGTACTTACCTGCCAAGCACCTCTAATAAGCAAAAGCAAGTAAAAAAATCTAAAGGAAGCTGCAGCAGATCAGTGGGCTACTGAGTGGTAAATTCATCATCACAATGTTAAGCATGCACCTTGTGACATTACTAGCAGTTGGCCCTCTTCCACTTCGCACACCCCATATTGAGGCTTCACATCTTCGCTGTGTGATTGTTTAGCAATTAAGGAGGCCCCTTCTCGCAACTGCGCATGCGCGACCTGGCACACATGAATATTCAATTAGGCAGTCATGAATATGCAAATCAACCTGCAGAGCCGCGGCAGCTCCACCCTTCCCCCCCCCAGCAAGGCCGCGTCTCCGCCGGTTCCCCCCCACCCTCAGCACAGCCATGGCTCTGCCGCTTCCCCTCCCCCAGCACAGTCGCTGCAGCAACCAATACACAGCAACGCATGCCAAAACAGCGCTGACAGGCAGTGTGAGGGTGTGGGGCAAATTTGCACAGTAATGAGCTGCCATTCTACGTGGAAGGAGGGCTTCACACATAGGGAGCAAGACCCACGCTACCGTGGTATAGGAGACCCGACTATAGTACTTTATACTACAGTAAGTAGCAGTTGCTATAGCTGAACAGCACAGAAGGAAAATAACCAGGTTAATCCTGTTGACATAAATCTGCATTTTTGAAATGGAAAGGCAACCTCTTTAATACTAGTTATATGCCTGCAGTAGTAAAACTTTGGAAGTAAATCCATCCATACTTCAACCCAGTTTAGAACCACCCCCACACACACATTAATACATATATTTGTGTGGTAGAACATGTTTTAGTTTAAATATCCAAGTTGCCTAAGAAAAACAGTTTTGTTACCCAGTGGAAATGTACAGATAAACAAAGATGACAGGACACAACAGCAAAACAACAAAAGCCCTACCCACCCACCAAAAAAATGACAAAAACTCAACTAATCAGAAAGCCAAAAAAACCCCTAAACCCACACATGTCCCCAGCATTTGGATAGCCTTCAACACCACCACCAGAACAGGTAGATTCTTGTTTTATAAAATGCTTTAATTAAACTTGGATGTGAATAAGAACAGATGAGTGCAACCATTGTTGCAACAAGCACAAGTTTCTTTTTTTGGTAAGTGAAGCTCTTACTCTCTAGCACTTACTCTACCTGTGACAGGTGGGACACTATATAAAAAATACACACTGTTGCATTTCTATCAACAGTTAACTTCAGTGCTAACAGAGACTGGAGAAAGAATCTTTGTGTTTCCTCATTACACAGAGGTCCATCATTACATACAGATTCCTAAGGAGAAACCCACTAATAATTGCATGAGTATTCTGCTGGTGTAAACTATACCATTCCACATTGGGAGAAAATGCAGTACAGTCAGGTCTCCTATACNTGGAAGAAGCGGAAGACTGTAACACATAAAATCATAAAGGAGGATCTTTAAACAACTTCTAGGCAAAGTTTCAGGGAGCTCATTTCAACTCTTAACACTCAAGAGGAACTCACACTGAACAAACAGGGCTCTTGGTTGCAGACTCCTGATGGCCAAAACTTTTGACTGCAATGCTAAAATACTAACTTATTCCAAGCCATAATGTGCTGCATTTCCAATGCACTGGACAGATTACTTAACTACTGCCAACCCTCTTCCACTTCACGCCCCCCATATTGAGGCTTCACATCTTAACAGCGTGATTTTTCAGTGATTAAGGAGGCCCCTTTTCGCAACTGTGCTTGCATGACCTGGCACGCATGAATATTCAATTAAGCCGTCATGAATATGACTGCCTAATACGACCGCTGCAGCAGCTCTGCCACTTCCCCCCACCCTGGCACAGCAGCAGCTCTGCCACTTCCCCCCGCTCTGGCACGGCCGCTGCAGCAACCAATACACAGCAACACAGGGCGAAACAGCACCAGGGGGCCGGGTGAGGGGAGAATTTGCATATTAANTGATGTTCATGTTGGTGCTTCCCGGTGCCCGTGGCCACCCCACTCTGGGAAAAACCCTTTTTTTCCTTGACCAGGGACACGAGAACGGGGAGCCACTCACACCGCTGTCCCAGTGTCTCTCCGGGTGGGGAGCCCTGGTCTCTCCNTTCAGTGATTAAGGAGGCCCCTTTTCGCAACTGTGCTTGCATGACCTGGCACGCATGAATATTCAATTAAGCCGTCATGAATATGACTGCCTAATACGACCGCTGCAGCAGCTCTGCCACTTCCCCCCACCCTGGCACAGCAGCAGCTCTGCCACTTCCCCCCGCTCTGGCACGGCCGCTGCAGCAACCAATACACAGCAACACAGGGCGAAACAGCACCAGGGGGCCGGGTGAGGGGAGAATTTGCATATTAACGAGCTGCCATTCTATGCAGACAGAGGGCTTTGCAGGAGATGAACAAGACCATGGTACCATGGTATAGGAGACATGACTGTAATTGCATATTCTTACAATCTGTGTATTTCACAAGTTGTCATATGCATTTTGACCATTTCACTTTGTTAGCAGTGCTGAATTGCACATACAGGAACTGTAAGTTCAGTTCAGAGATCATGTTTGTCAAATCAAACCTTTAGGTCTTAAAGTAACTCCAGCTCTAAGTGAGCTGGAGGTTTCGATGCATGTCCAGTTCCAAGATGTAGATATTAAACTCCCTCAAGCCATCCTTCCAGAAAGCCAAACACTACCTCCTGCCTTACTTCTACAGTTATTGTGTACTTATAGCTTAGAGGGACAGCCAAAACACTTCTCTACATCTCACCATGCTTTTGGTAACCCAGGCAAACACACATGTCTAGTATCCTCAGACAGCCTCTGGAATGTAATCCAGTCTTAACAAAATCCAGATCATAATAAGGGAGGTGTGAGCATTAAGGGGGTGCTGTGTCAGCAGACTCACAACTGAGCCTCCCAGTTAAAATGTAGAGATTAATTTTTCCTTTTTGCTTTAAAAAAATGAGCAGTGATATACCTAAGAATACAGGGGATGTTATTTAGAGACTATTAACATTGAAAAATTAGCCATTCATGTTTTTTTCCTTCCTCCTGAAAGGGCAATTTTGAACTTTAACCTATTTCCTACTTCTGCACAAACTTGCTGATCTTTTACCCTGTGTTAGTAGCCTTACAGTGTTCATTAACAAATGTGCAGCTTGGACCAGTTTTAACAAAGAACCACCCTTCAGTGTTAGTTAAAAAAAAACTAAGTGAAACAACATGCAAGTGCTGCAAGAAGTCCAGAGTACAGAAAGTGCTGTAACTGCGGACAAAGGTTGATCTGAAATTTGGGTTCAATTTAAGTAGGCAGGATTAAAAGACATCTCAGTATTAGTCTGTTAGTTTCAAAAGACTCATGTGAAGGGTGAAGAAACACTGCAGGGCTACATAGGAAGGGGAAACAAAAGTGGAGTACGGTAAACTCCTGATTATTCGTGGTTCACATCTCTATGCTTTCAATTCTTCATGATTCATTTTTCAGCGAAAAAGTGGGGTCCGCACACGCACAGATAATGCCACAAAGACACCTCATGGAGGTCATGGAGGGCAGCTGCAGGGTCAGGGCAGAGGTGCTGCTGGCTCAGACCCCAAGCCACTGAAGCCCAACTTGACAAGGTGAGAGGGGAAGCTTACTCTTTTCCCTGGAGGGTGCAGCAGTGCCCCATAAAAGAGTGGCAAGGACTGCCGGCACCTTACCAGAGCCTGGTCACTCCGGGCACAGGCAGTGTGTGGCTGAAAGCTGGGAGCCCAGGGCAGAGGCTGTGGCAGACACATGTGCTACTCTTTGCAGAAAGGGCTGAGGACTCGAGTGTTCCCAGCGAAGCCTCCACTGTCTGGGAGGCAGAGGGAGCAGAGTTCAGCCATTTTTGTTGCATTCCCGGAAAAAAAAAAACAACAAACCAAAACAGCAGCGACTCTGTCAGCCCACTCAAACCAGCGGGTGCATCCCAGCTGCATGACTATGGGTTCCATCGTGGAGTGCCAGAGTACCTATGCCACCACTGTATACAGCACCACCGCCATTCCCCAACCCTCTCGCTGCAGGGTCCCACTCCAGAGCGGAACTGGATGACGGCCTGGGGCAAGCTGTGTGGCATGGTGCGGCACCTCTGCCATATTTGAACACATTTCAGTTAAGTTTAAAAGACACGCAAACCAAGAATAAATCTGAAAGACAGGATTCTCAAAAGTGCTGGGAAGGGGCAAAAGGTATTTCCTTTGCTTTCCTCAGGTGGAACAGGGCATGGGGCAGTCCCAGGAACTCTCTCTAGAGCTCCGGAGCTGAGGGGGGCAGGGTGACGGGGGGATTAATTTCATATTCATGAGTTCACTGTCTTCACAATTCAATGGTTTCACAGTGCCATCCCAGACCCGTGGACCCGCACAACCCGGGTGCTGACTGTACTGTGAATCAGCTCTCCACTCATGCTGTGACCATCGTACCAGCTCTGTGAACTGGTTTCTCTGCACTTCTAAAACTCCTCTTCTGCAACTTGCCATCTGAACTGTTTCAGAGCTGTTTGAGATATGTAGGTGGAAGGAGTCCTTTCAGGATGAAGAACTGATGAGAGGATTACCCGTGAAGTAATCTGGCATTGCAGGGGAAAAGTCCCAATTTTTTTACACCATTACAAGATGGATCTTGAATTTGTAGCCTGGAAATAAAGATAATTTTCTCACACCAGAAACAGCTGCCTACAATCTCAGCAGTTGCTCAACTACTCATGTAGACATCCACCTTTCAAACACACATGGCTTCAGTTTGCAAGCAGAACAAGTGTGTATTTGACACAATTTCATANCCCCACTGTCGGGGAGGCAGAGGGAGCAGAGTTCAGCCATTTTTGTTGCATTCCCGGAAAAAAAAAAACAACAAACCAAAACAGCAGCGACTCTGTCAGCCCACTCAAACCAGCGGGTGCATCCCAGCTGCATGACTATGGGTTCCATCGTGGAGTGCCAGAGTACCTATGCCACCACTGTATACAGCACCACCGCCATTCCCCAACCCTCTCGCTGCAGGGTCCCACTCCAGAGCGGAACTGGATGACGGCCTGGGGCAAGCTGTGTGGCATGGTGCGGCACCTCTGCCATATTTGAACACATTTCAGTTAAGTTTAAAAGACACGCAAACCAAGAATAAATCTGAAAGACAGGATTCTCAAAAGTGCTGGGAAGGGGCAAAAGGTATTTCCTTTGCTTTCCTCAGGTGGAACAGGGCATGGGGCAGTCCCAGGAACTCTCTCTAGAGCTCCGGAGCTGAGGGGGGCAGGGTGACGGGGGGATTAATTTCATATTCATGAGTTCACTGTCTTCACAATTCAATGGTTTCACAGTGCCATCCCAGACCCGTGGACCCGCACAACCCGGGTGCTGACTGTACTGTGAATCAGCTCTCCACTCATGCTGTGACCATCGTACCAGCTCTGTGAACTGGTTTCTCTGCACTTCTAAAACTCCTCTTCTGCAACTTGCCATCTGAACTGTTTCAGAGCTGTTTGAGATATGTAGGTGGAAGGAGTCCTTTCAGGATGAAGAACTGATGAGAGGATTACCCGTGAAGTAATCTGGCATTGCAGGGGAAAAGTCCCAATTTTTTTACACCATTACAAGATGGATCTTGAATTTGTAGCCTGGAAATAAAGATAATTTTCTCACACCAGAAACAGCTGCCTACAATCTCAGCAGTTGCTCAACTACTCATGTAGACATCCACCTTTCAAACACACATGGCTTCAGTTTGCAAGCAGAACAAGTGTGTATTTGACACAATTTCATAAATTCAGAGTTTACTGGCAAATCTCCCTGGGAAGGCAAATGAAGTTTCCACAAAACATTTTTAATTCAACTTTTTCAGATTAGTTTTCACCCAAAAAGGGTAGGAAAAATACACCAAACAACCAAAACTAAACATCTTCTTTCATAAGCATCTTTAATCCTGACTCTAGAACTGTAGGCTGTTCCAATTCCTCTAAGGAAGCACCAAATTCCTAGAGGAAATCTTCTGAACTAATCACTCCCTAAGACAACACTGAAGGCAAGAACCATGAAAAAATCTTACCTCCTTTTCACACAAACAGAGCAGACTGGAAATCAAGACTCCTCTCTATCTTCTCTGTATTTCAAAACATTGAAAGGGACCAATATTCAATTCATATCTTTCCAGTTAGCTTAAGTGGGTTGTTAGTGCAGGGAGGGAGAAAATTTCCAGCTCTTATATGATAAAATTCTACCATGAGCCTGTGTTGGAAAACACTTAGCAAAAGAGATTTGGTTCCTTTCTTACTGTTCAAATATTATTACTTCTCTAATTTTCCAGATTTATTGTTTCAGGTCTTCCACCTGAAACACCATTACCATAAAAACTTCACTGAATAGTATCAAAGTTGGAGTGTAGCACTCTCTGGCAAAAGGGAACCAGAGAGAGAAAAAAGATGCTAAATTACAAATGTGATATAACACAAAAATGCAGTTTGAAACCCCTACAGTCTTTTCAATTCACCAGTAGTCTGCACAACATACTCTGCAAAGCACTGCTAAGTGTGTGGACTTCTTCATGCATGGACAGCTTCTCTAGGCACTTCCTCTATCTTACAAAATCCAAGATAAGTTAAGTATTGTAAATTTTCCAAACAACTCACACACCATGCAGATCCTGGAGGGCACAAGAATTATCTGCATTTCTCACTCTGTGCCCATTACATGCCTCTTACTTTCTTTGAAGCCCTAACAATCTCCAGAAGTTCATTAGGACATTCTGATGGAGCACAATTGCTTTTAAGCAAAGCAATACAAATAAACATTCCAGTGTTAATATTTATCTAGAGTGGTCTTCCTTTAGTTAGGTACTGTGGATTGATAGAGCCAGTATGAACAATAGCAAAAGCACTGAGTGCTCAGAGATATTAATTCAATTCCAATTGTTTGGAGAGAGAATCCTGTTTTAGACCAAGTTTCCTGCTGATACTAAAGAATACTGAAGTCCAGACGTCTCAGTCTTCCACATCCCCTCTCCCCACCTACGCTAGTTGTGGAAACTAAATATCAAAGTACAACCTCCAGTTAAAAAAATCAAAGGGAATTGTAGTGGTGTTACAAAACACCGTAATGTGAACAGATATACAGAGACCAACCCAAACCTACACCTGCACCTGATTCTGAAACTGGCGATCTCCATAGCCACTGTAAAAGTAGGTTGGAGAAGAAGGCAAGTACAGTTGGCTCTCTTGCACTTCATACCCCTCATATTGCAGCTTCACATCTTAGCAGCAGGTTTTTTTAGCTATGAAGGAGGCCCCTTTTTGCAACCGCGCATGCAGGACCTGGCAAGCATGAATATTCAATTAGGCAACATGAATATGCAAATCAACCTGCACAACCGCTGCAGCGACCCGGCCGCTCACCCCACTCCGGCCTGGCCACGGCAGCCCAGCTGCAGCAGCCCGGCCGCTTGTTCCATTTCAGCCGCAGTGGCGTGGCCACTTCATCACCCCACCCCGGGCTCTGCCGCTCCCCCATCCTGCCCCGGGCACAGCCGAGGCTCCGCTGCTTCACCACCCCTCCAGCATGGCCACTGCAGCAACCGATATACAGCAACACAGTGCCGAAACAGCACCGGGGATCGTCTGAGGGTGTGGGGCAAATTTGCATATTAATGAGCTCCATTCAACGCGGAAGTAGGGCTTTGCAGAACCCGATTAAGACCACGGGTCCGTGATATAGGAGACCTGAGTGTATGTGCATCTGGGTTACAACCTCCACAACTGTTACAGAGCACCTGCACCTGCTATCTGTGCTATGAACGCAAAGCACATAATTTTGTCACTCAAAACTACTAAAACATGAGACTTTATAGGCTTCACCTTCCAATTTGTTCCGTCTCACGTATGTTGCAAATCTATTGGGGTTTCTGCAACATAGCAGGGTTGCTGTGTGCTTGATATGTACACTATGCACTATTGTCTGCTACTTGGATACTACTGGAATACCAACAGAGAGGGCTCTGTCCGTTCCTGTAGAAAAATCAATGCAAAAGCTTCACTAGATCAAGACAGCGCAGCACAACTCCTCCTCCACGGCTCCTCATCTCATCAAGTCACATCTGTTCCTCCTTCTCCACTCTGCAAAAGCCGATCCCTGTACGTNGATGTGGAAGGAAGAGTGGGGAGGGCAGGGTGGGCAGCGGAACGGCAGCGAGGTCAAGGCACTGTAACATGGGCAGCGTGGTGTGGTGGGCTGTGGTGTGCCTTGTGCCTGCCCTGAGCATGCCACGTACACCCGACCCGAGAGTGCCCAGGTTTCAGAGTCCAGAGGTTACAGAACATGCTGAAATGGAAGGCACCCACAAGGATCATGGAGTCCAACTCTTACCCCTGCACAGGATTATTCCGCAAGAGTCACACCCTGTGTCTGAGAGCATCATCCAAACATTTCTAGAAGCATCTTTTGATGAGTGTTTGAGAATCTCATGTCTAATTGCCACAANTAAGCCAGTCCACAGACGCGTGTTGGACAGCCCCGATTTCGGCTGGCCAGGGCCCAGAGACGCGGTGGGGGCCGCAGAGCTGCAGCCGCCGCCGCTCCCAGATGGTTCCTCGCAAGGGCTGCTCCGCCTTTGCCCCGCGGAACACAGCGACTCTTTCCAGCCCCTGCCGCGGGAGCCCGGGCCAGGAGCCGGCAGGACTCCCCAATCCCGNAGCGAGGTCAAGGCACTGTAACATGGGCAGCGTGGTGTGGTGGGCTGTGGTGTGCCTTGTGCCTGCCCTGAGCATGCCACGTACACCCGACCCGAGAGTGCCCAGGTTTCAGAGTCCAGAGGTTACAGAACATGCTGAAATGGAAGGCACCCACAAGGATCATGGAGTCCAACTCTTACCCCTGCACAGGATTATTCCGCAAGAGTCACACCCTGTGTCTGAGAGCATCATCCAAACATTTTTTGAGCTCTGTCTGGCTTGGTGCTCTGCCCACTTCCCTGGGGACCCTGTTCCAGTAGCCAACCATCTTCTGGTTGAAGAACCTTATAATTCTATAACCTAAACCTTCCCTGACACAAGTTAAGGCCTTCACTTGATTCCCGTCACTGATCACCAGAGAGAAAATAGCAGTTTTTACCCCTCCTTTTCCCCTCACAAGGAAGCTGTAACTGCAATGAGGTCTCCCCTCAGTCTCCTCCAGGCTGAACAGATCAAGTCACCTCAGCCACTCCTTATGTGGCCTGGGCCTGGAAGAGAACAAGTGTAATCCTTGTCTCGATGCTAGGACTGGGACCTCATGCTGCTTTTTGGGGCTGGGGGAGAACTCACTGGACAGACACTTTTGGCAAAACCAGCTTGTTACTTACAAACTAGTCAAGATCAATATCATGACGTCAATATTGAAGAACAGTGTCAGAGTACTGGATATCCTAGGGAACCTAATTTACACCACTCCCACAGCTGAATGCTGTGGAGTGTTTATCTGCGTCCAGTGTGTCCCAGCTGAATGATATATGATTTGTGCCTGATTAATGCTGGGTACAGTCAGTGCATGTAGCTCACTGTGCAGCTGTAATGCAAACTGTAGGTTGAACTCTGGATGTTAGGAGCCAGAGGCAAGAAGTCAGGAACTGGCATCAACCCTTTGCACAACGAAGGGCATAGGGACCTGTGGCCCAGACGGTGACCAGACGCTCAGAGAAATAGCAGGAGCCAATGGTTCAGCTGGAAGACCTCAGACTTTCATGCAGACTTTGTATCTGGGTATAAGAGCCCAGGGTTTTCTTTGTCCAGGATCCCTCCTCGGAAGCACAGTTTTAGTTGTTATTGTATTGCTGCACTATCATAGACTTATTTTAGCAATCAAGATATCTGAGACTCTGTTACAGGACACCTAGGGTTGATATAGTAAGGTAACCTGTGTGAGAGTGGTGTGTGTAGAGAATTTAGTGGGGCACCCATAGGCTCACTGGAACTGCCCCCTGCAAAGGAACTTCAGTCCCACTCACATGGCGCAAGTGTGACTGCCAGACTGTCTCCTGGATGGTCAAATAGGAAAGTTTCTTCAAAAACAAGGTAAATAAAAATAATCTAACTCTAGGAAAATAATTGAATACAGAGTAAAGGGGAGTTACACGGAAGGAATGTAAATACTTTCAAGTCTGGGGAAGGTCTTAGAGAGAAGTGTCTAGGAGAGATGCCGACTTAGGTCAGTCTAACAGCAAACCAATTTACTTGCTCAATACATTGCAACTAGTGACCAGGAAAAATCAGTGGTAAGACCCCAGAGTCTAGCAAACAAGATATATTGTGTAGGATTTTTTTTCACTAAGTATTACAATCCAGGCTTTGGCATACCTACTACTGATTTTACTGGAACAATTAAGACTTCTAGGCCCCTTGTAGATGAACCTACTATTCTCTGACTCCCTACCTCTAAATAGCTGGAATTTTCTACAACGTACAGTACTTTTAAGTTATCATACAAAATCTTTTCCTGTTTGACCTGTTTTCTCTTCTGCACAAATACCACATGGAGTAGAATAATACCTCACCCTTCATGAAGAATGGGTCTCCCAAAGGTCTTGCAAAATGTCAAATTCACAAACACATGTGGGTCATTAACATGTATACAGGCTGTATACAGGCTACAACCATCGCTCCACCCCCAGCCAACCAGGAGTGCTGAGGAGCATTTTCTGCTCCTCCCCACAGGCTCTCCCAGCACAGCGGAGCAAAGGGAAGCACTTCTGAGACCTCTCTGCCTGGGGAGACCCCCCCAAAGAATCCCTCAGCTTCTCTTCAGCCAAGCCACTGCTGGGCTGCTGCCACTGCGCATGCTTGCACTGCTTCCATGTGGGGGAAGCTCCGGGCCACGGAGGGGAAGGTGTGTCCCCAGGTTTTGGTTGGCACTCGTGAAGCCTGGGAAACCTTAACCTTGCAACACTGAGACGCCCGGGGCCCCTTATGGTGGGGGGTGGCATCAGTGTCATAGTTTCTTTCCCTTTAACATCTGCCAGGAGAAGCAGTGCTGGCCATATAGAGCCATCAGAGCACCGCTTCCCCCTGCTGCAGCGGGGGGAGGGCANCACATGCACTAAGTTCTCCTTTTAGAATTGAATTAATTTTTAGAACATATGATTTGTTTTAACAAATGGCTAACATGGAACTGGACATTCATTAATCATTCTTTTCAAACCTTTGGCCAGAGGGGTTCATAAGACTGAGTCTGGCATAACAAAGTTATATGTTTGCCTGTTGAAGGTGGAGGCCCGTGTTTTCTACACAGATCCCAGAATGAGAGATGATTCTGAAGGTACAAAAAGCCAGAGAATTTCTAAAACCTCTTTGTTCTTTCTGTAGAACTTTAGATGTTTCACTGTTTTTAATATTTTGAATTAACAGTAAAAACAGCATTTCAAGTATGTTCCTCTTTGTGAGATAAATTCCTGTAATAACTCTTTGGGTCACTTCCTTTTTTACAAAAAACAAACAAAAATAAAGGTTTCTGATATGTATTTTCATTGTTGTTTCTAACAGAACAGACTCTCAAGGCCTATGTGTGCCATTAACTTTGAACCATAAATAAAATTCCTCATATCTAGATACCAAAGCAATTGCTGCAAAATCCAATTGACCTAAAATCTTCTGGCCAAGGAGCGAAGACTAGTGAAATAGCAGGTCAGCAACAGAAATGAGAAATTCATATATCAGCTCTGACTTCTCCCAGTGAGTATCTGCAAGGTTTGTATTTTCTGTTCTATAAGGAGGGAGAGCCCCCGAGGTTGAAATGTAGGCAGGAAGGTTTTATGACACAGAAAGAGAGGCAGAACTGTTTCCGCCTCTGCTGGTTCTGTATAAAGACAGAGAGGCCATCATGGAATTGGGAGACAGCCTGTTCATTCAAGGGGCTATGGTAATGCTGTCTGAAGGTTATTGCAGGCTGACAATTGCAGCATGAGTATTTGAGGCTGTCATTCTTCTCTGTGAGGCTGAGTTTACAATAATGTGCCTTATTCAGCAGATGATTAAAAGTTCATGGGCTTGCCTCTCTCCCAAGACTGCCAGGAGGTAAGAACTGTATTACATCCATTGTTTGTAAGGAAGATGTTTACTGAAATGGATTCTTGGTTTTAGGATCAGATTAAAAGGATGTCCAAAAATTTTCTTGGGCAATCATGCATTGTGCTAAATTAGGGTTGAAGAAAATTACTTTCAGCTCTTGCAGTGAAGATAGGAGTAACAAATAGGAGTAACAATGCCTTTTATATTGCAGTCATGATCATCTCAGTGCTTGTGACTTCCTACTTTTAGGATTTTTTATTAAATTATCTCACACCAGACAAGGAACTATGTGTCAGTCTTTTGTCCTTTTTGTGTTACTGAAATTCATTTACAAGAAGCTTGGTCTAAGCTCTTATTCCATCTAGAATGTTCTTTGAGTTTATTCACCAGGGTCCTGTAAGTCCAGGGTGCATATCATGGCTGTTCAATTCAAACCTAACTTTGCTGTTGTGTCTCTAAAGGTATTTTACTTCTTCTCATCCTATCAAGAACTTATAAATGTACTTTAAATTCCCAAAGGGCAGCTTCCAGCTTATTAGAGCCAGTAAATCCTTAACATATAGCAGTAGACTCCTGTGTTGTGCTAATCCTCCATAAAAGGCTCAGCTGATCACTGATGTTGCAGCAATCACAAAATTGCTGCAATTAGTCTCAGACTAGGCTAGGACAGAAATGAGGGGAAGGCAATAAAATGGAGCAGTAAGCCTAGAGGACCTAGAGCTATTTGCTCTTTGAAGTGGTCATCTCAAAGAAATGTGTCTTCCTGCTTTTTCTGGCTCTTTGTGATACAGTTATACCTCCTCCATCACGAGGAAAGGGACAGGTGACAGCCCTCGTGAAATATTAATCTCGCAAAGAACGGCAGGTCGTTAATATGCATGCAGGCCACGCCCATTGCCCCACNTCCACGTTGGGCCGGGCCAGCACCGCCCCACGGGGAGCTCCGGCACCGCCTCTCGGTGGAGCAGAGGCAATACGCATGCGCGAATGGCATAAATTCGCAAATGGTGGAATCAAAACTGCGATAAATTCACATCACAAATGCGCGAGGTCGTGAAGGAGAAGTCGTGATACAGAGAGGATTCACTGTATAATGAAAATGTCTGATGAGGTTTGCTCTGGAGTACTGTATCCCCATAAGCAGCACCTAAGGGTACATCATTTAACATGCTATGTTCTACAGATGATACAAATTTAATTTCAAGTGAATTCAGCATTCAGTAGTAGTGTTTCACTCCAGGAAGCCATATGTGAATGAGTTTGAGAACTGGTGAGGTGGTAGCTTGCAGATTATAACCTAGGGCTTGTCCTGAGTACAGGAAAATAAATTTGTTTGGTGGCTCACAATGGAGTTCATGGTCTGATCTCATTGTCAGTCACAACTGCTTTAAGCTATTTGAATTGTTGCTGTGCAACAGGAATACAAGTCTGAAAAGAGAGAGTCTAACATCTCTCAGAAGACATCTCAGAAATACCAAATGCTGGCTATTGAACTAGGTGAATGTCTGCTGCATCTCCCCCTTTAATTAGATGATTGTGCATCCTCTAAAGGAAATTCAGTCCTGAGCATATTTTAATAAAAATATTATCATTTACTATTGGTCTTAGCACAGATTTACTTAAATGTCTTTCTTTAAATGAGTCTTCACATAATTGCAGTAATGTTTAATGAACTCCAGTTTCATTAGCAAAACAGTTTAAGTAGCAAAACAAAAATCTAAGTTCTGCCATCTACAGTTTAAACAGGGTTTAGCAGAGGTGCAGTGTCATTCACTACCAGTAAGAGGGCTTTCACTCGGGTGTTCAGATCCTGATCTTGCTCCTGATTAGAAACTCAGATTCACAGATTATTGTGAGTTGGAAGGGACCCACAAGGATCATCGAGTCCAATTGTTAAACCACACCACTGCCTCCCCAGCAGGAATTTAACCTTGGTCTCCCCTCACACAGGTGTACTGTCAAGGAAGAATACAGTTCTCTTCTGGAATAAAAGCACTTTGTTTGACTCTCACACAGGAACTAATGAAAGGGGATCTAAGGGTGGGATCATGTACCCAAAATGTAAGCATAAAATGAGTATGAGACAAGTAAAATTATTGTCACTTGACTATCAGCATTGTGCCTTCAAGACCAGAATACATAATGCTTTTGGAGAATTTCTTCCAAAGTAGATAATCTCTGATCAGCTTATAGTTGCTGTACTGAGCATCAGAAAGACAAACTATTTGCATCATAGAAGTGGAAGGACTGCTCTTGTCTATTTTGAGAGTAATAATAAAACTTGCAGCAAATGCCAAAGTCTTTGCTGACCACCATTTTATTTACTTGCATAACTGGAATGGTAGAGGACTTCAACTCAGACTAGATTCCTGGGAATGCTCACCTCAAAATAGCCCCATATTCAAAATACTCTTTAAACTTTCAGTGTATAGGCAATGTACAACACACTTGCACAGAGTTAGCCTGGACCTGTGCTGTTCATAGTTTGTGTTGCAGTTGCACTAACACTCCCTTACTGAACTCAGGACTCTGACAGAAAATGTTACTCATCTGAAGCAGCTGAAAAAGGACAAACTGGGGAGTAAACTAATGCAGAAAGTTGGAGAAGAAACAAACTCTGGAGCTCAGGCTGCTTGCTAAACCATCATCGTGTTGGTAATCCAAAGTACTTTCACTTTGCTGCTCTGCCTGCCTAAAGAGCTTGTATGCAGTCACTAACCTCTGCCTAACAGACATCCATTTCCTCATGCTTACTGCATGCATATGATGACTGGTCAACACAACAGCCTTGAGCATTTGTACAGCATTCGTACAGCACTGCCCTTTTATTCCCAGTTCAGACTGATATTTATTGGTAGTTACCCTGACATTCAGAATTTGGTTTACCCACCTCTCATGGAACCTGCTCCAGTGGGCTCTCTCACTTCTAAAAACCAAGTTGATGATGAATTTCTTTTTTTTTAGCTTATAATTCATGAATCACTCTGCTTAAATAGCAGGGAGATTTCTTATAAGAATAGGAAGGAGAAACAACAACACTGTCTTTGCTTTATTTTACATTTTTGCTGCAACGCAGATACAACTTCACATTAAAATTCTCAATATTGATGTATGCATACAAGCATATTTTGGATTAACTAGTATTTCAGAACACTTTACAAAAGCTGCATAATTTTGCAGATTTAGCCAAAGGGATGTGCTGTTTCCACAAGTGAATATAAGCATACAAACTTTAAAAATCCTGTGCCTTTTCACGTCAAGAAACAGTAATTTTCAAGCATCAGTTACTCCCAAAGTCAGGGACAAGAGGGAACCTTTATGATCTGGCAGTGCCGCCTCCACAGGGTCTCTCTGAGGGGAAAGGGGGCCGAATCCTCACTGGGGTGCAGGGGAATGGAAGGCCAGGCAGGGAGCGGCCCCACCGCCAGCCCCCGCTGCATCTGCAGCAGGGTGGGGTGAGCTCTCCCTGCAGCGCCAGCCCCAGCCCCTCCTCCTCCTCCCCAGGAGCCATGCTTGCCTGCCAATACAGAGCTCCAGTTCCTTCCGTGCTCCCTGGAAACCAGTCTTTCCAGGTGCTGCCGCCCCTGCCACATTTAAAGTCGAGGTGGTTTAAACCTGCTGTGCCCCACCACCCTCCCCGTGCCCAGAAGCGCCGCCCATCCTGGCTCCACAGTGATGGTGGTTGTCCCCCTTTCCCTTAAACGGTGGGAATAGATGGTGCTCAGGGACTGTGGGGGGCATTCCCACCGCTCCACAGGTGGCCCAGGCCCAGAGTGCCCCTGCTGGTCTGAGGGTGGGCCACATGGCTCGCGGCTCCCTTCTGTGCTCCCTCTCCTACCCGCCCACAGTGGCTTCCAGGCTGGGTTAATTTACATATTCATAAACTCAATACATAGTCATGAGCTGTCTGAGTTCATGGTGTTTTCTGCACATGTGCACGGGCTTTCTTTTCACTGAAAAATGAATTGTGAATTATTTAAACCACAGAGATGCGGGTAGCAAATAAGGAGGAGCTTACTGTGCATTAGATTAAATTTTCCAAATACCCCCACTTCATTTGCCAAAAGATAGTCCAAGGCTAGCCAATTGTGATAAACCGCTCTTCTTATTTTGCCATTCTGTCTTGCCAGTATGGTCAATGCATCCCCAGTTTTGTTTATTATTATCTCCAACCCTGCTTGTAGTTGGATGATCTGGTTTAACATGTATATTGGGATTCTATATCCCCATGTTCCATCTTCAGCGCAGGTAGCTGTGTCATGATAACCTATAATTCTTTCAGGTGGCCACTCATTTTCTTTCCAACTGCCAATTCGCAGTTCCCTTTTGTCCCTACTTAATTCTGTAAAAACTGGTACTCCCAGTTTTCCCTCTCAACTTATGGGCAATAGGAAGAAGGTAGGACATATTGTCCTTAAAGTGCATGTCCCAATCCAACTTCCAGGTAATTGTGAATAGGCGTATTTCCCACATATGCAGTATAATCTATCAGGAGCCAGCCACTTAGCAGCCCTGTTCAGAGACCAATCCTTTCCGTTTTTCTCCCCCGGTATTCTCCATTTTGTCCAGTTCTGATTTGTCTTGTTCCAAATTCTCAGTCCTTTGCATACTAAATCACCCACTTTTATCATTCCACGTTTTCTTGGGGGCTTCTGCCAGCAATGCTGACTGATTATACTAGTATGTAAAGCCCATTGTTTTGTTCTAGCCACTGTACTCCAAATATCTTGGTATTTATTTCTTGTGATTTCCAGGGTCATTTTTTGTCCATATTTCTTCCCTCACATACCTAACTATTTGTTAAGTTATTGTTTTACAATGTTTTCTGCCATATTAACAAATAAATTCTTTGCTATTGATCGTATTTCATACTTTGTCCCCATCTTAATTGCTTGATAGAAAGAGTGGAACAGCAATTCTTGTTCTTTATCCTCATGCTTCATATCCTCATACACATATTTTAATGTGTATTAGGGTCCCTGGATCTGTTCCGGTTCCCAGAATTTGTAAACCAAAAATATGTTTACCCCTTCTCCACTGGTTATTCCATTCTTCAGGCCTTAATATAGTGAAATTCACTTGATTACATGATTCCCTGGAACAACCTGGATAAGAGATGCATGCCTTAATAGTGCACTCTGTCTCAGTTCCAGCCAAGTGGCACATGATACACATCCCAATTGCTTACAGTAGTTCCAACTCTTTCCACCACAAGAGTTCTCAGCGCCTGCATACCCACAGATATATTTAGGTTGGTGCATATAATACTTTACCCAATTCACATTACCACACCTCCCCTTATGTATAATCAATCACCTGGCATGCATCAAATACTACACTAACTGGCTTTTGTATATTTAGTACAGTAATACCTCACCCTTCCTGAGGAATGGGTCTCCCCAGGGTCTCGCAAACTGTCAAATTTGCAAACACATGCAGGTCATTAATATGCATATAAGCCATGCCCATTGCTCCACGCCCAGACAATCAGGAGTGCTGAGGAGCATTTTCTGCTCCTCCCCACGGGCTGTCCCAGCACAGGGGAGCAAAAGGAAGCGCTTCTGAGACCTTTTTGCCTGGGGACCCACGGAGAATCCCTCGGCTTCTCTTCAGTCAAGCCACTGATTCCACAGCTGCTGCCGGGCTGCTGCCACTGCGCATGCTGGCAGTGCCTCCACAGTGGAGAAGTTCCCGGCCGTGGCAGGGAAGAGGTGTCCCCGGGCTTTGTTTGGCACTCATGGAATCTGGGAAACCTTAACTTTGCAACACTGTGACACCCAAGGCCCCTTATGGTCATAGTTTCTTTCCCATTAACATCTGCCAGGAGAGGCAGTGCTGGCCATATAGAGCCATCAGAGCACCGCTTCCCCCTGCTGCAGCGGAGGGAGGGCATAGGAGAACAGAAGCCTCCTCCTGGCGCAGCAGCTGCGGTGGCGTGGGCAGGTGCCAGCACTGCCCCATCCCAGCACACAGCGCTTGCACCACCGCCACCACAGCGAGCCTAGACCCACTTTCCCTGGGGCTACATCATCACCAGGTGTGCCGGGCCTGCAGTCCTCAAGCACAGACTGTATAGTCCTCCCTGCCTGTAGCCATGGAAACAGCAATGTGCCCGGCGGGAGTCAGACCCCAGCTGGGCTTAGAGCAACAGGGGACAGTGTGGCTTGTGGCAGTGCTGCGCTCTATCTCAGCAGCCGCCTGGGGCATCCTGCAGCGTGAGACTTCCACTGCAGAGACAGGGCATGGAGACACACACAGGACCAGGCAGGGACTGGGGCACGATGCCACAGGAGTGAGAGGCACCGTGCACCTTTCCTGTGGGGCCGGGCCAATCCCACCCCCACAGGGAGCGCCGGTGCTGCCCCTCAGCGAAGCAGAGGCACTGCACTTGTGTTGGTCGGGAAGCTTTGTGAATAACCGAGACAGGTCTGAGAGAAAAATTTCTCACAAATCAGTGAGGTCACAATGGAGAAGTCGCAGTGCAGTGAGGTATTACTGGATTTCAGTTCTTCTTAAAACTGGACCCGTAGGATCTAGGGATTGGACTTCTAACCATCTCTTGTCAATTTTGGCTGAAGGATTATAACAGATAGGGGTTTAATTACCAAGTTTACACTGCTCATAGGTGGTACCATTCACCGTAACACAGTACTAGTAAGGCTGGAAGACACCTTAGAGATCATCTAGTCCAACCCATCGTCTAAACCATGGCACTAAGTCAATCATCCAGCCTATTCTTAAACACCTCCAAGGACAGTGACTCCACCACTGCCCTGGGCAGCCCATTCCAGTGGAGGATCACCCTTTCAATAAAGAATTTCATCCCATCATCAGTCTAAACCTCCCCTGATGGAGCTTGAGACTGTATCCTCTTGTTCTGTCACCAGCTGCCTGAGAGAAGAGACCAACACCCTCCTGACTACAACCTTCTTTCAGGTAGTTAGAGACAACAATAAGGTCACCCCTGAGCCTCCTCTTCTGCAAACTAAACAACCCCAGCTCCCTCAACTGCTCCTCACAGGACATGTGCTCCCGCCCCTTCACCATCCTTGCTGCCCCTCTCTGAACACATTCCAGTATTTCAACATATTTCTTAAACTGAGAGGCCCAGAACTGGACACAGTACTCAAGTACTCAAGCCTAAACAGTGCTGAGTACAGTAGAAGAATAACTTCCTTAGTCCTGCTGGCCACACCATTCCTCATACTGACCAGGATGCCATTGGCCTTCTTAGCCACCTGGGCACACTGCTGGCTCATGTTAAGTTCCCTATCCACCAACACTCCCAAGTGTCTTTCTGGCTGCCCACTCTCCAGCCATTCCATCCCTAGCCAATAACTCTTCATGGGGTTGTTGCAACCAAAGTGTAGAATCCAGCATTTGGACTTGTTGTATCTCATCCCATTGGCATCTGCCCATCTTTCCAGTCTGTACAGGTCCCTCTGCAGGGCCCTCCAACCCTCTAACAGATTGACACCAGCTCCGAGCTTAGTATCATTGGCAAACTTGCTTGTGATGGACTCAATCCCGTCATCAAGATCATCAATGAAGATATGTGTCATGGTTTCTTATGGTGTTGAAATGGACAATTTATAGAAAAGTAAAAAAAACCTCTCTTTTTTATTTTATTCTTTCATTTTCTCTCTCTCT
>WEKX01002970.1:0-11418 GCA_013390025.1 Pitta sordida
AGGTGTGGCCTAACCAGTGCTGAGTATCTCATGTAGGCTGAGCCATACGCTTAACAAAACCAAAATTCAGTGCATGATTTCACTGTTTTTTCAAGTGAGGAGTTTCTGGGAATGAAAGTGTAGTCTACATGTAAAAGAAAACTTGGCACAAGTATTAGCAATGCTTAAGGTGTTACAGTTTTCATATAGCTTAAAGCCACTTCTATGTGAATTTGTGTAATTGGGCTCCATACGGTATCTCTGCGTGTGAATTGGAAACTAGTTACCAGAAAACAGGAGGTCACCGAGAGGAAAAGTATGTGCTGAGAGGTAGTGTGTGAAAAGCTCTAATAACGTCCCAAGACTAGTGATCCTTCTGAATTTACATGAAGTGATAGGTTCAGAATACAGTCGGTCTGCTGAATCTGTGTAATGCCACCAGCACACACAGGCACCAAAAATGTGTTGTGTGACTTTTCCACATGTGGGACAGCAATGTGTGCTATACACAGAGAGAGACTACAGGATTATGGTACATTTGATGAAGGAAGGGAGCGCTTGTTCAGGGTTGGTCTCCCAGCTGTTGTTTCAGCTTGCCACCTCTGTATGTCTGTATGTGAACTGCACAAGGGAATAAGTGATTGTAATGTGTGATTATCTCTCTGTGGCTCATAAACAGCACTTTGGCTGTTGGTAATAGTGATAATAGCTCAACTTCCACTCTGTCTCAATCACAAAATAGTGCATTTATATACTTTAGCATTTCTAAATAGAAAAAAAGATATTTCTCCAAAATATTAAAACTTCTTTTGCAAGGAGGGGTGCAGGAACATCTAGTATTTTTCTTTCTCTGTTGTTCTTTTTCCAAGCTTGCCAGAATAATTCTGTAAATTATGAAACTGACAATTATTAAAGAATATTGAAAAAGGTTGGTGTCTCTAGCTTGCTAAAATGAGTTAAGCAATATCTAAAATCATTTTGTCCTTTAGTTTGGTAATGATGAGAGAATTTACTGAACACAAACATTTCATGAGGGTTAAGGTCTGAGATTTTTTCTTTTTTCACCCAGACAGTTAATGGACAGGGTTTTGCACCAATATATGCAGCTTGGTTCTTTCCCTTTCAGCTTACTGAGTATGAGTACTTTGTTGAGGAAAGTGCAATGAAAGTGGAGAAGAGAGGCACAAGAATCCAAAGCATTTAGTTTATAGGAGTGCTTTCTGTATGTTCCATAAGTAAAAAGTAATTTCATAAGCTACCAGCAAAAGCTGTAGCTACGTGTGTGCAAACACCAAAGACTTATGGATGCTTTAAAAGTTCTAACCCCATCTCCTTTTAAATACTGGGTCTGTTTAGCTGTTTTTCTTCATCTTTTAGGTATATGGTGCTGCTATTCAGTTTTATGAGCCTTATCCCCGGGAGCTACTAACAGAAAAACAACAATCACAGCTGGGTCTCCTGACAACTGTAGAGAGGAAAGTGATTACTTCCAAGTCCATCAATTCGAACAAATGCATCTGCCTTCTCTCACACTGGCCTTTCTTTGAAGCATTTCGAAAATTTCTGATGTTCATCTACAAACTGTCTGTCTCTGGACCTCATCCTCTTCCCATTGAAAAGTACGTGAAACATTTCTCAGGTTCATGTGGGAATGTAGTTAACAGGTTAAGAAATGCTGCTTTGTGCATGTCACGCTTGCTTAGTTGGCAGAATTGATTCTTCATCTTGCTTCCACTGTTCAGCTTATTTTGTACTGATAGAAATGATGGCGGTTTCTGTTTAGTGCTACTGGCTCTCGCAGTGCCAGCAAAGTTAACTGGATTTTACTCTTGCTTTTCTGTTAAAATATGCCAAGTGTGTTTACCTTTCTTTTAGCTACATCAACCACAGAAAATGGCTGAGCTGTGATACATGCTACATTTGCAGTCCTGACTTTTAGCTTAACAGGAGTGCTATACATCAGCAGTGAATATCTGTGCCTGTTTCTGAGCACCTCAACTAATGCAGGTTGTCTGCATGTGTGTGTGTAAACTCTGCAGAGGATGCTTCTCATGGTCCCAAAAGTTCACTGAAATACAGTGTTACCTTCAAAACTGGCAAACTCCTAGCAAAGCCTCATTAGAAACTCCATAGAATGGGGTTAGTCTGCCTGGGATTTTAAATGGCTTGCCTAAATACCATTGTGTTCTTAGCTTCTGCTTACATATTTGAAACTGCCAGTATTAATTTTTAAGCATGAAATGTGAGTGAATGGAGCTTTTTTGTTTCAATTTGCAAAAATAGGCTCTTAAATGTATCAAAATAGTAAATAAATCTTAAAAGTCTTTCTAAAACATGGTACTGTATTAATTTCAAAATGTGGTTAGCATTCTTCTCAGCCCCTCATTACTCCCCAGTGCTGCTTTTCTAAATTTGTGTCTTCTTTGCAGGCATATATCCCATTTTATGCACAATATACCTTTCCCTTCACCACAAAGGCCAAGAATTCTTGTGCAGGTAAGGAAAACTTTTGCATCCATTTTTAACTACAGTAACAGCTAACTCACTTTATTGCCTTTGGGTTCATCCTTTAGGCTTTTTACTCAGCTTTAAATAGCACCTTCTGGAAGGGAGAGGGGAGAAGATGCATAGGTTAGCCTTCTCTCTCACTGATATAAACCTAGGACAAGTTAGCAAAAGGAACCATTTCAGACTTCAGGTGGTGTGGATGGCAACAGCGTTCTTCTTGCACTTTAGAAATTTTTGCCATGTACTACACAGAGGTAGTCCCTTGGGGCACTGTCTCATGTGTTTGTGTGTTTAATCACCCAGCAGAAGTTTCGTGTCCAACACTGAGTCACAGACAACTTTCTGTAATTCTGAGAATTGTTTCAGTAATTAATGCAAGCTCTGTTCACCTAGTAGCCACAAGTCCCAGAGACTCTCTGATGTGTGACACTGTGTCTTTCTGCCAGGCACTTCATGAGACTATGGATATACATTTATATTAGAATGTTGTACTATATTAACTTCGGTGTTGTCCGTATCAATAACATACTACTTTATGTGTTTCAGCTATCTGTCCATGATGCATTAATATTGTCACAGCCAGTTTCTACACCATTGCCATTAAGGTATCATTATTATTGCTTTAAATGTATGCTACTTGAAAAATTCAGAGGCAAATAGGAATCAGTTGTAGAAGGAAGTCAAATACTACTGCAGTATTATTAGATATTCTAAACAGAAAGCTCAGTATGCATTTATAATGTTATAGAGTGTTGTCATCTTGACATAGATGAGTTATCCATTGTGCAAGTATAATATCACTAGTTATCCTGAAATAAATATGAATTGCTAGATTATTGTAGGCTGGTTGGAAGGGCGAGCTCAGAGGGTGGTGGTGAATGGTGCAACATTGGACTGGCGGCCAGTCACCAGCAAAGTCCCACAGGGGTCAATGTTGGGCCCAGTACTGTTCAACATCTTTATCGATGACATGGACGAGGGAATTCAATCCATNCGGGGAGGTTGCAGCCAGATGGGTGTAGACCTCTTCTTCCAGGCTGACGACACCAGAATGAGAGGGCACGGCCTCAAGCTACGCCAGGGGAGGTTCAATTTTAACGTTAGGAAGTGGTTTTTCACAGAGAGAGTGATTGCATATTGGAATGGGCTGCCCAGGGAGGTGGTGGAGTCGCCATCCCTGGAAGTGTTTAAGAGAAGACTGGACGAGGAGCTTAGTGACATGGTCTAGCTGGGGGGTGTAGGGCTGGATGACCCTGGGCCCCTTCCGGCTCGGAGTGGCCTGCTAGACTGTGAGGGATCTAGGTTGGTGTTATGCTCTGGGATGTGCTCTCGGTCTCTGTACGGGTGTTAGATGGTGAGTTGGACTAGATGATCCTTGTGGGTCCCTTCCAACTCATAATATTCTGTGATTCTGTGATTCTGTGAGTAAGAAGGCAGCTGTGATGAAAAAGCAGATATTTCAAGATACTGTATTTTCAGAACCTGTGTAGTAACCATTTTTTTAAATAGCAGAGACTATTACCTTGCTTTTATTTTCCTTTTTTGGTTCCAACAGAGACAATTACATCAAGTAGTTAGGTAAAATCTGTGAATGCACAAGTGTGCAAGAATTTTGGAAATTCAAAAATACATGTCGACGTTGGTATTTGTTCTCAAAGGTTGATGTGAATCTGTGGATACTGCCTGAATCTTCTGGGCTAGAGCAGCCTGTGATTGTGACATGGGGTTTTGTTGATTTTTGGTTTGTTTTTAAGTTAAACCCCAAAATCTTCACTTTTTATTCTCCACACCCCAAAACATCATCATATAATATTGAGAAGAATAACATATTTAATCACATCAGTTACACAGTCACTTAAGTGAAAAATCACAGACAGCCACCAAATTGCAAAGTAACATGTAAGCAATTTTTTAAGTGCAGGATTTTGCACTCTGCACTCTTGATAGATGTCATTACAAATCCTTAATGTGTATAGTTCCAACAAATGAAATAGAATCTAAACTGTAGAAATGAAAGGCATGTTGCTCTCAGAATGATGGAGTAATTTTACTTGGCTCTTATTAGAATTTGAATACTGTGATTCTAAGATCAAGTGTATACTCTAGTTCATGTTTTTTGTTTGAGTTAACTCATATGAAACTGCTGGTCTTTGTGTTTGAATTAGTTGTTAATCAGTTAGATTTGTTTTACTGTTACGAGGGCAAGATGCCTGTGCATCATAAGAGAGAGTGCCACAAACAACACAAATTCAGCAGTAATGTGGCTTAACATATATTTCTTTAGCAATAGAACTTGAATTTAGGTTTCTTTGTGGTAGTGTAAGTCTTATAATGACAAGATAACTATTAGTTAGCAAATATTTGATGTGTGTTAGTGGTAGTACCATTCAATTAGTTGATCCTAAACAGTTGTCAGATGTTTTTTTTCAAACACTGTAACATTCTTATTTTATTCCCCCTTCCCATGCACTCCTTAGTGGAGCAAACTTCAGCACTCTGCTCATGAATCTTGGACCAGAAAACTGTGCCACTCTGTTACTCTTTGTGTTACTGGAAGGCAAGATCCTGCTCCATTCTCTTAGGCCAGCTGTGTTGACAGGAGTTGCTGAAGCGGTAGTAGCTGTAAGTATACCAAGTGTTCGGTACAGCAAGGAGAGAAATTGGTTCAAACACCGCTGTTGTTATAAGGCTTTTTTTAAGTACTAAGTGGTCATTTTCCCCAGCAATAGCATTTAGTTCAAGTGCCTTAGCTAATAACCATTAGAAGGGCCATAATTTTTGCATAGCTAACTTAGAAGTGTGTGGTATATAAGTGATTGAATTTGAGGACATTTTTCTGACAGTGTTACAAAGCTTTTAGCAATTTCATTTCAATGTGCTGCATGTAACATCTTGGTTTTTGTTGTACAGTATCTGTTGTTTTAATGAGTTTGTTTCATTTAATTTTTCCTTCAGATGATATTTCCATTTCAGTGGCAATGTCCATATATCCCCCTTTGTCCTTTGTCTCTGGCCACCGTACTCAGTGCACCTGTTCCATTTATTGTTGGAGTTGATTCACGATACTTTGATCTGTACGATCCACCACAGGATATTGTGTGCATTGACTTAGACACAAACATGGTGTACATGTAAGTTCTATAGAGATTGTACATTTATCTGTAGATGGAGAGATTGCTGAAAACTGTTAAATTCTCTTTTATCTAATATGGTTTGTTTCTTACTGTCCCACATTCTTTTTCGTGTTTCTAATCCTTCACAGCAAATTAAAACTTACTAAGTCAAAGATCAACACTTAGTGTTTCCTATTAAAATGTGGTGTAGGTGTTTCTATAGATTTAGTAACAGTGGTAAGTAACTAGGGAAGGGATTGTCCCCCTATACTTGGCACTGGTGAGACTGCACCTCAAATCCTGTGTTTAGTTTTGCACTCCTCATGACAAGGAAGTCATTGAGATGCTGGAATGAGTCCTGAGAAGGGCAGGGGAGCTGGTGAAGGGTCTGGAGCATGTGTGTTTTAAGGAGCTGCTGAGGGAGCTGGGGTGTTCAGTCTGGAGAAGAGGAGGTTGGGGGATACCTTATCGCTCATACAGGTGCCTGAAAGAAGATTGTAGCCAAGGGAAGGTTGGTCTCCCAAGTAAGAAGTAGCAGCATGAAAGGAAATGACCTCTGTGTTGCACCAGGGAAGGTTTAGATTGGGTAGTAGGAAGGTGGGTTAGGTAACAGGTTTGGCTAGGTTAGGTAATAGGTGATAGGTTGGACTTGATGATCTCTATGGTCTTTTCCAACCTTACTGATTCTGTGATTCTGTGAAAACTTTCTTCACTGAAGAATACCTTCAGGTATTCTTTAAATACCTAGAGGTATTTAAAAGATATGTAGATACAGTGCTTGCTTTAGTGGTTGACATGATTTTGTGGTGGCCTTGGTAAGTTATTGGGCTTGATCTTAACAGACTTCTCCAACCTAAATGAGCATCATTGCTTTGGGACCCTTCATGGCAGATCTTGATTCTGTCTAGCACTCATACTACTTTATTTTAGTGTTAATAAAGAAATTTTTCTCGCATTGCAAGGACCAAATTTTTTTGTGAGATCATAAATAGAAAGAGGTATCTAAGCTAGTACATGATGAAGGTGAGAATCACTAATTAAAGTGAACATCTTTTCTCTGTGAAAATTTAGTTTCGCTTAATCTCATATCACTTCTTAGCTCTTGACTTTTGGTTTTACTTACTTGAGTTAGACTTAGTCATTTGATTGTGGGTCAGTGGAGTGCTTTGTTGAATTTTTTTGTCTCTGAAGGACCCTTCTACTGAAACAAATTTTTCCTTTATACGCTGGAAAACATCACAGGAACTGGTAAACAGTGGAACCTATTGTGTTAATTTTTTTTGTTTTTTCGCTTCCTCCTAGGTGCCTATTAGAACACTATGAAAAGCATTTTCATCATTGTATAGCATTATGCCATACAGTTTGGAATAGTATTTGGTATTATGACACCAAAAGAATGATTACAGAACAGTGTAATGAAGGAAGTCAAGAAAGATAGCTTGTTTATTTGAACATATTTGCAGTGAAAGATATCTCAGTGTTTTTCTTCATAAGTAGAATGGAAGTGGAAGATTGGTGTGCAGAAAAATAGATAGAAAACCAGGAAATTTCACAGGGAGATAAGGATGTCAAGGTTCTGTTGGGATGACTGTTAAAAACACCAAGTATAAGTGTTACTTGGATTGGTTGTTGAACTAAAAATCTCCTAGTGGCCAACGTCTTATGAGGCAATCAACTGGAAAAACTTCTGCATCTTTTCTTTTACTGTCTTAAAAGTCCATTTCTCTTCCAACAGTCAGGAGGTCTTGTTCATTTTTGCTGCCTGCTTTGTGTTTATCTTATCTGCATGATACATTTGACTTTTAGAGGAATTTGACATCTACAACATTTGACTTAGGTAAATGTGAAATGCTGGTGCCTGCATTATAAAACTTTTTTAACCTGGAAATTAGTATAACTTTCAATTTGGGAGACATGTAGGTAAACCCAAAAAAGCACTTTGTCCATAAAGCACTTTGTGTTGAGGGTCCTACAGAATTCTGAAATACTATGTTATGAGTGGATAAAGGTTAGTGTTTCATTTTATCCACATCTGTTTCTCCCCTTTTCATTTCTGTGGCAACACTGCTTGCCTTTTTTGGTTTTTTTAGTGGTAAAAACATATAACAGCAGTGTTGTTGACTAGGAAAGACTGCTGAGTAGAAAAATAACTTTGAAAAATTAATTTTCTGGTCCATCAACCTGTCTAGTGCCTTTTTAGAGCAAGTTTGCTGCTGTCTTTCTTACAATATGCTGAAAAATACTGAACACCTTTTATACATTCAACACCTTCTTTAATGCTTTTAAAATTTTTTTTCAGCTATCTCTGTGAAAGTTTACATTGGAGGTTCATTGAATAGCCTGTCTAGGGCAAAGGCTTTGAGGGTTTGTTTTATTTTTATAGCAGGAGTTGTTTTCTGGCAGTTTTGGAATGGTACCACTACATTGTTTAAAGCCAGGCCATTATTGTAGGGGAAGAATGGGCAAAGGCATCCATAAGCATACAATTTTAATTTAACTCCTGAAACTTTGACTTCCTTCCTAAGATATTTCTGAGTTGATGCCAGTAGGGCAAATAATAATGTAAGAAGGATCTCACCCATCCAAAGTACAAAACTGACTAGTGGCAGTATCAGCTTGGATAGTAATCAGTGGTTTCATCTCATGGCCACAAGGTTTCCTGTGCATTGTAACAGCAATTTGCCTCCACCTTCTGCCTTCCAGCAAGAGGCATGGAAGTTCCCAGGATTTACTCCCTGTTACTGTATCTGTTGTTGTTCTTAAAGAAGGTGAGAATACCTTTAGGCAATTTACCTCATTGCTTAATCAACCACATCATTTTCTAATTGTAAACTCAATTCTCAGTCTTCCTAGTACCTGCTTGATTGTGGTTGGAGATGGCACTGAGTTGCCAGAGACATATTCCATGTGCACTAACAATTTCATATTGTATTCAGAGCTGCCTTTATTTGTAGCAGTTGCAGTATGGCAGGTAGAATAGACTTTGAAGAGTAATCAGGTACAAAATACATAGTGTCCTTAAATTATAGTAGCAAGACTGATAAAAAGACCTGAAAGAAAAATCATTTAAAAAGTCTATATCAAATCTTAATGCACATCCTCCCTACAGACTGGAGGAAACTCTGCTCGTTGCTTAGTTTGTACTGTTCTGTTTCTGAGAAAATGAAATTCTGAGTTATATTCACTCCTATTTTTTTTCTTTTTAACAAATAAGGACAGTGACAAAATTTTTCCAAGTAATTTTTTTGGTACTACCTCCTGTAAATGAAGTGACTTAGGGCTGTTGAAGCTATTCTTTTTTATACTATCTGTATTTTTATGTCTTTTTTCTTTCTCTCCTGTGCTATAGATCAGATGATAAGAAGAGTACCAACTGGAAGCAGTTTCCTAAAAAGCCGTGTAAAAGTCTGCTCAGCACCTTAAAGAAACTGCACCCACAGCTGGCAGCAGGTGAAATAGAAAAAATAAAATTAATTGTATAAATGTAAGGACTTCTTTCTACCATATGAGGTGTGAATCTGGGGTTTTAGACTTTTTTCTTTTTTTTTTTTCTGGGACTTCTTAAAATTTAAGCTTTTTTTGTAGCCGTTACTCATGATCATGTCCAGCCTCTCATCCACCATCACACCCAGGTCCTTCTCAGTGAACATCTGCTCATCCTTCAGCCTGTATTGACACCGAAGGTTTCCCCAACCCAGGCTGCAGCATCTTGCACTTGGTCTTATGAGATTCCAAGGGGCCCACTTTATGAACTTGTCCAGGTTCCTCTGGATGGCATCCTGTCCTTCAGGTGTGTCAACCTCACCTCTTGGCTTGGTGTCATCTGCCAGCTTGCTGCGGGTGCACTCAATCCTTCTGTCTTTAATGAAGACGTTGAATAACAGCTGGTCCCAATACAGACAATGAGGAGCACCTTTTGTCACTGATGTCCTTTGGGACTTTGAGCCATTAACCACTGCCCTCTGGATGCAACTGTCCAACCAATTTCTTTCCCATCTTATGGTCCGCCCATCAAGTCCGTCTCTGTCCAGTTTAGAGATGCAGATGTTGTTGAGGACCATGACAAAGGCACTACAGAAGTCCAGATGAATGACATCTGTAGCCCTTCCCTTATCCACTGTTGTAATCACTCCGTTGTAGAAAGAGTCGACAAAGATTGGTCAGCAGGACTTGCCCTTGCTGAAGCTGTGCTTGCTGTCGGGAATAGCTTCCCTGTCCTCCATGAGCCTTAGCATACCTTCTAGGAGGACCTGTTCTGTGCTTTTCTCAGGCATGGTGGGGAAGCTGACAGGTCAGTAGTTCCTAGGGTCCAGTGCTGGTGAATTTTTCAAATACTAACTTTTCTACCAGAATAATGGAGTAGCTAAATTTTGACAAAGTATTTTTTCAAAAGAAAAATAAGAACTGACTGTCTTCAGCTGGGTGATTTGGAGTGATAGGAACAAAGTTCTACTTGGCCTAACAGCTTACAGATCTTCCTTCTTCCTAACTGTAGATAGATTCTTTCAGGAAAGTGTGTTCAGGGTATGTTAGGNACCGCAGCTGAACCTCATGCTGCCGGCGGGGCGCGGCACCGCAGCTGAACCGTCTGGCGCAATTCCGTGCTGGCAGCTCGCGCCAGGATGGGGCGAGGGAGCAGCAGCATGGCTGCGCCGCTGCAGGGCCACGCAGTGCCCGGGCGTGAGCGCCGGGGCAGGGGGAGGGGGAAGCNTGCTGTCGGGAATAGCTTCCCTGTCCTCCATGAGCCTTAGCATACCTTCTAGGAGGACCTGTTCTGTGCTTTTCTCAGGCATGGTGGGGAAGCTGACAGGTCAGTAGTTCCTAGGGTCCAGTGCTGGTGAATTTTTCAAATACTAACTTTTCTACCAGAATAATGGAGTAGCTAAATTTTGACAAAGTATTTTTTCAAAAGAAAAATAAGAACTGACTGTCTTCAGCTGGGTGATTTGGAGTGATAGGAACAAAGTTCTACTTGGCCTAACAGCTTACAGATCTTCCTTCTTCCTAACTGTAGATAGATTCTTTCAGGAAAGTGTGTTCAGGGTATGTTAGGTTACATTGTTATGGAGAATGAGATGATGATAGCCTCATAGATACCCAAGATATGTTGAACTTGTAAATTACAGAAGCAGAACATGGTATTAAGTAAGAGGTAGATATTATTGCCTTAATCTTCTGCAATTTTATTTTTATAGCATTCACTTCATCAGTTAGAAATATCAACTTTTTCTTTTATCAAAAGGGTATATAATTTAATCAGCCTAATACAGAACTACTGCCTATGTTTAACTTGAGCAGAGCTAGTGGTCTCTGATAGGCAGTTTTTCTATATTGGCAATATTGTAATACAGTGTGTATTACTCTGTGTCATGACTTCTCCTTCACGACNCATGGTGTTACAAATGAGTGATTCAGGTCACTTGAAGAGTCACGAGCAAAGGTATCAGCTAAAGCAGGGTTAATATGAATTTGTGAAAGCATGACAAATTGAACAGGATTCACTCTATTACTTACTACATGGATGAAGCATATGAAGAATAATCAGATTGGAATCTGTGTAGAATTATTTTAGAAGATACTGGGAATGCAAGGGGGCAGGGCTGCAAAGAGTTAAAGAGGACCCTCCTGTTGAGTCCAGAAGTGCAGAGAGAACCCCTTTGTTTTCTAAACTCCTGATGGAGCATAGGTAGACTGAGGGGCTAAGCCCAAACCAAGGTCCAGGTTTATGTCTAAAGTATTTAACAGCTCTTAATCATTGACTAATTTAACATATACAAAGTCATATTTTTTTGGATCGGCAGCTGACGAATCGCGAGGC
>WEKX01002973.1:1166-35125 GCA_013390025.1 Pitta sordida
GGACTGAAGGATTATGGGAGAAAAAGCATTAGAATACTAACAGCATGTTATCAAAACTACATTTTCCTTTCTGTCATTAAATTTCATTTTAACAGTAGCTACATGGGATAGATTATTTAATATTTACATGCCTAGTATCTGAAATAGTCTCAGAGGAGTAGAAATGACAGTTTTATTTTTTGGCTGACATTCATCCCTATTGGGGAGCAAATAAGATACCTCACACTTCTATTACACAAGTGATATGAGACATGGTGCTCTACAGTTCTTCACTCTTGTCAGTTTTTCTCCAGGGATCCGTCATCTTGGATTTTATCTGCTCATTGTGTTCAGTGCCCCTACAACTTCTCTTGCTCATAACCTCTCGGAGCTGTCAGCAAACTCCTCTTTCACAAAGATCTGCTATTCATGTTCTGGTGGTTTGCCTCTCATCTTCCTCCTCAGTGTAATGCAATCTACATTTCTTTTCCTTGACTATGCCTAGTTTTTTCCATCCAACATCGTTGTTAATGCAAAAAAAGTGACAGCACAGAGCTGGGGAAAATGCACAAGGAGCTCCCTCCTGAAGAGTAATACTCTTATAGAACATTGGGAACTGCAAGCAAGTACTGGGAAAAGATCTATAGGTTCACTGTATTAAAAATGTTAACAGTTTAATGAAATATAAGTACAAAAGAAAAGTTTCTGAAGCAAAAATACTTTGGCAGGAAGCTAATTCACTTAAACTGAGTTGGTTTTCAAGGGCTGATATTACAAATCTGATTTATTAATATTGTTTTTCTATATACTGCTGTGCAATAAGCCAACTGTATATTAGACCTGCTTATTGATTGGTAAGATAATAGCAAGTAGAAAATTTTGTTTTAGCGAGAACAATAGGATTTCTGAAGCATGCAGAAAGTAGGTTGAAGGGAATTCTTGGCTGATCAGAACAAAAAACCACAGCAACAACAGAGAATCTTCTAGAAGCAGCTTGAGTGTTTGCAAATCCAATAAACAGGCAGTAAGCTGCAGTAAGTGGGGAAGTCTGAAGAGCATAAGCTGGTGAGTATACCTGTAATTTGTATGAATATATATAAAGTACATGCACATAACACAAAGTGAGTATGCATTCTCTGTGTCTGACATGTAAAAAATGGAGCTATGGATGGAAGAAGTATTCAGGAAACTTCAGCTACCTCAGTCATAACTTTGGGAAAAGCATCATCAGAATTGAGGTTTTGTTATTTCTGGTTATTCTGGTCAAACACGTGCAAAGATACGAGCGGAAGAACTTAAACCCCCTTCCACTCTCAAATCACAGTCCTGTATAGTGGAATAAACAACATCTACAAAAACAGCTTTCACATACCCTTTCACCTGGTGGGCCAGGAGGGCCGTCATTGCCTGCAGTACCCTGGAAAGGAAAGACAATATGTTCAAAGGTTTAGATTCATTTAAAAGAAACAGCCTGTAGCCAATTTATGCAGTGTGCTCGACAATTACCTTTGGACCTGGTTTACCAGTGGGACCTCTGGGACCTCTTGAGCCTCTTGGACCCTGTCAATTTAACACAGATGCACTTGATGATAAGTACTGGATACTATAACCAAACAAAAATAATTCTTCACAGTATAGTGAAGGTAATTTATATAGGAAAGCCACTAAATTTTAAATCAAAAGAACATACTGTTGGTCCTCGCTGTCCTCTGGGGCCTGGTTTGCCATGTAATCCCTGGAGAGAAAAGTTCACAGAAATCATCTTAGCAGACTCTTTGTGAGATAAAGGTTTTTTACTGAAGTGGAGGCAGAGTGCAAATCCCTTAAGTTTAAATGTTATTTTATCTTTAACTATCTACTTTGCATTTCAATTTACAAAATCCTGGTCCTTGATAAAATTGATTATCTTTCTGAGTTCACTGGGACTTGTAGCCTAATGTACTAAATTTGCCTGATAGTCAGATTCTGATAGAGGCACTAGAACATTTTAAACCATATTAAATTAGTAGTGAGGATGGCACACAACAAGCAGAGTCCCTCTGCAGTATTGTAAAGGATTTGGCATAATTTCCAGTGTAATAACAGCCTTGAAGACAAAGTTCCCAAGTTCCCATGGACAGCTCCACAGGTTAATAGAGAAAAGAAAGGGCGAACCTCTCTTCATTTATAACAGAAATTGGGACTGCAATACCTACTGAAATTATGCACACTTATACAGAGATACAGAACTCAACAGAATACTAGTCCTTGAGTTTTTGCTTGAATGTATCTCCTAATCGCACTCAACAGAATTTTTTCTTTAGGCTCTGCATTAATACTGCTGTGCATTGTACACAAAAATTCTTAAAATTCAAGAGAGCAGTCTTCAGGTAGAAAAAGGAAATTGATGACTGGTACTTTCTAATCTCTCAGGTAAACAAAACAGCAACAATAAAATCAACAGAGAAGCTTTAGCATAAAACTTGCCTTTATCAGAAACCAATTAAATGCACACAAGGGGGTTTTGTTTTCTATTTTATTTTTTCCTGTTGATTTCACTTATCAAAATAAAAATATGTCTTGTTTTTTAAATGCTACACAGCTTGTGATTTCAGGGGCAATGCCTGCCTCTCCTACTACCTGTATGTATGGTAGCATAAAACACAATAAGAACCCTTTAGACAAGATTAACAATAATAGCTGATTCTCATTACAAAAGCAGCAGTTATGGTCTCATTGATGATCAGCAGAATCCTTAAGTATACAAGCAGCTTGATGGTCTTAATTCTGAGGTAAATACCCTAGCTGAACAGAAAGCTTTGTGAAGGCCAGAGAAAAGATCAATATAATTCGGTTTTCATAATTTTAAGTCGGGCATCTGATGCTACCATTTTTCTTGGTTTTTTTTAGCCTGGTATATTTATTAGCAGTCTTGTGTTATTTTTCCCAACAAGGATGAATTAAGCATTGTTTTACTGCTTGTGCCTGTACATAACAACATTTTAATCTTAGCTAAAACAATACAAGAACAATTGAAACCATACAGAAACAATGCAATTGGATTTTATATATTTCATCTTGAAAAAAAATTAATTTCTCCTCTATTTTGTGATGCAAATTAAAATGGCTTCCTAAGAATAATTATATGTTACTTCAGTTTGACTCTGCATTGTTATCACCTATGAATTCTGACTCATGTCTTGATTTTATCATTTTTCTAGCATGTTCTGCTACATTCAACTGAGGTTTAGAGACAATAGCACAGTCACCTTCTTTCTAATCTATTTTTAATTTTTATAGTTTGAGGAATATGCATAAAAGATTTTCCCACATCTGCTCCAACCAAACAAAGCTGGAAAAGATGTAATTTTACATTTTTTTTAATACATGTAATAGCACATATTCTTCATCTTGTCTCGTATATTTTGCCTTTTTGGAGCTAAGCCTATAAAAAAAGAATCTTGTGGCAAATCAGAATACTTATGAAATACAAGTTGAATTTCCTTGAGGGTAGATCACATAGTAGCAGGGTAATTCGCAGGATACAGGAAAACAGGTCTTTCCAACTCACTCAGCTATACTGTCCAGAAAATAAACCTTCAGCAAAGGTGATTTTGTTTTTTCTCTTTTTCAAATTATGTAATTATGGCAGCATGTGCAGCAAGACTGCATCCAAGTTCTTGCATATTTAGATGAATACCTTAAAGTATGACAAATAGTGTCTAACTATGCCCTGTTTACATAAGAGATTCATCTCAAGTGTGAAAAGCCTAGTTCTTTACATAGCAGCTTGTGTCCCCGGGGTTTGGAGATTTCCCACGGCACTGAGTTCCAAAGGTTACTTGTCATGCAAGAATGAATTATCATACCCTTGCACCTTTCTCTCCATTGGCACCTGGAAATCCTGGGAAACCAGTTGAGCCCTGTGTAAGAAATCAATGCAGACATCAGAGGATATCAACAGCAGAGCAGTAGTATAGCCAACATTTAATGTACACGTAAAGCACAACTCCAAATTCATGTACATTGCACATGTCAAACTTGCAAGTATGACAGCACTCATGAAAGCTTTAAATGAACTCACCATAATGCTTCAAGTCCAGAAAGCATTAGGAAAAAAATTAATGTACAGAATGGACATTATTTGTCATCTTATTAGACAATAAAATATTCATTAAATCGGCATAATTTTTTTAAAATAGGAAAGAAATAATTAGTAACAGCCCAGTAGAAATAACTGTATCATAATGACAACAAAGACTTGTTACCTCACATTATAACAATTCTTACAGAAAAGAATTTAATTTAAAAAAATTGTAAAATTTTGCTACATTCACTTTACTGAGCTATAAATTAATTACTTCAGGTGCTTTATTCACTTAAAACTTACCACTGGACATGTAATTTAATTGATGCATACAATTCATACATAAGGAGAATTTATGAGATTATTTGACTTGAAACTGCTCCCAGGTTTATTCATCCTTCTTTCTTTTTTCTGCCCTTTCCTTCTAACTGCCCAGTCAAATCTAAGCAGTTTTTTTTCTTTATTCCTGGTATACAGGTTCAGTGGGACTGCAGACCTTTTACCTGCCCCGGTGTTAATTTGTGACAAGCGACTTGGGGTCAAAGGGGAGACAGACATGATAAAATACATTTTAAACCTACTGGAGATGAAAATCAAGTGACTGTTTTGCTCAGCCACAAAGACTCCCTGCCCTGATGTCAAAGCACACGATAGATACACATGGTATACAGCTCACCTTGGGACCTTGTCTTCCTGGATATCCTGGCAGTCCAGGTACACCAAGCTTACCCTGCAATAAGAAGGCAGTGTTCAATTTTACTTTATCCTCCTTAGTGGTACAGCAAACTTCTATACAGAGTAATTTTTCCACTGCATAGAGTGATGATACTCCATGGAATATTATATTTAATTAAATCAATTTCTCATTTTTAAAATTAATTGCTAGTAGGCTTAGTTTCCTGAACTTAAATAAAAGTCCCACTCCAATGAATAAAATCAGAGAAACCAATACCTTAGTGCTTTCTTTTTTCTCCCATAAAGTGCTCTGCAGTGTTGTGGAGCTGAGGTCATTAAACAATTAATATTCTCTAAGAAATCAGGGTGTTAATAGGTTTAAGTGAGAAGAAATTATTTTTCATTTATACTGTGTGATGGCTGACTTTTCATATATAGGCATTTGAAGAATCAATTTTTTTCTTGAATAGTTCTAAACTGAGACTATGATAAATCATACCTCATTGATATTTGCTGACAATAGATTTGTCAACAAACATTAACAACTTGTTATGTTCAGAATGGACTGATTAACACTGACATCAATCATTCTCAGAAATGAAATACAGTACTCCACTGAATTGGTCTCTTTAGACCTCTAGAGGATGAGTTTACCACTTTCAAAGGGAAGGGAAAACAGCTTTAGACTCTGAAAGATGGGAACTCTGGGGAAGAATTTGTGTGTGTCCCAGATTATTGCATTTTGGAGAAGATCTCAATTGAAAATATGATGATAAAGTATCATAAGGTACTTGCAGTAACCTTAGATAATGAAAAATGGGAATGAGTGACCTGTACGGGCAATGAAATTTGCCCAAATGCAAAATGGAAAAAATGTAACATGAATAAATATGTTGCATATTATCATATTCAGGCATATATTCTCATAATACAACCCAAGGTTAATTCCCTCTCCAGCAGAACCTATTTCCTTTACATTGTGTTTTCCGTAGCTGCCATGCACTGTATGTAATTTGGGATAAGAATATAGTTTCCATGTGTACTGGTGAACTTCTCTAATGCCTTTTGGTATACTTACAAAATAATGATTCCCAATAGTCATTCAAATGTAAACTCCAGTGTCTGTTGTGGTAGTGTCTCATCAGAAGTACTGTTAGGCAGCTAAAGATTTTGCACATATGGAGAGACGTTTTTCTAGTGATGAAGGTTATGGGTTCCATCTATGTTACGAGGCAATGACACAATTATGTTGATTTCTGGCTACTGACCTTTTCCCCAGCTGGACCAGCAGAACCCGGATCCCCAGACGGACCTGCTCGACCTTTGGGACCTTCCGGACCATCTTCTCCTCGTGGACCTGGCTGACCAATTTCTCCCTAAAATACATCACCTTATAAACACGCAACAATTGCCTTTGTGCATACATTAGAAAGATTACCTAAAATCACATGAAAATAAGTTTTCACTAAATATAAATAGAGATTAGAATCATAGAATAATTTAGGTTGGAAGGAACCTTTAAAGATCATCTGTTCTTCCTGCAATGTACAGGGACATCTTCAACAGGATCAGGCTGCTCAAAGCCCTGTCCAATTTCCTATTAGGAAAATACCACTACTTATGTTCATTATATAAATGAACATACATATAAATGAGGCACTGAATATCACATTCACAAGTGTAAGAGCCTAGTTGTCTTGCCTGAAGACATCTGCATTTGGAAACTGTGTATTCTTATTTTTCCTCTCTTGTGAAGTCAACCTGGCAGTTCATAGAAAGAAACTTGTCTTTAAGTGCTTGTGTGGACACCATCTTCACAGTTATTTATGTATACAGACAACAGACACAGGCCAGGAGCCTCTTAGGAGAAGTTTTTTTAGAACACCCACAATAGTTTCTACACTCCCTGTGAAATGAAGTAATTGCCCACTGTGCTAAATAAACAGCATTTTGGCAGAGATTTGCAAGATGCTGGGTTGGTATGGAAATGTCTTTATCCTAGATAGATAAATTGTCCTCAGGCAAATACTGGAGAGTTTGGAATCTGGAAAAGGAGATTCCCAGAAAGAAGCTTAGTGAAAAGGATATTCAAGACCAACACTCTCTTCCTCTTTGTAACTGTGCCATTGCTGTTTCACGAGAGCCATGTCTCTGGCTTAAATTTGTGCATGCACAGGGAAGAAAGGCAATTTATGCTATTAGGCTTTATTTTATGTTCAAATATGATTTTTCATTTTGGTGATCCTTTGAAAATAATAACACTTAAACTTTTAAGAACATATGAATAAATGCTTACCCGGTCACCTTTAAGACCCATGTCACCTTTAAATCCTGGAAAACCATCTTCACCCTAAAAAAGGCAGAAATGCTTATAAAGACTTCTATTAATAGAGAGAAATTTTTTTCTGCAAAAAGAATAAAATGTATTCACTACGGATTAAAATAACTTGCACAGGTATAGTGAGAACTTTGGACACCACAGAACCTAATACGGCTATTGTAATCTCATAGAAATGCATCACTGAACTATATATGACTTTTAGTTTGAAAGTTCTTAATAAGCAGCTGTTTAAAAATCTATTTAGAGAAAGAAACAGTGTAATTCTTCTGTTTGAATATAAATTATCTTGCAGAGTCCTTTCGTAACTCCTAAACTGTTTTTGATTACCAGTCTTTTTAATGTGATCGTCCATTCAAACAAATAAAGAATTGGTGGCAAATTATTCAGTATTACTCTTTTTGATAGCATAACTTCCCTTTTAAGTAGTTATTTTAAACTAGTGTCTTAATAGAACCATAAAAGGAATCAAAAAGTTGACTAGTTGCGACATCTTAATAAATTGACAAAAAAAAAAGATATAACGATGCTCATAAACTTAAAAGTTGTCATCTCTATCAGTAGTTTGATGTCCATCAATACTCAGCCCTGCCTACTCTCATTGGCTAAAGTAATTGAAAAAATTAGGAAAAAAATGAACATTAAGGCTGAATGGATATACAGTGGCAAAACAGCTGCACATTGTTGTTACACCTGGTAAGAATTACTTATTTACTGCCTAGGAAATTCTGACAGAGAATTCACGCCAAGCAGTTTACTAGGTCTCCCTGCTGAAGGACAAGTACTCAGACAAGTTTCATTTAGACCTGCATGAATTAGTTCAGAGACAAGCAGAAATTGCAATGTTCAGTGCAGTTGTTGACATTGCTCCAGCACAAACTGATCAGTTTGCTTCTCTCTTACTTGTCATAAAACTACTGTTCCAATCCAGACAACAAAGATTATTGACTCAATTTTCATCAGATACGTAGGTATAATTTGGCAGCAAAGGTCTTTGTGATGAATAAGCACATGGTAAAATGTTTCACTGTGATATCATTAGGTTTTTTACATGCTGAAGTAACATTGCTGACTTAGAATCTGAGTAAGCCAGAAAAGACTGATAATGTGCTCCACATTATTGAAAAAAAACCCAACAAAAGCAAAAAAACAGGTGAAGAGGCATAGAAATTATTAAAAAAATCAAACAAGAAAATATATTTTCTCAACAAAATGTGTTCATGCAAAAAAAAAGGGGTAATACTGTGATGCATTGAAAAAATGTACTAAAAATCATTCTAAAAACAGGTTTCCCATGCTTTCTAGATGGTGAAACAAAGATTTACAAAGTCACCTTCTATTGCATAAATCAAAATTTTAAGGTGGCCTTTAAAAAAATTCATAAAGAGGTGAAAAAGTCAGAGTGAAGAATACATCAAAAAAGATTTAGTTGTAAATGTAATGCTCAGTTATGGCCACGGACAGAAATAATTTCATGAGAACACTTTGCAAGGAGTGATCATGTGCCAACTACTGACCAAATGGCTGCCAAATGAACTGAAACTCTTCTTCAGCTTTCTCAGTGAGGTTCCAGCTATTGGGATCTACAAGAGGTTGATTTTATTCCATGTAGGAGGACAGAGCTGAATGCTCTATTTCCTCTTCTGCTGTCAACAAAAAATAAAACAGCTAAAGAGTTCTAGTCATGTTTACTGGTCAGACCAGACAAACTGTGGTTTAGGAAGGCTTGAAAATGTACAGCAGCTGTTGGCATCTGAGCCAAGTGCTGAAATCAAGGCTTTTTGACAAAATTAAATCTTCAGCTTCAGAAATATCTATAAATATATATACGTATTAGCCACCAGAGCCACAAGGTGGAATTTGCCTGTGTGGTCTGGAGCTGTGACGGATGGTGTTTGCTATCTGTCTCTTATTTTGAGTGTTGAGGGAAGTGTGAATTTAAAGCAACACTGGCTGAAGTTTCAGCCAGTGCAGACCATCAGTACTCAGTACAGATCACAATAGCTGGTGTTTGCTCTAGTGAGAGCTCTACACACACAAAATTAATGGTACCAAGGGAGCATAAGAGCTTTCTTTACATTCATATATATATGTACCACGTTGGAGATGTGTATCACTTCAGCAAAGCCAAAGTTCTGTGACAAAAATACCTTGAACCTAGAAAGCCATTGCATGAAGTACATAAAAACCCCAAATTTATCTTATGGTTCTATCAAACAGGTAACAGTATTGTCACCATAAATCTCTCTGATGCAGAGGACTCTCAATATCCACTACAGTATCTATTAACAAGGTGCCTTTCTCTATTTAAAGGCACCTTAGAAAGAAGGCGCAAAATAGATTAAACTGGTGCAAAACCATTCTAATAGCTGAAGGTTTTATATTCACTTTGTACCAGTGTAAATAACCATGGAGGTCACTGACTTAGAAATTGGGCTTGGCATGTCTTGAGGGAAAGGCAAAAATAAACCCACTCATGCAGCAAGTAAAGCACACTGCAGTGGAGACAGATGTTGCAGTGAAAAAGGGAAAAGAACTAACTGCAGTCAGTTACCTTTTCACCTTTGGATCCCTTGAGTCCACGGACACCATCAGCACCCTGAAGGAAGAATATGAAGAATTACTCACATGCATATATTCAAAGGGGTGGGGGAAGAATCCAATAAATAAATCTTACCTTTACACCACGAGGCCCTGGGTAGCCAATTGGACCCTGCGGACCTGGAGGCCCCTAAAATATATTGGAGTAAAGAATCTTTGTTTGTATAGTTAGCAAACAGTTCTCTTCTGACTCTAATCCTTATTGTTTCACTATAATGCAGCAGTCTTGTGTGAGACAGCAAAACAACACTGGGCTGCTTGCCACTAAGTTAAGACTTCACAAAGCACCCTCCAATACCACTAAGTATAAACTATTAGAATTATGAACTTGGGAGGGAAAATAAAAAGATACCCCAAGTCTGTAAACCAAAAATGGTTTGATGGTGCTGTCAATACTGACTGGTGCCTGGATGCTTTTGATTACTTTGCTGAATATTTTAAAGATGCTCACCCTCAATACTATACAACCCAATGGCAGTGCCTAAAGAAACTGAGTTCTGTGAAGAGCTAAAGCAAGGAAACCTGGAAACACACATATCTCTGCCTGAGGCTGAGCTGCTCTGCTGATTCTCCAGTGCCTGAGATGTACAGATAACAAAATCTTCACTAATGGGAACATCCTTTTCCTCTTTCCAATTTGTCTTCTCACAAAACCTCCAGAAATTGAAGTTCCTACCAGTTTGCCTAAAATTTATCAGCAAATTTAAAAGACAGATGGTCACACAACTGTACTTTCAAAAAAAAAAGCTCTGTGTAACCTTTATTTTTGTAAGAAATCATGAAAAATGTTCAAGCCTCTAACATATAACAACATATATGTACAAATATGATATGCTGATGTTAGTGGTATTGTACTTTCTGAAAGGTCCTATTAATTAATTTGTCCTGTCATCCACAATAAAACCCTTTAGCACTGCCCATGAAAACAATACTGAAACTGATTTCAGGTACTGTAACAGGTGCTATTCTGGATAAATAAGGGTCAACACTGAGCAACCTGAACTCCAAGTCCCTTCAGAGCTTCACAAGATAAAAAAAATTACTTTATACTGACACTGAGTTGGAGGTGACCTAAAAAAAGGCAAGGTCTCTACATGCATTTTTAAATTTTAAAAAACAGCAGGTTCTGAAGAACTCTTGTAGGTATTCAAAACTCAAAATATCTGCAAGTTATTTATATGAAATATATGCAACTTTTATTGACTACCACTCCGCCAACTAGTTTTACTTCAAAAAAGTAATCTTTAGATTTCAAATACAAAGCACATAGATGCTTTGAATGTGTAATGGGTTTTATCTTTTTAAGTAGTTCTTGGAGCAACAGATGTGTCATAAAGATGAAAAACTGCCAAGAGTTTTCTTGAAATCTATGTAAATAAACGGATAGGTTTCAAAACTCACCAATGCACCTTTGTCTCCAGACTGACCCTCTTTGCCAGGATGACCCTGTTTCAAGAGAAATTTATCTGATATAAAAAATACTAATTTTTGCACAGTGATATTTTATTTTAAAAAGACAATGATTTTAACATTTGAATTTCAGATCATTAACATTTCTTCTGCATTAGAACAGACACACAAAATTGTGAGGAAAAGTTTTACTTTCAATACCAATTTAATTCACATAACAAAGGAAAAGCTGGACAATAATTACATTCATGTCAATATTTTCAGGAATATCCTGATCATCCCTTCTGTTTAGTTAATGTTTCAGCAGTAAGAGGTTTTTAATGCAAGAGACTCTCAACTTCGATTTTGAAACAAGGGTGATTTGTATTGCAAAATAAGGATGTTTCTAAAATTATTTTTAGAATTACAGAATTTTTCACTAGAGAAGGCTGATCTAGTCACAACATTCTATGTCTTTCTTTTAAACTGTGACTTTCTTTTATAACAAAATAAGTTTACACCTTAGACTTTCTTCTATGTCACTGACATTAATACTGCAGACTCAAAACACTAGCCAATTCACTGTTATTCTTTCTTACAAAATTCACTCTAAAATGCTGCAAAATTTAAAGGCCATTTAATGAAATGTTAATAGATAATTGTTGAGTGAGTAGGCTGGGGGTGGGCAAGAGGTTGTGAGGGGACACAGCTGGGACAGCTGCCCCTAGTTGACTAGAGAAATATTCCATACCATATGATGTCATACTCAGTATTAAAAGTTCATGGAAAGGAGGAGGAAGGAGGGTATTCATAACCATTCATGATTATGGTATTAGTCTTTGCAAGTAATCATTATGTGTGCTGCAGCCCAGCTTCCCAGCAAATGGCTGCCCACCGGCCTGTCATTATGAACAATTTTGGTTTAATGCCTCAGCAACACTCCTCAGGTGGTTACACTTTGTTCACGTCAGTGAATGCAGCATGAGAATGAAGCTGAGTTCCTTGGTGATCTCAAAGTGTGGCTTAGCTGTGTCCCAGTTTAGACAATGAAAATATCCCAAACAATTAACACACACCTTAGGTCAAAAATCTAGTCTGTTTTGTTTCCTCAGAGAACAAGAGGGGAGCATTTTTAGATGGTTTCCTTTGCCATACTGACATGGCAGGACTACAGTGGAACATTATGTGGCCCTTTGTGTGTGTCTGAAGGTTACTTACACATCCATGAAGATGTTGCAGATTCATTTCATCACAGCCCTTTTTAGCCTTTTTTGAATGTAGTTCTTAGTTTTAACAGCTCAAACAATACAGGGGGGTTGAGACAGATTTTATAACGCTATTGCCAGCTGGGGCTACCACTGCTTTTCTCCTTTTTTTTGCAACACAGGTGTCCAGAAATATTTATTACTTATTAAAAGTATTTAAATATTTAAGGGATTAAATATTTAGTTACTCACAGGAGGCCCATCAGAACCAGGAAGGCCAGGAAGGCCAGGCTTGCCTTGTGGTCCCTAAATGCAGTAACAGACACACATCTTATGAACAATAGCAAACACATCAAATACATTTGACTTTAAGAGCTAAGGATATAAAATGCAGTTATACCTAAATCCCTTGACATGGGTATCAGAGATAAACCAAAAATACAGCAAAACTAAAGCCAGAATAACACTGTCGTACAATAGACAGAATCACAGAATCACAGAATATTATGAGTTGGAAGGGACCCACAAGGATCATCTAGTCCAACTCACCATCTAACACCCGTACAGAGACCGAGAGCACATCCCAGAGCGTAACACCAACCTAGATGCCTCACAGCCTAGCAGGCCACTTCGAGCTGGAAGGGGCCCAGGGTCATCCAGCCCTACACCCCCCAGCTAGACCATGTCACTAAGCTCCTCGTCCAGTCTTCTCTTAAACACCTCCAGGGATGGCGACTCCACCACCTCCCTGGGCAGCCCATTCCAATATGCAATTACTCTCTCTGTGAAAAACCGCTTCCTAATGTTAAGATTAAACCTCCCCTGGCGTAGCTTGAGGCCGTGCCCTCTCATTCTGGTGTCGTCAACCTGGAAAAAGAGGTCTACACCCATCTGGCTGCAACCTCCCCGCAGGTAGTTGTAAACAGCAATGAGGTCNATTCACTGTTATTCTTTCTTACAAAATTCACTCTAAAATGCTGCAAAATTTAAAGGCCATTTAATGAAATGTTAATAGATAATTGTTGAGTGAGTAGGCTGGGGGTGGGCAAGAGGTTGTGAGGGGACACAGCTGGGACAGCTGCCCCTAGTTGACTAGAGAAATATTCCATACCATATGATGTCATACTCAGTATTAAAAGTTCATGGAAAGGAGGAGGAAGGAGGGTATTCATAACCATTCATGATTATGGTATTAGTCTTTGCAAGTAATCATTATGTGTGCTGCAGCCCAGCTTCCCAGCAAATGGCTGCCCACCGGCCTGTCATTATGAACAATTTTGGTTTAATGCCTCAGCAACACTCCTCAGGTGGTTACACTTTGTTCACGTCAGTGAATGCAGCATGAGAATGAAGCTGAGTTCCTTGGTGATCTCAAAGTGTGGCTTAGCTGTGTCCCAGTTTAGACAATGAAAATATCCCAAACAATTAACACACACCTTAGGTCAAAAATCTAGTCTGTTTTGTTTCCTCAGAGAACAAGAGGGGAGCATTTTTAGATGGTTTGCTTTGCCATACTGACATGGCAGGACTACAGTGGAACATTATGTGGCCCTTTGTGTGTGTCTGAAGGTTACTTACACATCCATGAAGATGTTGCAGATTCATTTCATCACAGCCCTTTTTAGCCTTTTTTGAATGTAGTTCTTAGTTTTAACAGCTCAAACAATACAGGGGGGTTGAGACAGATTTTATAACGCTATTGCCAGCTGGGGCTACCACTGCTTTTCTCCTTTTTTTTGCAACACAGGTGTCCAGAAATATTTATTACTTATTAAAAGTATTTAAATATTTAAGGGATTAAATATTTAGTTACTCACAGGAGGCCCATCAGAACCAGGAAGGCCAGGAAGGCCAGGCTTGCCTTGTGGTCCCTAAATGCAGTAACAGACACACATCTTATGAACAATAGCAAACACATCAAATACATTTGACTTTAAGAGCTAAGGATATAAAATGCAGTTATACCTAAATCCCTTGACATGGGTATCAGAGATAAACCAAAAATACAGCAAAACTAAAGCCAGAATAACACTATCGTACAATAGACAGAATCACAGAATCACAGAATATTATGAGTTGGAAGGGACCCNGCAAGGCCAGTTCTTAAAATCTTTAACCAACACAAACTACCCATAGTTTTCCATTAGATACTTGCCTGAGAACAGGCTTCAGGAATTGCCCTATGAACATGTACACACATAACACAAGACCGGGAAGACTTCTTAAATGTACAGAATTAACTTATTTAGAATTTCAGGGCTAAAAAGATTCGCCAACGAAAGGTACCAACAAGTTCAAGAGGCAAAGAGCACAGGTTCCAGAACTCCAGTGCTCATAGCTGAAAGGGATGGTATGCCTTTGTGAGACCCTAGGAAATGCACAGATTGTGGGACTAGCCCATTTTGCTAGAATAATACTTCTTAGGCACACTGACAGGTGTGCCTCCTATAATTTCCTTCAATTTCTCCCAAAGAATATAGTAAACAATAAAGAGGAGAAAAATGAAGGAAGAATGAACTGAGCAGGAATTCAGCAAAATGGGGAGGAAAGTAAAATTAGCATAAAATTCAATAGTGTCATTTTTAAAATTAAGAGAAGAGATTATTCAAGCCACAAGAACATGTACAAACAGGTCAGGAAAAAACCCACCAAATGACACTACAGTATGCCAACTACGCTGCAGTTATGTCAAAATAAAATCCTTGGAAAAAGAACAGAATCAGACTTGAGTAAGCTAAACTAGGTTTTGCAGCTTGCTGTGAAATTAATTAACATACAAATACACAGTCTAATGTCATAGATTGGATTCTGAAGCTAATACCAGAAAAATAATCCAAAATAAAGGGAGGAAATTATGCTTCTGAAAAAGTGTATATGACAGGAAAGCCAGGCCTCCTTGGTTATTCATTTAATTGATGATTTCAGGAAGATTTTCTGATTTTTAGATTTAGGTTACTATTCTGTAAAAGACAGCAAAGCCTTCAAGCTCATAAATTCCTGCACAGAACTGACTATGAAATAACAAAATTAGGCTGTAACTTACTTTTTCACCAGGAGGTCCAATAGGACCTTGAGGACCAGGAAGCCCCTGTTAGAAAGAAACCAGTATGAGAAACCATGGAGAACAATATACATGCATTCACCCTACTCCAGGTCCCTCATTAATCTGTTTAAACACACGGGCAAATATAAGTGGCTTTTTTTTTCCCCTTACAAGTTAGATCAGGAGTTTTGTGCGAGCCCTTTGCACAAGCCACTATTCTGGCACTAGGCCTGTAACAAGATCCTATTCAGAACCCTCCTCCAGGTGTGGCCATTCCTGCTGCATTCCAGGAACACTGAATGAGTCATTTTTCTCCTGAATGAAAAATCCCTCTGAAAACTTACTTGAAAACTCTGCTCCTACTGCCCTCAGCACATTTGCAGCATTATTTATAAAATCCTTGAAGCTTTATCAGTTTTGCCCATGAAAAGCTAACCTTTTAGTAATTCCCACTTATTAAACATTTGCTGCACATTACATCGTATTTCTTGCGAGTTGTGTTACACTTACTTGTGGGCCTGGAATTCCTTGCTGACCAGGAGGTCCTGGTTCCCCTTGAGGACCCTACCAGGCAAAAAAAATAGTAGGGCATTAGGTTTACATTTCTGCACTACAGATCTTCATTGTCAGGAGGAAAAGGAATACAAACTCATCTTTGTTCCTCCCTCTTTAAAGTCTACCACCAACTTTCTATCCAATATGATATTTTTTCATGCTAATGAATATCATGACCTTTTCTTTAATAGAGAATAACAGCCCACACATAGGACCTAAGCACTGGAGTCCATGGTGCTAAAGGAGCTTGAGAGAAAGTATGGTTAGGCCTTTTGGCTGAAAACCAAGTAACAGAAGGCTTCCCTTTTCTATATAAAATCATAATGAACCTGAATATTTTGACAGAAAAGCTTAATTAAATGGAACGGATGGCATAGTAGCAGTGATGACAGAACGTGCAAAGGATTCTTAAAATCTACTCTCTTTCTAATTCCAAGTTTACTACTCACCATGTTTCCTTTTGGGCCTGAAGGTCCATCGATACCTGCAATGCCCTACAAAAAAATATATGAACATGAGCAACTTTCTGTGGACTTCCACTTTTTCCTGTGGAATTTGCAAATACAGAACAACTCATACATACAGGTTGTCCAGGGGGACCAGGTGTTCCTCTGGGGCCCAGCAATCCCCGTGGACCCTGTAACAGAAGAAACACTTTTTAACACCTGCATCATTTTTGCTGAACAGAGATGTTCATGAGCATGTCTGGGCAAGGGATTTAATAAGGAGTAGGAAGGATGAAGGGAAGGCAGTATGGACATCCAGGAAGAAAGAAAGAAAAAACGGAAAAACTTCACTGATATGTAACAGATTCTCATCAAGGATACCATATGTCTGAACAGGATGTCAGTGGAAGGGCAAGCTTTGATATGGGTGCTGAATGGTCACTTCAGAGAAAGGTAGGAGATTTCTATTTATATTTCCTGCTGCAGAACACTGGCACAACATCTTCCACTAAAGTCTCAGCTGCGTCTTGGCCTGAAGGTCTGACCTGAACAGTAGCATACATATTTATACTCCTGTCTTTTGAAAACATGAAGGCGTATCCTGCTCTATACTATTATTCTAAATGTTAAATACTGCTTTTATCTGTAGTAAAGATCCAATAAATAAATAAAAATTGCTAATAATTTTATTATAACAAATGCAAAGCATTCTGGTAAACGAAAATCAGATTTGTTCCTCTTTTCCTCAAATATTTCCCCAGAAGACCAATCGTTATTCTCCCAAATAAGGTGAACCAGATTTCAATCTATAACAATCTTTTGGATTTACACCTTGTAAATGAATTTTAGCCTTTATCATTCGTGTCATTATTCATGTCATACTGCTAAAGAAGGCAGAACTGAGTCTCCAGTCTCCTCATGTATGATAGAGTCACAAATCACTAATACTTTGACTCTGTAGCAACTTCTTTGTACTTTGTAAGTAGGCAGCAGTATATCAGACATTTAGGGTAAAATTTCCTTTTCTGAGGCTTGATTTCTTGCCTGCAATGCAGAACTCTGTTCTGCAGTGACAGCACCCCCAGAATTCCAACTGACAGGAGTGGAAATACTGTATGTGAAACATATGAAACCATGAAGCACAGTAGTGCAAAAAAAAGACCCAGGCCTTATTTTCTAATCAGCACATGTTTACAAAACATTCTACAAGCAATAAGGGCTTGAGTTTATTCTCATGTATCAAGAACTGCAGTGACTGATTTTACACAATTTTGTGATTCTGGAAGTTGTATATGCTTAGTTGGATAAATCCCTGACTTAATTCTAATCCTGTAAGTGGTGTTTCATCCCTAACAAAACTGTCCCTTTGTTTGCTTTTCAGACAGTTATCTATGTACACACACATATAATAATTTTTATACCTGGAATTCAGAACAGTTCAGTAGAAAGGAAAAAATCTGAAAGTGACTTTTGTTTGCAACAGAAACAGAAGAATAAGAAAGAATTGCTTACAGCTTCACCTGGGAGACCTCTTGGTCCAACTTCCCCATCTTCTCCCTGTTTTTGTACAAAAGGAAAACAAGTTTTAGGAAAAAACCCAAATACGTATCATGACCATATTCCCATTACATGAGTATTCACTCTAGATTTTCCTTGTGAATGACAACTTACTCTTGATCCATCTTCACCAGGTAAGCCAGGAGGTCCCTGTGGGCCACGGTCTCCCTGTAGAATAAGTAAAGTCATTAAAATAACATCTGCTCCTGGAAACAATAATGGATGGGAAGGGAAAAGAAAATGAAGGTGTTAGCTGAAGTTTGATGTGTCAAAACATGTCCTGACACACAGATGCAAATCTGTAGGTCATGGTACTCAGTAAAATCTTTCACTACATTAGTATAAAAACAAATGAGCATTGTTGAAATAATGAATTATTTTTGTTTGTAAAATCTCACTCTGTAACATTTTTGGCCCTAGAACATACACAAACTCCTGCTACAAAAGGTAGTGTTACCCACATTTATCAACACCTTACCCTTCCCCCTACACAACGTATTACTGCCAGTAAAATAACGCTTGTGTAACGCTTGGTCAGAAATTATTAAACCATTTGCTGGGCCCTGGAATATACATAGCAAAGTTTACTGACCACCTTTCAGAACCATGCACCCTGGCACCGGTCATTAAAAGCCTTGGGACTGATTTGTCTGAGGCTTTGGAAGGCAGCCAGACTTCCACACTTTCCCTCAGAGATTTGGGCTTTTCAAGTCTGTATGTGCAGAGCCTCAGTAGACTCTGGACTATGCTTTCAGGATTTATTTTTCTTTCCCAATTCCTAAAGAGAAGTAGTGTGCTACACAGCTCAAACACCACCGACTGACCTCCTTCTGGGCCATGGGCTTTGAGACTGTGACCTCCTTATGGCATTGGACAAAAACCAAGTATTCGTGCTGTTTACCTTAATTTTATCAGTGTCTCCAAGGAGCCTGACCACTGCTGTGGATTCTGGTAGACATATATGGAGTCACTGTTTAGTGATTCTTTCTTAGGGAATTTTAGGTAACTTTGTCATATACCCCAGAGCACATCCCCCAAATATTAGGGATGTCAGGATTTTATTCTACTGCCTTTCTGTCCTCCCCAGCATGGGAGAGCAAATGAGATTCTATTAACTGCACTCTAATACCTGCAAGACGAATTAATACAGCACTTTCTATATTTTGCTAAGTTTTGGGACTACTCAACTATCTGTAGCTACAATGTGGTTTTCTATATGCTAAATGACACTCCTGAAAGATGACAAACAAGACACATGACCTGTCCTCTGGCTTCCAACATCTCGGAGAAGAGGAGGCTGAGGGGAGACCTTATTTCTCTCTACAACTACCTGAAAGGAGGCTGTAGCCAGGCAAGGGTTGGTCTCTTCTCTCAGGCTACCAGTGACAGAACAAGAAGACACAGTCTTAAGCTGTGCCAGAGGAAGTTTAGGGTTGGATGTTAGGAAAAGATTTTTCACTGAAAGTGATTCACCATTGGAAGGTCATAGTTTGGACTTGATGATCTCAAAGGTTTTTTCCAACCTTGCTTATTCTGTGATTCATTGACCCAGGTAAAGGTTGACTTGGACTTCCAAATATTGAAATAATTCATCCCTGTACTACCTTTCCCTTCCTGCAGTCACATGATACTTAGATTTACATTAGAAGTATTAGTGTCCTGGTAGTGTCATTCAGTAAGAACAAAACTTCCTATCGTTATCAGCATTCTCTGGTTTTCAATTCTCTATTTCTTCTCTACAAATGTTCTCTTAAAGCCTGAATTTCTTTTTCCTTGGACCTTTTCTTCTAGTATATAGTGTCTTGCTTTTATACTGAAGAAGAGTTATTCATCTAGCAAAGCTTAATAAGAAAAGTTCAAAGTCATAGATATTGAGGTTAAAAGAAATATTACATGATGTGGTGTGATCTGCCCTACACAGGAAATCAGAGAATCTCATCCAGTAACTCCTGTCTGACAACTAGTGTTTGATAAAGGCATAAACTCAGATCCAATTTGCAACTCATAAGTCCACTATGACTAATTCTAAAAGCAGTCCTAAAACTCATACTCTGAAGGTATGGTTTTTCAACATTGAATTCTTTTACAGCTGAAATATAACTACAGCAGAAAAAGAATTTCTCTTGTCTTGTCATGCTTCTTATTGAATGCCGATGAGAACTGAACTTTTGCATTATATGCTGTCAGTTTATGTGAGTCCGAGAGCTACAGCCATGTGATCTGGCTTGGAACAGAGCTGCTTTCACAAAGATTGTAGTGTGCACCTTTACAGAAGAGTTCCATAGAAATGCAAGAAAGTAGTGATTTTTGTATAATGATGAAGAGAAGTAATTATTTTCATTACTGTTTAGCAAATTCCAACCCAAACTTATGCTTCTATTTTTTTGGGGGAACTAGGGTGTTATTTTTATTTTTTTTTTAGGAAATATGAAACAAATTGAATATTTGAAAAAAAATTCTGAATTGGAAGGTGTCACAGATAATTCTAGTATCCCAGATTGGGATGCAGACATGCATTCCCTGACTCAGGCCAGGTTTCTGCTCAGCCCTCTGAGGCAGCAGTGGCAAGTGCTTAATGCTGAGCCCCCTCTGCTGTCTGCCTGCTGAGCACACTGGGTTTCAAGCACGTGATGGGCTGATTGCTTTACACTCTTAAGTAAAATGATGAAAGAGGAATACAAAAATTCTTTATGACACCAGAACTTCTTTCCCCACGGCACACAGAACTCAAAAGAGTATCCTTAGATGCTATTAAAACGAACTGCATTATGGTCCAGTAGCCAACACATCTGAGATTTTCTAGGAAGTGCAACTGGGCTTACTTTTTGAAGGGTGAGGTAATAGTTCCTTGGTCATTGAGCTTTAGCACATATGGAAATGGTTTTGTTGACATTCCCATTCACGGTTTCTTTTATGGTGCATTGCACATACCAGGACAACAGTAAACGAGGGACATGAGGGGTATAATCTAAAACAGAAATCCCTGACTGCACTTATTTCCACACTTTTTAGGGAAAGATGAAATGTCATCCCATAGATTTGTATGACAGAAGGAACAAGTACATTAGTTGTTTTAAAGATTACCACAATTTTCCTAACTTATCTGATCCGACAGTGATCTTCCTTTAAGTTGCAGTTGCTGAAATAAGCCACACTAAACAATTCAGTTTGCAATTCAAATATTCATATGCATTTTTTGAGCAAGCTTCACAGCAGGTTAAAATTTGTCATGCTCCTGATACAGCAACTTCATGCTAATTTCCTTTTCCTATTACTATTTCCTTTACAACAATGACTTTAAGTCCAACAGGCAAATTCCTTAACTAAGAAAAATTAGAGCAAAACCTAGCTGAAGGTGTGATCTGAATTCTGTACCTATAGTGCATTTAACTTATTAATATATATATGAATTGTTTTCTATTGATACTATGCAAAAGTTGTATGAGGAATACATTGTCTGACAGCAGAGATATTACTCTGCAGCATGAAAAGCTGAAATCCTGATTTAACTTTCCCCTTAGTCCTTAGTGCTATTCCTAATGAATAGTGCATTATTTCTGACAGTATCAATTTGGTGCTGTATAAATATACTTGTTTTTCTTCTTACCCTGTTACCTTTGTCACCAGGGAGGCCAGGAAGACCATCAAATCCTCTGTCACCCTAGGAAAGCAGAAATCATAGTAAATTACTGTTACATTCTGTATTACTTTGAATAAATTTTGCCTTCAATTTAAACATGAATTTCTACCTTTGGTTATATATATATTTTTGTTACCGAATGAAACACACAGGGGTGAGCATACAGACCAAACTCATAAATTTGCTTCTATGCACTGTAGCAAGAGAAGAGGCCACTTTTCCAACTTTTAACCAACTTTTCCCCTGTGCTGTATTTATGCCATTTATAAGAAGAAGTCCACTTCTAAATTAAAATCTTGATCCCAGCTGCACTTTGCAGTTGCAAAATTGACTTCACCGTTACTGACACTCTGTAACTAGAAACTGACTTAGAGAGAGAAGAATCTTGCTCCAAGAAGTAAGTCTCTCCAAGGTCAGACTAGGAGCCATTACCATTAATTACCATACTTTAAATGGATGATTCATTCTCAGCTCTTGCATCTGACCCAGCTATCTGAAACTTCATCTGACAGAATTTTGGGTTGGCCTGGATGAAACTGTAGTACTATATAAAATCTGTCTCACCCATCCCAAGACTGAAATAAAGCCTCAGGTCTGATTACTATTTACCTTTGCACCAGGTTCTCCTGGCATTCCTCTGGCACCATCAGCTCCAGGACGTCCCTGCAACAGCCCAAAGGAGCAAACGTTTGAAAATGGAATCAGTTTTTATTTTAATATATTTAAATATTAACTGTTTACCCAGAGCAGAACTGATCTATATGCTACCTACCCTTTTGCCAGCTTTTCCACTTGGACCAGGAGCTCCTTGAACACCACGAGGACCCTGAATTTAAGAGTGTAATTAATGTCAGCAGAAAGCTAGTTAAAAACCTCACCTCAAGAACAAGGTAAGACTTTTTTTATAAACAAAACTGCAACTTTCCCCAGGAGATGGACTCCTGTTCCCAAATTCCCATTAGTTTTAAAAGAACATGGGCATCCATACTGGCATTAGCACTACCAATTTTAACACTACCTTTCATGAGATGGCACTTTATATGGCATAATTCATCCTTTTAACATAAAAAATTCTTGCATTCCTTCCATGGCGTTGGAGAACGCACTCCTGTAGTCTGAAAAACTTTCTTCCTCTCATGCCAAAATTATTTTAGTCACATTATAATTATTTGATGAAAAGCAAGAGTGCTTATTTCAGATCCCTAATTTATATGCAAACATGAGTTGTGCTGGCAAACAGCTCACGTGCTATCTTAGCTTTATACAACACGGTTTTAACTAGAGGGAGGAGAAAAATCTAATTCCACTTTTCAGACATATGTAACTCTGATGACTGTGTGGGCATGACTGTGGAAATCTTCTCATCCTCCACCCAAATGCAGGTGAAAAAATCAATGGTAAGGACTAGCCATCCAAAAATCAATTCAGTGTTCTTTAACATCACTGCACAGATATTTATGTAACAGTAAGCTGAGAAGCACACACTGATTCCTAAAGACATATTCTTGCTATGTCATGTCTTTCTTGAAAATAGCTTGTTTATTACCAACTAAATTCAACCTCCCGCACCTTCTGAAATCTAGTAAGATCGGGGCCCCAGGTGATTCAGTTGCAGCTAACATACGATTGTGGAACAGAATAAAGAGCCTGAAGTGACAATATTAAAACAAGTTTTCAAGTGATGACACTCTACATGTGATACACAATTGCTCTTTGTTATACGAAGATTTTTACTTTCATATTTCAAAATGAACAATCAACCTATTGATTTGAATTAAGATTTTAATGTTGATCAAGCTATTGAATTTAAGATAGTATTGTAAAATGTATTTTTCTTCAATTGCATGCAAAAAATGTATCATTAATGGATGTCTTCTAATTGATATGAACACTTCTTTTTTAAAGATTAACACTTTCAAACATAACAGGGAATATTATGGTACCTGGGGACCTGGTTCACCACTTTCACCTTTAGCACCTGCTGCTCCAGGTCCACCCTTGATGAAAAAAAGCAACATGTATTATTCAAGTACACAAAAGCCTATTTAAATTTGATAGGTTATTTTCTGTTTCTATACATGAATTCCAGGGAGCCATAACAAATAAACCTCTAGTCATCAAGAGGTGTGAATTTACCATTTGAATCTACAGTTATTCCATGACAATCGTTGTCTACACCCTGGGCCTAAGTGGGCAAAACCAGTTCTCTTAACTGAAGAAAACTTCCATCAATCTGAATGGGATCAAATGTAACTCTTTGTTCCATAATAATATTTGAGAGCTAAATATGAGCACAGTAAGAATGTAAGTAATGTAAACAGAAGGAAGGCAAGGGAAATTAAAATCACCTCTTTTTACCTTTATCTATTTCTGTGTTGTAAAGAAAATAATCTGAGAGTTCAATATAGCTATAGTCAATAAAAAATACCCTGTCTAATCTTGTCATAAACTTCAGTGATGTTTTAATCAAGACCTTTGTGCACTTGACCCTGCAAAAGTGGAGAACCTATATAACTCATCCCTTTATTATTATTAAATGATTATACAGGTTTTAAAAGTAAATTTTACTCATGAAAGCAGATATTCATCCAGGCTAAGATACTCTACATGGAATCTGGGGCAGAACTAGTCAAAGTAAATTAGTGGTCTCACAAAATAGAGTACATACTATACACACATGGAGTATAGGCTCAGGGAAAGAACACACAGGAGTTTGGTCACATATGCAAAAGAATTCTTGCATTTCCGACCTTCGAAACAGGTTGTGACTCAATGTATGAATTTTATATGAAACAAACATTGCAGATCTTTGAAAACTGATAATCCTCCTATATTCACCATCGTGAATACTGAAAGAAGGAAGGGATCTCATGGCTTGACTTAATGCCGAGTCTCCCATCCTGGCGTGGAAAGATTCCCATTGACTGTTCAGGTATTGAATCAAGTCCTAAGCAAACTGAAAATCAGATCCCAAAATGGAACTAGTTGCGGAGAGAAGAGTGGCTTTGGTAGGTGGTGACTGTCTCTTTGGGTTTCTCTAATGTAAGCTCTTCTTTTAATTAATATAATTGAATAGATTTAGTATATGTAGGCAGAAATTTATTTTGTATGCTGTGTTAATCAAGCATATGAACTCCAAACTTGGCTGAGGCTAGACTGGGGATTTGATATTGGTAGGTTTAAGATTTTTAGTAACCAATACATTTAGAAATGTATCTTATTGACTACTAAAATAATTTCACAAAATACAATTCATATTAAGAGTGAAAGGGTCGACCTTTTCACTCTTAAAAGAAGTTGGACAGACAATTTACAGACCAATGAACTCACTTTTGGTACTATAGGGTACTATAGGCAAAAAATGTTCAACTATCAAAGAGTTGGATTTCTAGAGCCTCCTGGTGGTTTAGAAGCAAAACAACTACTAATATTATTCATTTGTTGAACTTTGCATTCAGAAATTCATGCAGGCTTATAAAACATTAAAGCATGAGTATGAGACCGTGTTATACCACTGTCAATATTATACCAGTATTTATAAATGATGCCTTGCTCACAGCAGTTCTATAGTTATTTTTTCTATATAAACTGAACGTTACCCTGCAGGTCACTTGACTTAAATACACTACTGAAATAGTGTATGTAGTATGAGTTTGTTAAATAGTCCAAATCTGTTTGACAACGTTTAAGTTTTGCATACTCAACCATGATGAAGCAGGAGTCTGTGAGACAGATTCCCTGCTTGGTAGCAACTATTTACTTTGGAAGAATTACTCTAGAGAAAAATTGCTCTTGTACACATCTATTTAAAAATACAAGTGTATAGAATATGTACAAATACTAAGCTTTTTTAACATCCACAGGGCTATTTCCACATCACTTGGTATTAGCAACCAAGTCAAATTCAAGACTAAAGCAAAAGAAGTACAATTCTTTTAGAAATCTGTATGGCTTTTAATTGCTTATAGGAATGCTTCTTAAAAGTTTTCTAGATTCAGCTTAAGTATTGAGTGAAGGTGATTCTGCACACTCTTGCTTTAGCGTCTTCTTATGTAGAGTTTCATATTTACCACAAGAAATCATATTAATATTATTACAGAGATGACTGACTGTAGAGGTATATGTAATTATTTATGTAAAACTATTCACTAGTTTTGTAAGTCAACCAGCATGCTCTATCCAAACACCAAAAAATCTACAATAAAAACGGATTTATTATTCATGGTACATTGCAGACCTTGAAAAAGACTACAAACTATGGCTTTAATTACATAATATTAATTTCAAATAAAATCAGTACAAAGACAGAGCTATAGGCAAGGCCATGGATTGCATTACTGTGTTCTCAAACCTGTGTCTCTGTTTTGTTTACATACCACAGGACCTGGTCTTCCAGTGAGTCCCATAGGACCAGGTGGACCTCTCATAGCAATCTGAGAAAAAAACAGAGAACAACAGGTATCAAAAAAGGCTGCCAGCCAGCATACACATTCTACATTAACACGATTTCACAATGCATTAGCAAATAGCCCCCATCTCTGACTTCACATTCTGCATGATATAAAACAGACTGGTTTTTGGATCTATACCCCTGTGGCAGTTTAGTCTGCAGGCTCCTTGTGCTCACCCTAGCTTGCTGAAGAATAGCTTGTGCTTGTGCTTCCTGAGCTGAGATTGTTGGGCCCTTCTCACCATCTCCACCAAAGCGGAACTGCAAGTATAAAACCAAGAAAAGGACTCAGAATTTATCAAATAAAAATCTTACTTGTTTTTTGCTGCAACTGTGGAAAGCGCTTCAAAGACAAAAGGTCACAATCTTTAGTTCATTCCGTTAACTTCAGAATATGGCTGTACTGACGCCACTGGATTCAACATGAATATAAAGTCATTGGTAGTAGTTTAGAATTTAAGTCTAAATCTAACCCCTTAGGAGCAAATAGTTTCTTGATTTCATCGGATTTTGGTTTTCATTTTGTTTGTTTGCATGTTTGTTTTGAAAAGAAGCCAAAATAGACTCTAAATTTTCTGCAAAACTTAGATAAAAATTTGTTAGTTCTCATTAGCAGCTACCCACAGAAAAAACTCAACTTAATTTAAGGCAGACTTAACTTTGAAAAATCTTTAGTATCTAAAATAAGAGAGTTCTGTGTAATTTCTGATAATTTCAAAATAAATTAGAGAATAAAATTTAACTACTCATTCCTGTACTCCTGAACTGTTGTGGCTTATGGAACTGCTAACAGAAGCTTTGCAATGTTGCACAAACACTGAGCTGCAACAAGAAGCACAGCTTTCCAAATGTATGGCACAGGTACACTGGGTACCATGGCCATGAATCTTTCACTGCCCACAACAGTTTATCCAGCTTGCCTATGCCCAGAGTTGACATGGATCTTTTGCATACATACATACATACACTTAGCAATAAGCAATTCCATGCACATATTACTTTTCATACCACAAAGCTGCAAGATACCTTAACAGCTTTGGGCTTGTTCCTCCACCTGCTAAAACAGATGGTGTTTTGCTTTGACTCCAGTGGGAGCAGAGTTGGCTATGTGCAGATATTTCTATTCAAAGGATGCACTGACTCTTCAAAGAGGACACTGAAGCCCAATTTTAAGCATGGAATGTTTAAAATTCTCCATGTCAATGAGACTTGAAAGCACACACGCCTGTTGGGAGTACAGGCCCTCTGTACAACAGCAAACTCCTTGTTTAGGATAAACAGTAGCAAAAAATAGTTACTGGTGAAAACATAAGGAGATTTTCAGTGTCCGTAATTCTTTCATTTATGTTGCAATCTTTCTGCCATGCAGGAGCTAAAGCTATGTTTTGTTTGAGGAAAAAAGGCAGCATATGAACTGCAAATGTTTACAACCATACAAGAAACTCTGTATCATCTCTTGAAAGACACTTCTGCTTCTTGTGGGCTGCTTATCCTGTAATTATAACTTACCGGCAACATTAACATGGTACCTGGGGGACCTGCTAAACCATCAGCACCAGGAAGACCAGGACGACCGGGTGGACCCTAAGCGAACAGAGAGATGAGAGAAAAAGGGATGAGAACAGAAAAGGTAGTTATGAAAGATAAAAAGGATTTGCACTCATAGAATAGCTTGGGTTGGAAAAGATCTTATAGTGGAGAGCTTGAGTTTCCAGTCCCCTCCCGCGGAAGGGACACCTTCCACTAGGCCAGGCTGCCCAAAGCCCCATCCACTCTGGCCTTAAACACTTCCAGGGATGGTGCCATCTGAGCAACCTGTTCCAATGCCTCACCAACCTAACAGTGAAGAATTTCTTCCTAGCAGTAATCTAAACCTGCCCTCTTTCAGTTTTGAAACTTACCCCTTGTCCTGTCATTACGTGCCCTCCAAAAGTCTCTCCCCATCTCTCTTGTAGCCCTTCCCCGTCCTTCATCTGTGCCTCAGCCTGCCTTCACAGCAGAGGTACACAGGAGTGGTGTAGAGGGAGAGAATCACCTCCCTGAACTTGCTGGTCGAGGATTCTTTTGATGCAGTCACAGACAGAATTGACTACAAGTGTATATGGCCAGGTCATGTCAAGCTTCTTGTCCACAAATACCCTCAAGTCCTCTGCTCTCAACTCATTCACTACCCAGGCTAATGGCTACAATTATTTATTTGTGTCTTGTGTCTGTTTATGGTTGGCACATAATATTCTTAATCAAGAATTACCTTATGATTAATTCAATGAGTAGTCAGTTACTAAGCTAAGTACTATCAGCAGTTACTTCATTACAGTGTATTAAAATTCCTATATTTAAAGTTCAAATTCCAAAATAGCACTCAGTTAATCTGCAGGAAAGATATGAAAGAAGTGTGGATGCTGACTTACTAACAAGGGGAAGAACTGTTGGGATTTTAACATTATATCATCACTCAGTGAAGTGATAGGATCTTCTCAACACCTTGTACACACAAATACAGCATCGACACGCTAGACTTGTGAGTAAACTATCATAAAACACAGAATATTTTTGTCAAATAAATACATTTAGGCTGTTTTAAAATTGTGTTGGTTGTAGCAGTAAGAAAAGGCTTATGAGAACATATAATACTAAAATAATAGCTTAAATTTAAATGGTTTTCATGACTGGATAGGGTTCTCATGCCATTATTTAATATGGCCAATAAATTGTTCCAAGATCATCTAAATATTATCTGTCACCTTCAATATTCTCATGTGTATTTTGATCCTGCAGATTGTTTTTCTCTGTATTTGTGTATATTATAAAAGAGGCCTTACTGATTTGTTAAAACTCATTCAAATCCATACAAAATGTTCCTATCTAATACCTTATTATATTTTAAAATACATCACAGAAATATAAACAAATAGGAACTTAACTTTCTTCCTATATTTACAGTACATATTTCTACCACTAAGAAAATGTTTGTCCATATTCTCAGTTGATTTGCTTAGCTGAATGAATCAGCCTCAGTTCCACTGAAGTTTCTTAACCTACGTGTACCCATTTCAGATCAGGCTCTCACTCTTGTAGTAACTAGTGCAAGATATGCCATGAATACACAGGATAATCTGCTGACTTACCCTTTCACCAGGGTCACCTGGAGGACCAACGGGACCTTGTAGACCAGGGGGACCTGTAAGACCCTACAAAAAATTATAGATATAATGAACATATGCAGCACTTTTGAACTATTTTTTCTTCTGGAAAGTTATGATGAACACATATTTGGATAAAATAATTTATAAGGTGGCATTGCTTTTTCTTAGAAAGATTTATAGACAACATTCAAAACTTTTACGTGCACTTGACTTGTAGCATGCAGTCACTAACAATGCTAGATATGATCCTTTTTTGCTCCCTTCTAAAAGTGCTAAGTCTGATACACAATTTGGGAACCATAAGGCGACCAAAATTGTGTTAACTCATGAAAGCAAAAGCACAGTGGATAAATCAAACCCAAAAGAGGAAATTGTGATTAATATACTTACAGCAGGCCCTCTTGGTCCCGGTGGTCCTTCAATCAGCATACCCTAGGGGTGAATGAAAGATGACATTACCTTTATTCAGTTTTACAGAAAAACATAAAATCTCTGTTTAGCTGAACTACTGAAGTAAACATGTCAATGTTTTGATAAACTTTTCCAGGAATTTGCTCTCTAAAGTTACTAGAATTAGAATGTGTGGCTCTAAAAGTGAGAAAGACTTTCTAGGCTGAAGGGATCTTCTAGCAGTTGATTCAAAAGAAGAATGTGATGTGAATAACTGGCTACTTCTATGTTGTAAGTGTTATAGCACCTCTTAGTTCATTTTCTTGAGTTTAGATGTTAATCCAAATTCCTGGTCATGTTAAGTCCTCCAACTTTCACTTGTAGTAATAGGCTTTCCATAGGAAGGAGGTCTGGACAAACTAGCTTGAAGCAAGTTGCAATGACCTCCAATAATGTTGCGAAGATCCATAATCTTCAGTATTATGGATCTGAACTAAATGTACATTGCAATAGTTAAAAAAATCACAGAATCACNATAATGCATTTTATGAGATAACACACGTTGTGCTTCTTCACAGATTATGACTACAATGTCACAATCTTGATTTCAAACTTGTTGATCGTTGTACTCATTTAAATTAGATGATCACTAAATTTACCAAATCCTAATCCTGAGATAAAAGTACAGAATTAAGAAGGAGCTTGGATCACAGAATCCAGAACTTTCACATAACCAAAAGAGTGGGCTGGAACAGGCCACTGTCTGGAATCACTTTATACCATCCACATTACAGGTGACTGTCAGAGATCATGGGTAAGGCTGCTGTAATCTGATGGTGAACAACATGATTTGCTAATGATGCACCAATAGCATACAAATGTCATATAGTGCTACAGAAAATCTCACCCACATCTCTACTTACAGGTTCAATCACAGCTGGCTCTCCCTTTTGGCCTTTTTCTCCATAAGCCCCATGTCCTGTCACCTGGCCAGTAAAGACAACAAAAAGGAAAATAAACAGAAGGTCTAAGGACCTGGTACAATAAACAAATCGCAACAACTTTCAACTGAAAGCTAAAGCTGGAATTCATCTTTGCTATAAAATATACATCCCTGGTACAAACCATAGAAATAAAAAATACATGAGAAATGGAATATGCAAGAACTGTATGCACACCTTTCAAATTAGTAGATATTGTCAATTTGTACTTTTCAAATGTGATGTAATAGTGTGCATCCTATGCTTTTCATTAGGACTCTGGACTTAGAATCTAAAACTTCTGTGTGTGTTTCTTATTTGACTGGAAATATTCTTGGCAATTAATAATGATTCGTCATGGCTTTCTGAATTAAGCATGCCTCAAGTAAGATGGAAAGAAAGATCCCTTGGTCCAATACAGACAGTACCCATCAAGTTCCTAATTTCATTCATTAGACATCCACAATATGTAAAGTAGTCTGAAAAGGGTCTGTCATTACACGGCATGAATGGCAAAGGAGTTAAATGGCACTGTGAACATTAAATAATATTTCAGAGATAGACAGTTAGACCAAATCTTTTAGGATTAGCTCACTAGGGAGTTTGGGTTCAGGATTAAGATAATAGAAGTACCCCAAATAGTATGTCAATAATGCATGTTAATGGAAGAAAGAGACAGATTCAAGTTTCAAACGGAAAAAAAAAAGATTTTTTCTTTCAAACCATGAGATAACGTATTTTTCTTCAGAAGTACCTCTCTTGATTGCTAATATAGCCACTAGAAATTAAAGTTCTATTTCTGACCAGTTGAAAATTTGAAATGCTTTTATTTTGTTTCAGTAGAGTGACTTGACATTTACTCCAAAATAGCTGGGGATTTGAAAATGTTAAGGATAATGTTCCAGTATTTCAATATGAAATATTTTGGAATGGAAAAACAGAGGCATAGATTAATGGCCTGTGCATTTTGCACTGATTTATGAAGGCACAGATCTCACTAGTAATGATGTTCATAAACCCATTGATAGTTCATAAAAATCAAGCAGCAAGAGGTATAGACAATTATGTTTTAATAGATTAACATAAATTAGTTGTAAAGAATGACATCAGGGTCTCCATCTTTGGAAATGTATGGCTCCTTTTTGAAAGTTTCCAGATCCTGAGTACATTTGTACATTCCATCTTGTCTTTTTTTTTTAAAGGTAAAACTTCAGTTCTTTTAAATACATCCATATGCCAAAGGAAAATGATAGGATATCTCTGGTTCAGCAAATGAGAACTGTAATAAAGCTGGCACAGGCCAGAGCCAGTGTTCTAATTCAAGATTCCTGACTCCTTCATCTTTGTGTTGAGGCATTTAAAGTTGAAATTTACACCAGGGGATAGAGTCTACACAGTCATTTGTTTAATTCAGGCACAAATGGTGCCTTATGGGCTCTTTGCTTTGCAGATAATCTGACCTTTCCTGTGTCATTCTGCCACAGTGTCCCCATCTGGGCTAGAAGGGAAAGAGTACACTTGTATCACATTGCACAGATAAGGATCATTAAAAAATACAATGACCCCAACAGGGTTTGGAGAGGAGCAGTAAAAGAAGTATGGGTTTCAAGATTGGCAGAGAAAAGCAACCTCACAGCATTGGCTGTTATTTCTTGGATCCTTTTTAAACTGAAGTCTGGACTATGTGGAGAGAAAATACAGATAAGACTGAGCAAATACTGCAAACAAAATTCTCTTTTTCTACTATATTCAGGGTCTTCCTAATTAAAAAATACAAACGGGATTTTTTTTTCCTTCTAGTCTTAGCCACATTAGTTTTCTTTGCAGCTTCCACAGGCTGGTAAACTGGTAAACAAGGACCTTGGAACAACTAGAGGAAAGTTAAAGCCTTGCTCTTTAGTCTGTGATTAAGCCAGAGGGAAAGAGAGAGCTATAAAACTCAGAAAAAAAAGAGCATGATTCACAGGATCCACCATGTCATCCCATCTTTCTTTATATATACTGAGCTGTTAAATCATTTCTGCAGGATCATAATCCTGCCACCATTGACTGAGCTTATTTTCATGAAAGGGTTCAGACCTCCACCTTCCCACTTATGAATTTTCTCCTTGGAAAGTAGCGAAAGCCATAGGATTCTAGGCACTTATATGCACTTTAACTTCTTAGGGTAATCATATAAAAATACTAATTACAGCACTTGCACCTGAATTAGAACTCACATTCTTTCCAGCTTTAGCTCTAGTTTAGAAAGATTTAAAAAAACTGCTTATTGTATCACTTTTTTGAATTCCAGCTCTTTTTCCCTTTACTTTCCCCCCCATCTTCAGCCCTCCTTTACTCCCTCCATCAAATGAGACAAAAATCTTACATTTAATAAAACCAAAAAAGTTCAAGAGTACTAAAACTAGAGACTGGCCTTGATCCAAAACCTATCAAAAGTGAGAATATATCTAAGAGGTACAAGAACTGGATCAGGGTCTATGCAGTTATGAGACTGAATAATTATAAAATAATTGCTAAATTAAGTTAATCTACATTATGCCTCCAATCAACTTACGCTTGTTTCTGTGATATCGGTCTCTGCAGGAACACCTGGACCAAACTCCTCATTAGTGGAATCAGTTGGTTTCTCTTCATATTCTTTATATTCATAAAAATCATATTCGCCTAAATCTCCATCTACCAGCAGATCAGATTCACTGAGGTCTACTCCTCTGCTTCCATATTCAGTTGCCTCTGTTTTTTTATCATAATCCTCTCCAGTTATGTATTCTTCAGCAAATACTTCTTCAACAGGATTTTGCTATTGGTGTCAGTAGCAAAGATTTGGGAATAGGAGGAATATGTGGGTTATGGTTAGTAAAGCAATGTAAGCATACGCTGATCAACCGTGATGACTTGTCAAAAGAAGAAAGAACAGTAGAACTACAGCATATTGTCTTTTAATTAGAGTCTGAAGGAATGGAAGTTCAGCCTTTCAGAGTAATTAAAAGATCTTTGTATTAAGTAGTACAAAGAAGTAATGTTTTCATACGCTTTGGTTTTTTATTTCCAAAACCATTGAATTCAATATATCCAGTACTATGTGTGCTGTTTGCTTAATGTTACTTTAGTGCCAAATATAGCTGAATTTCCCTGCTTGGTTTCACACTTACAAACATTCATGAATGAATATATGCAATGAGCAGTGAATAAATTCAGATCTTTCTACAATAGCAATGTTGAGGAAGTGCCAGCATCACTTTAGTTAAGCCCAGCCTCTTCCATTATTTTGCATCTATAAATACCAATACTGAGCTAAATCTCTTTTCTCTTGTTAATAATTTTACAGTTTATTTATCAATAAAAATCATGGCTCATGCGTGTCACAGTAATTTATGTGGTTTTTTGTCTGAGTCAAGTTCCAGTTGAAAAATTCAGATTAATTTTAACATTTCTGAAAACTAAGTTTTCATCTTAGAGTATGTAAACTGTCAAACCAAGCAACCGACTTAAAAGC
>WEKX01002973.1:41187-73001 GCA_013390025.1 Pitta sordida
GAGACTATAAAGTAAAAATATCTGTGGCAAGTATGTCAGTATTAAAAAGAAAGTGAAGAGTAAATTGATATTTATGCTAAACGGCTTTGTTCAAAATGTCAGACGTTTCTGAATGAGAACTAGAAAACATACAAAGAAGCACAAATATGTGGACAGATCTATTACATCACACAATCACATGGAAAATAATTCTGGATATTGTGCTTCACTCAGTGCTGTTAAAGGAAGTGAAACTTTCTTGATATATGCAAGATGTGACCACACCAATTACACTGATATTCAGGCACAGGGACAGAAAGAACACAGATGGATAAGAAATGAGGAATAACAGTCTCCATGCTGGAATCAGGTTACAGCCAAGCAGATGAAGACCTTCCATTTTAAGAGCACAGCATTTGAGGGATATTATGAGAATTCTTGTATGTACATGCCAGGACATGTGGCCACCCTGCTGAAGCCACGTACAAGTTTTGAAAGCACAGTACTTTGTTTTCCTGTTGATACAATGAGGACAAGGGAAGTTACGTAAGTGCGTAGTCCTAAACTTCCTACAAGATAAGGATTGCTAAGAATAAGGGTTCCTTTCCAGACATTTCTTTCTGAAAGACCAGCAACCCTCATCTTCCACACCAGCCAACTCCATACTGCACAGCACACATCCTGGTGCAAATAGTGAAATATAGATGCAAAATCTTCCAAGTGTATTTCCTGAGAAACAATCTGTTGAGATGGAGGAATGCATCTCTACATCCGTAACAGGTGTAAAGATGTACTTTAGAAATATGATTTTATCAGCTCAACATGATGAAGACTATGTCCTGTTTTTAACATGAGACAACGGAAGTATAGAAGGACTGGTAAGTTATGAGGACTAAATTTAAAAACACCAGGGACAGGTTTAACAGCTTTAGTCACCTGGTGTGAAGCTGGCAACTCACACTTACTCTGCCATTAACAGTCGAGACTGGACATGTGGCACATACCCCTTCTTTTTCTGGAGCTGCACATCCACAAGGTCACCTTTACCAGATGACTAGAGACAGGGGTATGATCCAGTCAGTCTGAGATTCAAACAAACACTGAGAAAAGCACCCTACATTTTGGATGCTTCCATTTCTGAGTGCAAAACCCAGGCCTTGCTATTAGTTCACAGAAGTTGGGGAGTTCACAGCAATTTGCCATGGTTGCACTGCTAATCACAGGAAAGATAAAACCAGACTCTTGTAAGAGAAAGCAATAGCATTTCAAAATTAATTAGTGCAATTGGAAAAGTAAGATCTGCCGCTTTCTGAATTAAGTCAGGACTATTAACACTAGAAAGAAATAAAAACATGGAAAGAAAGCAAGTATGACAGAGATGATAATTGTAGTTGAAGAGAGTATAACTTGGATTTTAACTCTAAACCAAAGATATTACTGGCCAAGAATGCAGGCAGAGACTCAAGAAGTCAAGAGACTCAAGAATGTCTTTCTGATGATCCTTCTACGGGTACTGACATAGCCAAGTGTAAAATATACCTACCACAGATGTGAAGTGATACTTCAATCCTGCTCCAGAGATCTGCCTGTGAAAGTACCTAAATCCTAATACTGGCACATAATGGAATGGCTGCAGATCAGAAACAACAGCAATAAAAGCTCTGCTGTGAGCACCAAATCCTGACAGTTATAGCAAAACATATCAACTGCATTAAACATATATGCTGCATTAACCTCCGCAGTGGTTTCCCACGAATACCAAAAAGATTGACTTAAAATTATAGTATTTTCATCAGGTTGAACTCGGTGAGAGATTTCAGCTCAGAGACACCTGGTAACACATACTCCAAATGTGATGCAATTTTCTTCTTCTTGCTCTTCTGTCTTCTCTTCTATGACCAGCAATAGTTACTGAACAGCCACTCTTGTAATGGATATCGCATATGACTGTTTTCTTACAAATGAAAGGAAGAATAAAACCTGCTGCTTCTTGATGGGACAAAATGTTTCCATTATGACCTCATACTTTCTTTACCAGAGTGATTATATTACACTACCAGATCATCATGCAACTCAAATTAAAGAGATGAACTGTTTTCTTCATCAGATGAATTTTAGAAGCAGAGGATCAGCAGCATGCAAGGCCTATTGCAACTGTGAAATTACTTAAATATTCTAAAGGAAGCCTTACTTTGAAATCCAATTCTTCTGCTATCTATACTCTAAAAACCTAATCTCCTATTCCAAAATGTAGATTTTAGCAATATTTGCACTACATTTCCAAATTAAAGTAACTAATAATATAAAAAACTGTCATTATTAAATTAATCACAACAAAGAACTGTCAAAAGCTCATTTTTTCCATTGCCTAAAGACTATGGTCAATCATTTAGCAATCAGAAGAGGCAAAGATGATTTTTAAACATCATGAGCTAACTAAGACTTTTAAAAATTCAATAAAATAAAGAATGGTCAAGCAAAATGAGAGTTTTAAAAATCAGCTGTAGTAATAGAAATAAATAAACGGCAGAAAATGTCAATCTTGAGGCAGAGGGAAAGTTAAAAGAGTTCAAGGATGGCCTCTTCTACCACATTGTCCTTATATTGTTCATAAAAGTGATGAAAGCAACGACACAAAAGGAGATAAAAACAAAATCTTCAGTTTCCAAAGCCAGCCTAGGTCAACAGAAGAATAAGACCCTTAAGGTTCTTTATTATGTTACTTCCTTAAATAAAAAGTCTATATATTTACATAAAGAAAAAGAAATCTAGGAAGATCACTATTTTTAATATGTGCTAAGTTAACTAACTGCAGTACTAAAGATGACAATAAACATTAAATTAAACATAATTATCTTTCTGTATTTTTCAGAAAACTAATCTTTCTGCTCAGTCAAACACCTGAAATGATAATAAACTAATATGTTCTGAAAGGATGCCTGAGATCTCCAAGCCAACATATTTGGGGGCCATTTGCACGTTCACTTTACCAAGTTTATTTCATTAAAGGAAACATTTCATGTCTTCAAGTAATCCATTAGTTTGAGACAGATCCAAATTTAATGAAGCTAAATTCCTTAGTAGAGCAATTTCTTCAGCATAAATCAGATGGTGTGATTCACTGGATTGCAGGATAATCTTCCAAGAGATCTGAAAGCCTGACAGCTGGGTCCTTTGAAAACTAGAAGTGATGACACTCCAGGAAAAATAATGCCCAATATCAAGGACAATGAAGACTGTCTAGGTCTTTCACTGCTGTAATTTCTGTGAGTTGGCCAAGCATATGTGATTGAACTCAAAAGGAATTTAATACATTTCCACTTATAGAACAATGGGGTTTGAAAATAAGAGGCCAGATTATTTACAAGGTATTTGTAAGAAAAGCATAGGTACCTATCTTCTTTAATAAAAGTAGTCTTGATAGTTTTAAAATATAATTTCAGACCCATATTTGATCCTTAAAACCTAATTATACATTCAACATGAAAAAACTCCAAGGACTACTGCACTTCTAGGCAACACCTTTTTGTGTGGTGATAACTGCTGAGGTCATGCCCCTGTACTTGACAATTACAGAGATTCATACCTGTCTATTCAAAAGCAAGAACAAGGAAAACACGTCTTGAAGATAGAAATAAATGATAATAAATAATAGAGTGTTTATTATATAGTATGTATATTATTAATCTTTTGCTTTCCCATTTTCAGACTGAATGACATTTAGATCTGAAGAAGGGGGACCAGAACACAGAGGAATAGAAGGATTCTGAATGGAAGGTCATTGACATGAATCTATTCCAAGGGCTTGGCCTGAAGGGCTCCCAAGGAGCCCCACAGCTCTGGCCAATGGCCAAGCTCAACCAATTCTGCAGAGCCTGTACACAGAAGGTGCCCAGACATATATCACAGTTCTTTGGATCCAGAAAGCGACTGATTTAATTAAAATGGAAGTGTAAAGACAGCATCCAGGCCAAAGTTTATATCTTGAAGTACATAGGTCACTCCTACCTAATCCCCTACAGGAAGGGAGAAGTGAGGATGCACTTCTCTCTTTCTGAGGTAGAAGAAAGGTGAGGGGTCAGCATAGCACAGCTGAGTAACCCTGCACAGAAGGGCAGAATACAAGGTATGTCCTTCCTTTCTAGGCTGGCTAGGTCTATGTCGTTATTCCCAGCTTGCTATTTTGGTGAATCCCATTGTGAGACGCTTGATTCGTACTGAACTTTATTTAGGGTAAACTTAGCACTCAATTCAGAGAGGAAGGGACCCTGTAAGTAAAAAGCAGGCATTGAAATCTTCTGTGCTGCATCACCCAAATTGCAGTTTGAATCAGTGCTATGCTGAAAAGGAAATAAAACAAGAAAAAGGAAATCTCAACACAATACTTAAGGTATCATTAGTAAAGACTATTTGATTATAAGTCAATGATCAGTAGATTTGCATATGAGAGCACAGTCAATGTCCTAACATCTTGAGACAAACCCAAACATTTTTAAAAACAACATATCACTCCTGATGTTGCAGGGCTGTGACATGCATTCTCAGGCTCATTTAATGGAAACTCACTACAATAAATTCCATAATTTTTCCCATCTTATGGTTGGTAATTATTTTTAGTCTAGATGAAGTCTCAGACCCTTGCCCACAACAAATACATAAACAATTCTATCAGCTGAATTGGAAAGATAGCATAGAGTGGAAATAAGTTTAGAAAACAACTCACTTAAGCCAGCACTGCTATTGAAAGAAATGCTCCAAAACTTTAAATGTCAGATATTTGATCATTTGCTCCTTTGCAGACAGAAACACTGCCTAGAGCAATAAGCATTACACTCAGTTAAACAAAGTACTTATGCCTTTAAACCTACATAATTTTAGACAAATCTTTCCCTTTAGATGCTTCTAAATGATTGGAAAATTATCCAACTTTTCAGAACAACTCCCTTCCTAGGCTGGGAGCTTGCCAGGAGACTATAAAGGTATGCAATGCTAAGAGAAATCTAATTTAGCTTCCTAGATGCAAGTCCACAAACAAAATGTACTGTTTAAATGATGAAAAGTCAACCACTTCCTTTCCGTTTTGTAGTCAGTGCTGGAAACATATATTAATAGGCTCTGCAATCATGTAATTTATCTTTAAGCCAAGTATCAGTTTCTTATTCTGGTCTGCAATAATTTAAAGGCTTAGAAATACAAGACCAGAAGGGACTACACTATTAGACCACCTCGACTCACTTGTGTAATCCTTGCAGATGTGAAAACTTCTTACAATCACTCTGCAACTGAGCCAAGTAAAGAATGAATAACATTTCCCAAAACTTGTAGAACATTATCTATCATTGGTTTAAAGGAATCTATAGATTCATCATTTTGGTAATATGTTCGTTCTTTCCTAAAAATTATAGTAGATCTTTTCTTAATCACTTAATTTTCTTAATTACTCTTAAAGAAAGAGATAAAGGGATGATTTCAAAAAACTTTTCCTACAAAGATGAGTTTATTAGATTAACTGTTCCTTGGTCTTATTTCAAACCAGAAAAATTTCAGGTCATTACACAGGAAAGAGAAAGAATCAGTGCTAAGCCAAATAGTAGCAAAGACCAGGAAAGTTCACAGGTTCATAGGTTCACAGGTCATTCCGAGTTGGAAGGGACCCTCAGGATCATCTAGTCCAACTCCCCACCAACTAGACCATGTCACTGAGCTCCTCATTGAGTCTTCTCTTAAACACCTCCAGGGATAGCGACTCCACCACCTCCCTGGGCAGACCATTCCAATGAGAGATCACTCTCTCTGTGAAAAACCNATACTCTCCGGCAGTTCGACATTTGACCCCAGCTTGGTATCATCCGCAAACTTGCTGATCCCATGCAAAATTTCCTTGAAATTTACTAATGAGGAAAAAATAAAGATTTTGCTCTCTTTTTCTTTACATAAATTATAAACAACATGCTTTAAGTCTGTTCTGTTTTGGAATATGGAGATCCAGGTAGCCAGGCACACAGACAGAAGGTGCTAAGCAGTACCCATGAGGAGATCAGACTCCATACACTGCATTGTGGTGTAAGGCCTCTGCCTATGGGCAACTGACTTGATGCATCTTGAACTACACCTCTGATGCAATGGATGTAGGAGGGAGCCCCTTTGAACCAACTTCTGGGCCCTATGGACCTTTGTCTCTTGCTGATGTAATTTTCAGTCAGAGAGAGTAAATAGTAACAAATAGAATTACCATGTATTTAGGAAACATTCAATCCCCAAATAGGCTCAAAGCATGCATCCAAGAACAATTTAGTAAATTTTTACTGATGATCTCTTGAGCAATCAGTAGTAATAACCAGTCAGATCACACACAGCTGAGTGCACACTAACTGCCCAGAGTCAAGTTCAATTATGACGAGTCACATTTTGCAAAAGCTTTTCACTTTACAGTGTTGAATGCAATTACTTGGAATGTATACAGCAACACATACAACTGCTGATGCTGAGGCCTAATAGGAGCAACTATCTTGGCCTGAGAGAGATGTCTACAGTGGCAAATGGTTTCTCTTGACTTTTACGTTTCTACACTATTTTGTCCCTCTTGGTTTACCTCCTACAAGTGGAACTGGCTAAAATAATTTTGTGTGCACATACATTTGTGCACATAGCTCACTAGAGCACATGGCATTTCTAAGAGATGTTTATAATTGTATAATACTGAAAGCTCCTTTCAAGTGTGACATTTATTGATACTCAGCATCACTGAAATCATAAATATATACAGAAAGAACAAATAGGTACAAGTAAACAAACTCATATCGCCAGAATTTTCCTTAAAAAACTACAGTTTCACTTCATTGAGAATGCTGATTGTTCAAATACCACCAATGGGATAAGTTCCTCCAAATGCCTGAAATAAATGAGTGGACAGCCAAAATGAATGCACTTCTGCAACCTGCTTCCTTCACTTCTAGAACAATGCATATCATTTAGCTGGAATTGCTCCTTTGGTAACTTGTCTCCAGCACAACCACTAATGTGCAATAAATCTGGTAATATATGACTGAATACTCACCTCATCAACTTGAGGATCTTGAGCCTGAGCAGCATTGGGCACTGGGGAATCACAGTCTGGGCTATAATGCTCACAATAGTCAAATGCAGCTCTGGGATCAGCTATAATCAACAGCTGCTGGATCTCCCCCTGCAGGAAGGCATATGCAGATTAAATAACAAGAAAAAAGATACTTTACAGTTCATCAGAAGTACAGAGTTTGCATTCAGAAACAAAATTAGGCACATAATACTTACATATTACTGTCTGTGGTTATAAATAACATAGCTACTTAATTTCTGCTGCTGTTATGGAAAACATCTTAAATATTGTTCACAAGGCAAAACAATGCCGATTAATAGTGAATGGACTAGGTGCGAAATTCTGGCTTAAAATGATGTCTGCTTTGGAAATGAGAGGGTGGGAAAGTGTAACTCCTGCTCTCATTTTCATGCTGTTTGTTTACTTCTTCACTGGGAACCAGTCTAAATTCCTAAGATTTAATTCAGGGCACTTCCTATTATCAGCATGCAGCTCAGCATGAAAGTGATCAACAGTATAATTCTGGGAGTTTGCATCACATTTGTACTCTCAAAGAAGGAGACACTAAAATAAAATAAAAAAGTCTGTAGCAGAGACACAGCTATTAGAATAAAAAATAATTAAGTAAGCACTGTGCAAACACACACTATAGAACACATTGAAAAAAAATTTCTAACTGCTAACAAATGTTATTTTCGCCTCTGTGTATTCCCATATATCATCCATAAAACCAACATCACAGTAAAGGGACCCACTATTCTGGATAATAAAAATGGCTCTGCTGAGATCCCCTGCAGAGACATGGCATGTTTATCATTTTCCACAGAAAGCTGTCTGGTATTCAGTGTATTTCTTAACACAGTGGTACTATTAAAACAGCATTAGGTAAATTCCTGCCAACATTTCCACTATAAATTTCCTCATCCAGGAGCTTCTTATGCTCTCATAAAAACAAGCTTGTTGAAAATTGGCACACATTCTTGGTCAAAACCCATTAATTTCAATCTGTCACTATTTCACCAGAAAAAGGGGATTTTTAAGCCTTTATATACTTCTAAAGTAATTTTACTTTGGGTTTACCCAGAATAGGTGGAAATGAGTAAATTTGTTAGTATACAATGTGCCTGTTTAAAGAGAAGACATCATAATTGATGGAAATTTACAGATAGGAAAATTGACATCTATCATAACAGTAACCTTTAGCAAATTAAGGAAACTGGAGAATATTTCAAAATAGTAAATAATTGTAACATTCCTTCCTTTCAAAAAGAAAAAAAACCCACTAAATAAGCAAAAGTTCCCCAAACTGAATAAAAAATAAAAATAATCTGCAATTTCCCAGTTCTGCAACATTTTTACTAACTTTTTGATTAAAAAGAAGGAAACATTTAGTTTCATAGCACATAATGGCTATATACAGGTTTGCTTTTTAAAATACTCTCAACTCATTTTACTTTATAGACTCATGTGTGTTTCAGATTAATTTAGATTTGGAATATTTTTACAGAAAATACTACAAATGCAGTAGTTTGTTTCCCTGACAGCAGTTCTGGTCTGTCTCTTTTATTTTCCTTAGCTCAGGAATGCTTTGGATATGCTCTTACAAACCCTTCTGTACATACAGAGAAATTGCCCCTTTGATTTCTTACATGACCCTCAAGTCTGAGTGCTTTGAGAGTCACTGTCAGCCTGGGCTATGCACTCTCCATCTCCAGCAAAGTGTTTCCAAAGCGCCCTTCCTCTTTCACCAGCTGAATTAAAACTAAGTGAAGCAGAGTTAAAAACGAGAGAAAATTAGCAACTGAAAGATACACGAGGTAAGGAACTCTTTGGAGGCGCTGTGTAGAACCTCTGTCGAACCCTGCTGAGTTCAAGTTATTGTCTTGCTCTAGGTCCCTGAACATTCCCGGCTTTCTGAGATGCCTGGACAGATCCCCACGTACACAGTGTGCCAGCTACTGCGAGCAGTGCCCAAACAGCTCCTGAAACTACGGCCCAGTGGGACAGCCTAAGAGAAGCCAGGTCGGGGAATGCAGCCAGTCCTCTGGAGCTTGCTTTGTGCCGATCTTGAATGCCACGGAATTTTGGCACTGAGTTTTGTTGGATTGGGTGTCTGCAAGAAGCACTGAGTATGCTGTTACCACTTGGCTTAGATGTCCTTAAATTGGTTAAAGCTGTTCCTGATCCATTGACTGAACTTCCCAGCCCCGCCTGTCTGCCTGTCATGGGTCCACATAGAGGGAGGTCCTCAGAAGTCTTGCACAGAATACATGAATTGCTTCTGGCTACTCATGTGCAAGAAGTTTACTGAGGAACCAACTGATTTTATATTTGGCATCCCAAATGTTATTTCCCTCTTTTTTATTCAACATGTGACATTAAAATATTTCCAGTGAATTATTAATTTTATTTTTCTGGGGGTTTTTTTTGTTTGTTTTTCTGTGTTTGTTAATTAAATGGTTTCCTTTAATATTTTGTTCTGTGAAGTACTGGAAGTCTTATTTTACTGGTCAGAGAAGAGCTTTCCTTTCAGATCAGGTCAACCATCTCAGCACATGAAATTCCACACACATTATTGCAGATTACATTATTTTGATTTGGTTATCATACTAAGGTATTTGTTGGACAAAACTACATTATTTCTCTTCGAGAATTTTTCACAGAATTACTTTGGTCTTCACAAGTACATTCTTTGACTTTAACTGCTTGATTTGCGCAAATAAATAGAATTTCATAAAGTTTTGAATAAACTACAAGTCATCTGGTCACATTTCATGACCTGGAGTCATAGATTAGGCACCTGATGATCTACCTGCATAAGTCATGGATTATTAAGAATTCTAATAGTTGATCTGTAGAACAACACTGATGCATTTAAACATATATCCATTTATGCAGAGAGGATAGAATGATAAAAAGAAAAAAAGGGAGAATACTCTGAAAAGTGCATAGAGGAAAAAAAAGAAAGTACAAAAGGCAACTGTCTATATAGATTAGTTCTTTTCTCTTTTCTATGAAATTTCCATGACCATATCTCTTGGCACATCTCTCACATCTCAAGACTCCTCAGGCAATTTCACAAAGTTGATAGATGATGCCTAGCATGTTACAGATTTTCTGGCCTCTGCTGAGTCAGTCTTCCACTATGCTTTGGTGTCAGGAGGTAAGTAGGGTGACAGCAGAAAGCAGAGAACTCGTGGTGAGGTATCAGGCAGATATACACAGTTACTTTTCCACAGTACTACTGGCAATAACGCACATACCTGACTTGCCCCCAAAAGTGCTAAAAGCCTATTTAGGAATAATCTACTGCCTTGTAGCTATTTTTTTATCCTGGATAGCACTTAATAAAATGTATTTCAAACAGCATTTGTCAGATACTCAACCTTACTTGCATATTAGGTACTTGCCTCTGCCTTAGTTGCCCAGGGCAGGAGGGGAACATCCAGCAAGATATTCAAGCATATCTAACATTAAGCATACAAGTACCATTTGGAAGCAAAGTCGATCCATTTTAAGTCTTAATAATTAGTCTGGATCCTAAATTCCTTATTGAAATAGGCATTAAGTCATCAAAGGCAACACATAACTCCTAAAGTCAATGCACAGTTGAGTAATTGATCACAACATGCAATAAAAATAGCTAAAGACTACGAACATTTTCATTCCTCTCTATTTTGGGGATGTGCTCATAATTAAAATCAGAGACTTTTGAAACAGCCTCATGGCTATAGGAAAAAGCTTCCTGAGACTTTTAAAAGAAGTTATTTGGATCTGAGGAAACATTCACTTTGTTGCTGCCACAGCAAAGATGGAGAACAAGGTTCGAGAGCTACAAGGAGAATATGCCCAAAGCAGCAGAACTCCTGCCAAGGGAATAAATGCACATTCACTCACATCAACCTCTACAACAAGGAATGGCCCAGCTAACAATGAGAAGGGTGTGGCAAATTCACTCACTGAAAACTGTGAATTTCACAGACATTCCACAGTGACATTCTGGAATAAGTTTACATGCATGCATGTTTCCAGGATTTGCTGAAAAACACAAAGCAGTAATGGACAAGGTGGGGCATCGACCCTGGAAATGCAGCCTCTCGATAAGAAAACAACTTGCAACACTGGAAAAATACAGTGTTGAGTAAGGAGGAAAATGTAATGGAGACCCATTTTGCAGGAAAGCAGTAAACTAACAAGTTTTCTTACAATTTTGATTATGTCTTCCTGTAACTATTGCTTTAGTTAGCCTTATGGTAATAATTGCTACATTTGATTCCAAACATTTGGAGCCTTTCTTATATTCCACTGCAGAAATACGAACAAGGAAAATCTCCATTTAGATATGATGTCAGATTTTCTCAATTATGTAAATAATCAGGGCCTGAGTAGTAAGGAGTTACTTTATCATGACAGCAATAAATGCTAATCGCTACTTATTATCTTAATTGAATTCAGAAAATGTCTTAGTTATTGCCATCTGTCTTCTTGAAACATTCTCTTTTCCTTCTAACTATGTAATCTTACTAATGCTTTCTAAATATGGTGCATTAGAGAAGTACAGCTGTAAAGTAGTCCATTTAAAGTCTATTTATTACCTAAAAGTTTCTATCGTCAAGAAAAGACAGCTGTATTATCACCTGCCACATTGTTAAAAAGGCAAAAGTATGAACTCTTACAAGGTTTTAAGGGACCTATATGAAGGAACCAGTGCTGAAATGAATGTTTTCTCCCAGTATGCAAAATGTTGTGGTCTAGTTCCATAAGAAAGTTCAGAGAAAGATTTTTATTCTTTTACAAGAATCTAAATAAATCCCTTTGTCCAGGGAATAGCAGGTAAGCATTACTTGAGAAGTGTCAGTGTGGCGGAAGAGAAGCCCAGGGATTCTCTGGGGGTTACTCGAGGCAGAGGGGGCTCAGAAATGGTTCCCTTTGCTCCCCTGTGCTGTGAGAGCCTGTGGGGAAAACCCTACCCAGCGCTCCTGATTGGCTGGTGGTGGAGCAATGGACATGGCCTGCATGCATATTAATGACCCAGGCGTATTTGCGAATTAGACATTTCGTGAGACCCTGACAAGATCCATTCCTCACAAAGGGTGAGATATGAATGTATTTCAATGTCGAATTTATAACATATTAGAGGTTCAAAAGCTGTTCCACAAGTAAAGTGGGAGGGTTAGTACTAGCAAAATACCATCCTTCTATTTCATACTCTGGATAAAATCAGTATCTCTATGAGTTTATAAGGATTATTAAATTTTAAAGATGTCTAAGCAAATGGCAATAAAAGCAAAACAAAAGCAGTGGTAGGAACCATATGACCTAAGAAGAACCAAATCAATATTTTTCATTTTCATTTTATAGTTAAAGCCTCAGAAGCACAAAGGGAATTTTGCAGTAAATCACAAGAAACCCTAACCTGTGTATATGTGCCAACTTTCTCTAATTAGTTATATGACAGTACAGCTATAGACTCCAAAGAACAAAAGTCTAGACATCATGGATAATATGACTATAGAATTTACGAAAACCTGCTGCAGAATTCATTTAATCTTCCTGCAAAGATTTGAGGGATTGAGGAATTCCAAAGGCCTTTAATATAATATTCCATAACCCAGGCCCATTGCATAATACAGCTAGAGAAAGATATTTAGAGCCTGCCAGACTGAAGGACTGTAAAAACAATAAATTGTGAAAGCATAATTCTGTCCAGGTCAACGTTTCCATAGAAATCAATGTCTTCTTGATTCTTTGAAATACCATCCTTACAGGAGGATAAATTCAGCTTGGTTAAGAAATATGTTGATATAACAATTATAATTTTTAACCTTCAAAACACACCAAAGTCAATTGTGATTCTTGGCTGAGAGATTAGATTTTATTACAATGCCTATATAAAAGCAAGTGTACATAGAGCACACACACACACGCGTGTGACCAAGGACATCTTATTCCCATGACAAAAGATCTGCAAATCTTTTACATTTTCATGTATCATTGAAACCTCATTTAAAGGTGTGTCTAAGACTGAAACATCTTACGTACAACAACAAATGAGGTGATAAAAAATCCTATCTGTTAAATTTGTTTGAGCTGATGAAACCTGCAGCATTTTTTAAGCCCAGGTTGTTTATTTTATATGTAATTACAGTGTAATTTCATTTAATGTAATTACAAACAGTTTAGTTAAATGACCATTCCTTTGTTTCTTGGGAATATTCCTTGAAAATGAATTTGAATTCCACTGAATTATCAGAACTTTGCTTTCTTTTTCTCTCTCACTCCTGCTTTTAAAAATAAAGGAGGGGAAGTGGAATTATTTACTTTTGTTCCTTGAGCGTAAGTTTGGAAATACTATAAAAAATTAATAAACATCCAATTGTCATCATTAGATGAAAAAGAAAAAAATCAAACAAAAACAAGCCAAATGGAAAGCTTCTGTAAAAAACGCTGATTTTTATTAGGTACCTCTGAAATGGCAAAACTGTTTGCTTTGTTTTGGGTTTTTTTTGTGTGTGCTAGTTTTATTTTTACCTCCTAGTCCTGGAAGTTGGCCACTTCTCTGGTATTGGTATTTAAAAGGCTGATTCTAAATGTTTTTTCCTGGAGCTATTGTATTTTTGTTTTCTATCCCATTTAAGTTAAACATAACTTTTTGATTTGATGACACTACACATTTATTGGGTCAGTAGTACAGTAATCTCTCAAATATCCCAGGGGGTAATTTCCAGAAAGATGCTGTGAGAAGTGAAATCCACGAAGTAGCAGTAAATACGGTAAAGATGGGGAAAACCCCCCGCGATATATTGAACCCGCGAGTGGTGAACCACAGAGTAAACAAGGGATTACTGTTATTACTACATGTGATGTACAATGGGAATCATTTTGGCTGTGTCTATGGTAGTGCACTATGGTAGTGCAGCTCCATGGGGCAGTGTGAAGCAGAGGATACTGAGGACACCTCAGTCACACTCCGTGACTTAGGGGACATACTGCTTTGGACTCACTTCTCTATTCCACTGTAGCTGTACAGCAAGTTTGACCAGTCAGTAAAGGCTCTACCCATCCTGCTCCTGTTACCTTCCTAAGGGAGCGTGCACACAGAGGAATGGCCTTTCTGCACGTGCACTCTTGGACTTCTCTTGCTTACAGGTAAGTGAGGGATGGCCCCTCATTTGAAGGAATGTGCAGGTTAAAACACAGTGCTCTCAGAGCACTGTCTGTCTCCACCTGCTTACTCAGGCTGTTTAAAGGAATCCTATAGTGTACACAAGGGTATGACTGCTTTTTCAGGAAAACAGATCAAAGGATCAAAATCTAAACCCTTTACTAACAAGTACATATTACAGTAAGGATTTAATCTCAAACTCTTTGCAGTCAAAGCTTTCACTGGCTTTAAATGAGAGTCTTATACATCTTGTTACACTCATTTACAACACAATGCCTAAAAGTTACGGCATTAGTCTGATGTGAAGTTCTGAAAAAGGGGCATATCTGCATAGAACTCTATTAGTTATTAACTTGTTATAAAATACTTATAAAAAACTTGTATTGTTCACAACAACAGTACTAAATGAGGAGTGACAAATCCTTAAAGTTGGCAAAGAATAAAAAGATCCCTACTATTTATCAAACATTTAAGCTATAAACATATTTCAACGGATACAATTCAAAATTCTTTTACTAGGTGCCATGTACCAACATCTCACTAATTTCCTTTTTTTTTTATTTGTACGCTCTTTGGGAATTTGTCTTCTTTGCAGTAAGTATTTACAAACAAGACTTTCCTGCACTGTGTATTATTTGAAAACACAGAAGACAGTTATACTGCATAAATTATGTAAAAGTTAGAGGAATGTTGTGACAGTCTTACATAAATAAGCATTTAAAAATTAGTCCCACTGATATTAAAAGATCCACTTCAGTGAGCAAGAGCTTAACAATGAAAATGAAGGTGTCATGATTTGGCAGTTAAAAATAATACAGTTTCTAGACAGCATACTTTATTATTCTAAGACACATTCACAGTGTTTAATTTGCTTCTCAAGTATTTGTATACATATGATACTTAATGCTTGCTTGAATTCAGTATCTTTTTTTTAACATCATATTGATTTCCATATTAACTGAGCACAACCTCATAAAATCTCAGATTAGCACTTATATTCAGGAATTACCAGCAGGCAATTTCAAATTGGAATTTTCTCATACAAAACATACAACTCCCCCCACTAGATTTGGAAAATATCTTTAGCACCAGTAGCTAAATTTACCAAAGAATATTGCACATGTTGAATATACAAACCCAGCAAATTTGGTAGTCATTTATCATGGCTTTAGGACATTAATCAGCCCTTTCTTCTTTCAAGGGTGATCTACCTGATATCTGGACACTCAGAATGCTTACTCACTCAGAAATTATTGATCATCAAAGGAAAGTTACCTCAAAGCAGTCATGTCAAACTGATTAGAATGTATACATTTAAAATTTCCCAGTGTACTATAACATATTCTTGTTTTAGCAATAGCCAGACTGCTAGAATGAGAACAAAGATGGGAGAACTGCCTAGAAAATGGAGGTTAACATTAGGAACAGAAAAATAGAAAAGGAAATAGCCAAGAATTTAATTTCATTAGATCTTGCATTACAAGTTTAAAATAATGCAATTAGAAACAAAAAAGATTATTTGATCCACTGTGATATAAGATTGTTTTAAAGTAAGTATGAAACATCCCTCACAGGAATAATATTGTTCAGAGGATTCTAAATGAATGGTCCATGCAAACATGTTAGAGCAATATGACTGAAAGAGCAATTCTTTTTTCCAAAAGATACAATTGAGTTTAAAGAAGGTCAGGATAATGTAATGTGATAATATCTGGTTTTGACCCCTCTGAGTACAGAAGAATTCATAGAGGTTTAGGTGTATTCTCTAAGAGAACAGGAACATACGATGTATCTAACTGCTGAACTCTGCTTCCAATGGGAGTGAATTACTTTAGTGATGCAACTGGTTTGTGTGCAGCTGTGTTATACTGCATAAATTGGTTCAAGACCAAACAGAAACAGTGTCATATTCAACTAGTAGGTTTTTGATGCCCAAGATTTCATTACATGTATCTACATGTTCATTATTTCCACAGTTTAAATACTCATTCAGTTTGAGGAGACTGAAGAAGGCTCCACGGCTCCTGTGATCAAATCATTGGCTTGTTATGAGCAAAAATATCATTATTACCCAAGATAAAACAGCCTTTCTGACGTAAACATTAATCCTTCTGACCCTCAGGGCTTTGCATTCCAACAGGTATTTCTTTTTATGCAATATATATGAAAAGTCTGTTGTATACAATTTTAAGTCTTAAACAGTTAAATCTAACATCATGGCTAAATAACTTAATTTCTGGAATTTCCTGCACACAGAATAAGACACATTGTGTTATGTTTTTCTTTAGTGCCTGTGGTCTCAAGATACATAACACATAAATACTAACAAGTTGATCCATGGAATCACCAAATATCATTGTTTGCTACCATGAAAGGGAAAAACAGAACATTTAAGACACAACTGGGAGACTCTCAAGCAGGAGACACGTTTCAGGAAACAGCACCAAACTTCAGAAATCTTAGCGGCAGGAACTAAGGGATAGATAAGTCTTGTTAATGAAACAAAAAGGATGTTTAGAGAGTAGGAAAACAGCAGAGAAACTAAAAATGAACTAGATCATGTTTTACTTGGCCAGACTTTGCAGGACAGAGGTCACTTGGTTTAGAGAAGCTTAGAGAGAAGGAGACTGATGGGAGACCTCAGTGCAGTCTACAGTTTCCTCACCAGGGAAAGGAGTAGGTACCAAACTCATCACACTGGTGACCAGTGACAGGACCTGAGGGAACAGGCTGAAGTTGTGTCAGAGGAGGTTTAAGCTGGATATTAGATATTAAAGGTCCCTCACCCACAAGATCATTGGGCACTGGAATAAGTTCCCCAGGGCAGTGGTAACGGCACCAAGGCTGACAGAGTTCAAGAGGAATTTGGACAATGTTCTCAGGCACACGGGGTGATGGTTTGGGGTGTCCTGTGCAGGGCCAGGAGTTGGACTCGATGGTCCTTGTGAGTCACTTCCAACTCAGGATATTCCCTGATTCCGCGATTCATAAAAAATGTATATGGCACAGTACTTTCTTTACAATTTCTGGTACATTCTGATTTCAAAAAGCACATTTTAAACCAAAGATTCAGATAACTGAACATTGGTTTAAATGAATCCATGGTGGCTGTAGAGTAGAAGAGAAGGCAGTAACCTATCCCAACAGCAAAGATTGCAAGCTTCTAATTTAAGTAAGACTACAGACTAAACCTATACCTGCAGCAATTACAAAAACAGCCTTACAACATGGTAACTGAGTCTTTGAATAAACCAAGAGAAAAGAGTAGTACTTAGTTGAGTAAAAAACCCTAATCACTGAAAAAATTCAGAAATGTACAGTGACATTAGGAAAGGTAAAAATGCTGCTGTTCTTAGTACTGAATGTTAAGATTCAGCCTCTAAACTGACTTTACAGATAGCAGCACAATTTCTGTTGAGAGTCCAAAGCCATCTTTCTTCTTAGTGGGTCTCAGCAGTAATTGAAAAATAATCATTAACATAAGGGTTCTACCTAGAAAGGCCTCATGATTGGCAGTCACATACTTCCTTAGAGGCATTTTACCCTTCCTATATGTACTTCTTGGCTAGTAAATGATGGAAACATATATGTCCTTATTGCCAAAGTATGTTCCCTTTACTGGAAAGAGTAGTAAGTGGGATAAACACTATAACAGATTCATATTACAGAGAAAACTTTCCAGGTCCTTCTCCCCTGCTCTCAAATACTCTCAGCATGCATGAATACCTGCAAATTTTTCAGAGAGACAGAAATAAAATGATTCAGTATCATACTACCCTACTTTCCTGGACTAATTCTCCTAAATATCTCAGGTATCTCAGTATTAGGCAGAAAGACAAAAAAAGCAAGTCCCCTCCAGGTACAACATAATGTAAAGGGCAGAAAAACACATCAAACCTTCAAACAATACATTTTTCTGTTTTACTTCTCTTTCATTTCAGGCTATCCTAACAGGTTCTATAAATCATTCTGGTTTGTATCAAGCACTTCACTTAACACAAAATCACTTAATACCATTTGTTCATTATTGAATTGTACCTCAAAAACTTCTTCATCCAGAATCCTGGTTCCAAAGACAGTGATGCCATTGGTGTCCACAACTGCTTTGTCACTTCTGTCAAGTGGTTTTGTAGTTTTTTTGTTACAGTCAACAATCATTGTCACACTCTTTTTCTCCACACTAATAGCGACTCGATGCCACCTATTAAAAAAACCCAACACTGTAATTTATGTTTTTGAAACTAGGTCACTGTGTTCTTACCAAGCCAGTTTACAGCAAATGGTGCACTAATCAATTCACAGATACAATTTTAAACATCTCCATTTATTTCTTTTTTTCATACATGCACAAACATACACAATGTTTTGACTATTTGCCAAATACATTCTGCCCCTTAGTGCAAAGGAATCTGATCCACTGTGGATATTCTACATAAGAGGAAGTTCAAGTTGATTAGCAAACTCAAATTATAATTTTTGCACTGTTTATATTTTGTAGATTGAACAATCTGACAGCAGATTTTTTTAATGCATGTGCTTGATTTTCCAAATTACCCGTGCAAATATAATTAACCCAGCAGTTTACTACTTATTAGGTGCATTTTAGTATTTGTTCTGTATGATCAACCACCAAAATTTTACCATATACATTTGCCAATCTGATTGTATCCCATAACTGTACAGATTTTTCAAATATGTTCCAACATAGATGCTTTTCCAGACACTTACAAAGGGTTGCCATTATTCCTGCAACAATAGCCTGGCCTACATAATATTCACAACAAAAAGTGTCTGTATTTTAAAGACATTTGAGAATAGAGTTTTATACTATTTGCCCAACTCTACTATGATTTTATGAGACTTTATTAACAACCATGACAGACCACATTAATTTAGCAAGCCTCTCTCAACTTAAATATCTAACAGCAAGAGCAGACCACTCTGCAACTTAGCATGGAGCAAACTGTTAGTCTTTAACAGCAAAAAGTGTAAAAGTTTGTCATATTAGTGACTGGTAGGAGGAAAGCTGGGATCAATTATTTTAGATGGCATTTGTGGCAACAATTTAAAGTTGTCTAAATCACAGAGACAGCTTAGATTGTTACAAAGAGCTTCTGTATATCAAAAGGAACACCTTGAAGCTAATGGAATCTGACTACTAAACAGTATCACTGAGCCAGAACTATAATTCCGTGTTTTCTCTGGGACGCTGTTAAACATCATCATTATAAAAACAAACTGGCCATGCATCCTCAGGCGCATTACACTGTTTACACTTTTTAAATATATCTCATTTTGAGATGAAGATTGTTGTCCTAGATCCTTCATAAAATGGCTGAGTCAGAAGAAAATTGTCGGCCTAGCTTTTGAAAGCATGTGCAGCTGAAAGCATGAAATCCCAGCTCACTGTGGACAGGACTGACTCCAGCTGATTTAGAAGTGGCATAGTCTCATTGCAGGAGATTGTACCAAACCAAATTAATTCTTCTTTCTTCATTTTTGTCAGTCTCTCAACATTTTGGGTGAAATTCTGAAATCTATGTCAAAGCTTTGTTATTTAGCAAAAGCCAATTAAAAGAAAATGCTGTTTTGTTTCCTTCTCCTAGGGAAATGTATCAAGTTTAGGTTTCATGGTATACTTCCACTGTCTGATAATACAAGGCCACAAAGAAAATTGCCTTTTTATTTCTTTCCCCATCCCCCTCCTTTATTGCCCTATAAACATATTGTCTTATATGTAGATCAGTTTTTGTCCTTCTTTACTGATTTGCTTCAGTAAAATTTATTTTCGTGTATCTCTGAAGACTATGGCTGCTCCCCCTGGACTATAGCCCCGTAAATAAAAAGCACTTGAAAGAGTAAGTGTCCTTTTACAGCCACTAGAACAACATTCCCAGAGAATGATTGCTTGCTACAAAACTACAAAAAACTAACAAGTGTATTAATAACGCAATCGGTGTTTGAGATTAACTCCTTTACTGAGGGCGCAGTATGAATCCTTGCAGCACTTCAGATTAATTGTCCAGCTTATTCTTCCCTGATTTCCTTATACAGCTCGAACCATCTTATGTATCTGCTGTTTTAGCTGGGGATAGGAGAAATTCTGTGCTGTCTTGTCAGCTTGCCTTCACTCTGCCTACCACCTTCACACAGATTAGACAATTCTGTTCCCTGAGACCTTTTGAAAACAGTTTCTTGCCATATTGCACAGGAAGAATCTACATAGGTTTAATTTTTGTAGGTTTAACTTCTATGACTATTTCTCACTTAATTTACAGAAATGGCAAATAAAAAAGGTAGTTTGCTTTATTTGTAGCTGTTTATGCAAATTGCAACTGCAAAGATTCTCTGATTTTGTACAGCAGTCCAATTAGCTAGGAACTATGTTCCTGATTCATTTAAATATTTAAGAGACATGTTTGTAAATACCATTATCACCTATTCAGTGGTCTACAGTCTGTTTCTCATTTTAAAATTTTACACTTACTTGCCATCAGCAATGTTGACTGTTCTGAAAAGAGGATAGTCTTCTGGGGCAGGTTTTCCATTTTGGTCTTCAAACAGGAAGACAGGGGATCTACCAACTTCAACACCCACTTGCTGAATTCCTTGCTCATTGTAGATAGATAGAAGGAAAGACTGGATACCCTTTTTAGGTTTTACTGTCATTAATATTGAAAAATCTTCTGGGAAATATCCATCTGTAAACAAAGTAATACACACAGCTGTAAATCCAGAAAAGATGAAGCCACTCTTGAAAAGTTGATATTTTTTCTATAAGCACAGAGGATGTAGCATAAAAATTGTTGGGGTTCAACATGTTCAGTTGTTGGGTCAACAACATGTGACTCAGCTGAGAAGATATATTCAAACAAAGAAGGAGCCTGTTAAAAATAATATAAATATTATTTCAGCAGTGAATTTTGCTTTGATTTTCTACCAATAATAAAGTGATGAGTTAAGGGAACACAAGTTACACCTGAACTTTATACAGCTGTTTCTCATGTTGCTCTGGGAACACATTTTTACTACAAATTAAAGCATGTTTTACCCTTTTAGAGATCTGGGTGATATCTATGTGGTTGCTACTTTGAAAGACAAAAAAGAATTTTTCTTGGCTACATCTAATCTGTATGTTTATAGACATACTTGTTGAAACTCTGCGTGATCTGTCAAAACAGAAAATTTAAATGTTCCGTGATTTTGGCTTTTAATATTCTTACAATCACTTTCCTCAACAGCTTGAATTAAGTGACAAGTGACAGGAAAATAATTGAATAAAAGCCTCTCTGCAACATCCAAAGAATCTTTCCCCAAAATTGATTATTTCATTTTAGAGAAATTTGAGACGAAATGGAATCACATTACCAGCTATCCACAACTAGCCTTGTTTAGTCCCCCCAAATACCCAGATACTCTGAGGTAATTCTTAACAGATGGTACTTCTGGGAATGATTTTGCAATGGCCAACAACAACTCATGTTGCAACACTGCAGCATTACTCCAGGAAGTACTACTGCTTTTAAATGGGCTACTGAAACAGGAGAAAACTTGCCAAAGCCACCAAATAAGATTTTCACCAGATAGCATCATGAAAGAACAGACAATATGACTTACAAGTCAATTCTGGCAGCGATGTAATTTGATGAAGAGCTTTATAACTGAAGCCAGTAAAAACTGAATTATTCAGTGGATAAAGAGCCTGTCCTGTCATTCATATGCAGGCCTAACTCTACAAATAACACAAGTTTTTTGTGGTCCTGATGACGGACTACATGCTGTGCCTTAGTTACCACAAAAATACGGGCAGCAAAGTATTAGTTTTCTGACAATCTTACCTGGGTACAGTTGCTTTGTTGGGGCACTCAGCTGTGCAGTTTTTGAAACTCTGTAAGCAACATCCGATCCTTTTGAATTCCTTCTGTTTGTGCAAAATCCCGCTGTTCTTGATACTCCTTCTGGTGAATTGTGAAACTCTAATGCTTTTAGCACATCAACAGGTTCAGCTGACAAAGGAAAAAAATAACAAAAAGAATTACTCATCTAGCATCTCTACAGTATGCAGCCTCTGAGGATATTAATTTCAGTGAAAAAGCGTATGTGTAATCAAAGTAGTAGCTGCATTCTATTTTGATTTATTGCATGTTACTCCTACACCATAATACTTAACAGGATTATTAATTTTTAAATATGCAAGAGTTCATCCCATATCAAGCAATTTTTATGATCAGGTTTTCAAGCTACTTGACTACACAATGAAAATCACCATTTCACAAATGCTGAGAATCCTGGTGATACAATCCATGCTTTTAATGAGTGATTTGTAAGAAGGACAACTGATTTTCAAAGTTTGCACAAAAGTTTCAGAAGCATTCAAGTACCAATAATCTGCTTCCAAAAAATTGTTGCTGACATTGTTGCTGAGATTAAAACAATAATATTCCATGCACCAGGGGAGGTTTAGGCTGGATATTAGGAACAACTTTTTCACAGAGAAAGTGACCCCTCAGTGTAATGGTCTGCCCAGGGAGGTGGTGGAGTTGCCATCCCTGGAGGTGTTTAAAAAAAGATTGGATGAGGTACTCATTGACATGGTCTAGATTATGGGAATTGGAGTTAGGTAAAAAAATCCAACACCACCACTTTGAGATTAGCTCAGATGGTTAAAGCGTGGTGCTCATAATACCAAGGTTATGGGTTCAATCCCTCTATGGGTATTCACTTAAGAGTTGGCCTTGATGATCCTTGTGGGTCCCTTCCAACTCAGAATATTCTGCGATTTTGTGATTTGTGCTTAGCAGTTTGCAGTTGAAATCCAGAGCTGTTACTGCACTGATATTGATGCAAATTAAAACAAACAAAAAAGAAAGCCCATATACATATATCTACAAATACAGTAATCCCTCAAATTTCATAGGGTGTTGGTTCCAGAACGATGACATAATAAACAAAATCCGTGAAGTAGCAGTTAACCCAGTAAATACGGTGAATATGGTAAAGCGCATGCTTCCCACAGCCCAGGGGAAAGGGTCACGGCCCATGGGAAGGGGGCCTGGCCCTAGGGTGACAGGGGTGGCAGGGCTGCAGCCCGAGGGGGATGGGGGGCAGCCATGCCCATAAAACCTTTCATGGGAAAGAAAAAAACACAAAGAGGTGAAGCTGTGAAATTCAAGGTGCGAAGTATTGAGGGATTACTGTATATAAAGCCAAAACCAGAGCCTTAATCTTAAAAGTTCTCCATGGAAAAAGGACAAGGTACTGGATAGACAAGCACTTAAGAGGAGGAGTGAGAGAAAATAGTTTGTTCAGTATGTATCTTTTCTCTTAGGAAAAATTCAGGTGCTCATTGTCATACTTCCCCTAGATCACGGTTTCATTAATGTGGGGGTTTTTGAGTGGAAAGAGAATTTCAAGAGACTCTTTTTTTTCACTTGTTCTATTCTGCAGTTTTTATGCCAGCAAATTCACAATCGCTTTATTTGGAAAGACAAAGCTTACATGACTTTCACTGTGAAAGCTGAGAAACATGCTGGTAAATTTGACCTTGCTTCTCATCTTTGAACTGCATTGTGGCATTAACTATAGCTGTTTTATTGTTCTGTTATCACTCATTTTATATGCCAACAAATACCAACTTAAGGCCCCAAATCACACACTGTCCGTGAAAAATCAACTACAGTTGGCCCTCGAATGCCACGGTACCACAGGTCTTGTCGCCCCCCCACAAGGCCCTCCATCTGCATAGAATGGCAGCTCACAAATATGCAAATTTGGTCCTGGTCACCCCACCCTCTCAGCTCTGGAGGAGCTTCAGGGCATTCCTGGAAGTTCCTTGCACAGTTGAGGGAGCGAAGTAGGTCTCCTCTGCCCCATCCCCCCAGGGGAGTCCTCAGGAACTGTGACATGCTGTGCAGGACTGAAACTGCAATACGGGAAGTGCAAAGTGGAGAGGACTAACTGCATTTCAACAACTATTTGCAAACAAGTGAATGAGTTTAAAAACACAGGCAAAGTGATATTCAAATCACAGTCACTAAGGGAAACGCATCTTTTTTTCTTACTATTTGTACAGTTCTAGACAGTGTCATTGTTCTTCTGTCACCACAGTAGCTCAGATCTCATTTCTGTATACTCACTATCACTTAATGATTAAACTAACCTCTGATTGTCTTTAAAAATAAAATCTCAGGTTTTCTCAGTCACTCTAGAATGCACATAACTTCTTAAGTTTCAAAATATATTCACAAGAAAAGGCTTTAACTAGTTTTCACATCTTCCAATTTCTGATTTCCTTTTCTCATCAGATCATTGTAATCAAATATTAACCAAATAGTGTTTGTTGAAAGCTAATACATTGTGAATGAATGCTACAGTACATACCTAAATTTACTTAAAATCTACACATCCTGTAGATTCAGGAAATTATGTTTAAACATTCTTTAAAGTTTCAATAGTGTGCAAGTTCTGTAGTATTAGCCTTATCTCTCTGTTGAGTACTGACAAAATAATTTTAATGGATATAATGTATTTTCTCTAGGTGTTCCAAACAATTCTAGTTACTGCCATACTGAAGGAACTGTCACACTTTTTCTTCTGACAATGGATGGCTATTTTTGCTGTACTTAAAATAATTTGAACCAGTAAAGTAATGCAGAACCAGTCACTAGAAATATTAGTAAAAATTCCTATTCACTGTATAAGTCAACCACTGCTACATTCCTTTTTTGTTTGCTTTTTTCTATAATTTGCACCAGATTCTTCATTTAGAATAACGACTTTTCTTTGCCTGGCTGACTGGGAGACTATTCACCCATAAACAAGATTATTCATTACTCCCTGCTAGTTCTGCTGCTAAAAAACTTCCAGACAAGAAACAGAATAATAAAAGGACAATCTTCAAACCACAAATTCCAAATAGTAAGAACAAACATTCTGGTAATAGTCCATAGCTGACTATTTATTTCTGCAAATTGAGATTCACAAAATATAAAACAGCAAGGACTAATCAGTTTAAAAGAATTTCTAGTAATGTAATTTTTCATAGAAGTGACAAGTTAGATGAAGTGACAATTTATACAGAAACTACAAGATATATGAAGTAATTAATGTGAAAAAGGTAATTAGTCTATCTCCAAATTCAAGATGACTGACGTAGTAAATACATATAGATAAAAAATATTTCCCTAATTTATATTAAAGATTTCAGATAGGCACTTCAATCAACAGTTAAAAAGAAAAGTAGTTCTTTGTAAGTCCTTAGATAAATCAGAGGAAGATAAAAGATGTATAATTTCTTGTGTCATGCCTCTGCAGAGGTTTCCTGGTAGTAGAAAATTTGTCTCAGGGAATTTCAGGGTTTTTTTATATTTTCTACAACTCTGGCAAGCTAGTTAGAACAAGCATTCAGTAGGCTTGACCATGCTGCCATTACATTAGTGTTAACATTTTGGATGAGCTCAGTGTGCTCGCTCAGATGATGTGCTCAGTGCCTGTACAGAAAGCAACAGATGGTGCAGAGCACACACATATAGGAATAGAGTCTAGAACAAACAGCTCTTGAGAAACTGCAGGTGAGGCCCAGAGATAACCTGTTCAGGTGTAAAGGACAATGAGAAACCCCTGTACAGCCAACACTGCCTGTGTAGATCAGGGAATGAGGAAGGAAGACAATTCACAGCCAGGGAAGAGCAGTCTGGACACTATCACCTGACGCTATGACTTCTCTCTGCCAGTTTTGGTTGGTTCTGCAGTACTCAGTGTCACTGTATCCTGAGAGATACCACTTTTCCTGAAAACTGCCTCTGCTCTAGCATGCTGCTCCCACTTGATTTCTGGGAATGGTAAGAAATAATCAGAGAGAGCACCAGCACCAAGGTCAGTTTGCCGGTTTGTGTGGGCCACAAACTAAGATTACTGATTTTATTTATATATGGCAACATTAATGTAACCCATATATTGACAGATCAAGGGTCTCTCACAAGACCTTCCTTACAGTGCCCCAAATAGCTTTTCTAAATAATTTTACCTTCTAATTTCCTTGGATAGTTTTCTCAAAAAAGGAAAGAAACTCTAGATTAACCTTATATGATGCAAGGCTTTTGTATCCTTCCAATTTGGTGCCAAGATTTCAAATGGCAAGGAAGTAACAAATAAGCATCATGCAAACAGCTCTGTCAACAGGAGTCAATAACATGAGGGAAACTTTATGTGTCTTCTGCTTATTTGGAGAGGAGCAAAGTAAGTAAAAATTCACTTCCAATTTTAGTTAGCATTTTCAAGCCTAGATTTCCTCTACTTACAATTATGCATTTGTTTTGAAGGCTGCATCAACACATTCTATCTAATGAATTAATAACCACAATATTGTAAAAATATAATGCAATTAAAGATTAAAAAAGAATAAATAAATTCTGGTGAAAAATGCCAGACTCAATTCTGATATAACGTCACAAATATAAATAACACTAATTATTCATGTTGAGAGGACTTGATTCCTTCAGCTAGATTTCCTAAGCCTTGAGCTGGAATCTGTTACATAATGTGGCTTTACCTTTGTTTTAGTGGAAACTGCCCATGGAAAAGGTTCCCAGCTATCATAACAATACAAGTTATATTAGAGAAAGGAGGGACTGAGAAACTGTACAACACTGCAGAAACTGAAGTCCTTTGGACACAAAGTCTGTGCTGATGACTTATTTAATACATGACATTGAGCCTCCTTGTCTCAAGGATGACCACAGTTTTCAGTAAAACAGCTTAGCAATTCCCCAGCTCCCTAAGGGAACATTTCTTGTAGATGATAACATAATCCTAGGTACAAGAATATACATTACTAGACAGGCACAAGTTTTAACATACGCAAGAAAATTCGATTTGGAATGGTCATATCCAGTTCCTTACATTAGGATCTATTTAAATGCAATGGTAATTAAATAAATGCTGTCTAAAAATACCTTAGTTTATTAAGCATGTATTCTGTATGTAACTGAGATTGTGGTGAACTCAGTACCTTAGTAAAAGGCAATAAAAATCCTTGTTTCTGCTTCAGCAGCCACCATTAAATTTCTTCATTGAGACAAAGCCCATCTGACCTTGCAAAGGTGAAACTGTACAGAACCAAAAAAGGCAGATCAACAGTGTGTCTAATGGCAGCAATACCATCTTTGGAATTATAGAAGCCACAATTTTGGATAAAGGAGTAAAATCTACACACACTACTGTTCTAGCTACAATCACATTTTAAGGTTATCTTTATTTTAATTACATCGTATTTATGAAAATGTTTTGATTTACAATGTATTTTTTACAAAGTTTTACACAAAGCAATGTATTGACAATGCTGTCACTGCCAGGTATGTAAATGTTAGGCCATTAACACACTCGCGAAACAGAACTGTATTGCTTCACGTAAGTAGAATACTCTGGCCTGTATCACTCTAAGTATGATGTGCATGTGTCAATAAATTGACACTTAAGCATACAAAAAAACTTGAGCTCCTGTTTCTTAGAATACGTATTAGCTTCCACTCACAGTATCTTGTGAGTAATTTAGGTTTGCTGCAGTCACAAATGAATTGACAAATTCTGTCATATTAATTTCATTCCTAGAAAATTAACTGGACACTCATGACTGGAAACTTTCTTGACAGAAGAAAAACTTTACCACATACTTGTGCTTTTTCAGAAATTCCTTTGGACTCATCTGGGCTAGCTGGCTAGCAGATAGGTTTCTAGCTTCTGTAAAGGTGTTCTGAGAAGCAGTTCATGTGACATAACAACCCCATGCATCGCTATCGGCTGGGGGCCGAGTGGCTGGAGAGTGGTGAAATGGAGAGGGATTTAGGAGTAATGGTTGACAGAAAACTTAATATGAGCCAGCAGTGTGCCCAGGTGGCTAAGAAGGCCAATGGCATCCTGGCCTGTATCAGGAACAGTGTGGTCAGTCGAACTAGGGAAGTTATCCTTCCCCTGTACTCGNCAATTCCATAAGTGGCTGCAATTCCACACTAGTGGATCTCAGTATTCATGTCTTGCTCAGATCTGAAGAGGTCAGTTAGAATGATCCTATCCCAGATGTATGCACTGTCCTCAGTAGACTTGGAATATAGTCGGCCCTCTTCCACTTCATGCCCCCCAGATAGCAGTTTCACATCTTTGCTGTGTGATTTTCCAGTGATCAAGGAGACCTGCCTTGGGACTGTGCATGCACGACCTGACACACATGAATAGTCAAAGTAGGCAGTCATTAATATGTAAATTTCCCCCCCTGCGGCAATCTGGGATGGGCACCTGCGGCTGTGGAGGCGATCTAGGGCAGGCGCCCGCAGCTGAGACAAGCCGGGCACATGCCACTCTCACAGCAGCTTGGCTCAGCTCGAGCGCCACCTGCCCTGCTCCCCTCACTTCGTGCAGTTATGAAAGATTTACACACTCTCTGGTTAGACGTGGTGTCCGAGACTTTCTCGGGGTAGACGTCTACCCCGAGTATGGAGAGATCAGGTCTACCCACTTGGAGAGACACCGGTACAGCAGCGTGGGTGGCTCCCCTGCACCAGTGTCCCTAGCTGAGTGGAAAAGGGTTTTTTCCTGGTGTGGGGTGGCTGTGGGCACCGGGAAGCCCCAACACAAACACTGACACAGAGCAATGTGTGTCAGTGAAACAGTTGAAACAGCGCTGGAGCACCGGGGGGCCATGCGAGGGTGCGGGGCAAATTTGCATATTAATGAGCTGTCAATCAATGCACGACCCACAATACCATTGTACAGGAGACCCGACTGCACATGCAGATTGAAAATACATTATTCACTGAACTGAGAATTTTTGCGTGAGTCTGATTATTCCTTAAAAGATAACCATGAAAGTCAGAATACACTGATCTAACAGTCACACTTCGAGTTTTCTTCTGTTCAACATGGAACATTCTGGAAGGCACTCAGAAGCTGCAGTGAGTGGAGCCTTGAACCTTTTCAGATAGGATATAGCAAACTTGATATTGCTATAGGCTGTACAGCAAAGCATTTCTTAGCTGCAAATAAAGGTGCTGGTGCCTAAGGATCAAACAGTTCAAGACAGACTGTTATTGAAAAAACAATCATCTGCATTTTCAGAAGGAAGGAATTCACTGTCAGGCCTCAAAGTGGCACTCCCCGGGACTCACAGGAAAGTGACTGCAGTGGCAACTTCTGGCTACAAAATTCATTCCCATAAGAAATTGCTCAGATGATGACTCATTTAGACTAAACTTTTTTTATTTCTGTTCAAATATCCAATAAAGCCAAGAAGTTGAAATTCTATTATGTTTAGATTTTGGTCTGGTGACCTCTGGGTCTTAGTCTCTTAATTTTGTGAAAGACCTCAGACACAACAGTCCTTCTCTATTTAAAGGTTGTGTTCATCTACATAATTTACAAGAAGCTAGCAGATTGCGTACCTTATAAGGGAAAAAAAAAGAACCAGTACTCTTTACTGATACATCTTAGCAAATGGAGGGTGTAACTCAGTGTTCATATCTTTAGTAATTTTGCCTTTTCCTTTATATTGATATAGGAAGCAGTATTTTTACAATAAATACTATTATGTGTTTTTCTGATGTAATAAACATTATAATTTCTCAGCAATGCCCTTTAATTCATTGATATGACAGTGAAAATTCATAAGCGACAACTCCACAAAGAGCTTTCAAGAGTGAGTTTCAATCCATAACTCCTAATTAGTGAGATACAACCCTGAAGTAGAAAAGAGCTTCATTTACCCCAGTAAAAATATTTACACATATGAAAAATTTAGGAAGACTAATGTTTCTAATTTACTATTATTTTACTTCATACTTTTCCATGGAAATAGGTTTCATTGTGCCAACAATCTGTTCCAGTGGAACCACCACAAAACCTAAAATTCAGAGTGTTGAAGCATTAATCTTCAGTTCTACACTGAGTGTTTTTTCAAAGCTTAGTCCAGTTTTACATCACTGTAACAGATAATTTAAAACCTACAGGCTGTTACAGACTGGTTGGCTAAAATGTTCATATTTGGTGGGTACTAATGAAGGGACTCCTTATATTTGTGGACAAGACTTTCAAAATAGGCTACCGATGGTTGGAATTCTAGGTCTATATTTAGGGACTTAAATAGAAGGTACAGGCTATTACACGAGTTTTTGAAAACATGCTACCTATTAAAGGCATAGTAGCATACAGACACTTTGATTATTTACTTTTCTTAAAATTTTGGATCTTTGTAAGTGCTCATTCTAAGGACCTTGCATGTGTTCTAAAGGTGGTAAAGATAAACACTACTACGAGATGGTTTCTGACACTCATTAAATGGCCCAAGGCTCAATGAATTTAAGAGGTCTTTACCAGCAGTTAAACTATTAGTTTGTTGACCTTTAGGATACAAGACAAGATTTCTATTTGTGCTATTTCTAACATGATAAGAATATTTCTGTTCTTATTTTCACCCTTAGACACTTTTACTTTTTGTAGACAGTCATAACAAGTATCTTTCAAAACCAGAAATACACAGAATTATTATTATCTATACTTATTATTTTACTGCGTTCTTCATCTGTTAAGCATTAATACAGAACTAAATATCCAAAAGGATATTATGCCCAAATGCTTCACTGAGCTTCCCAGTCATAAGAAGGAAGGGAAAGGACTCTATTACCTTCCCACTGCAGATTCTAGTCACAGAATCACAGAATCAGTAAGGTTGGAAAAGACCATAGAGGTCATCAAGCACACATAGTCTTATACATAGTCTCTGTATCCCGAGCAACAATTCCCGGCAGTTTGGCCATAGGTGTCTAAGCACCAGAAAAAGACCAGACACTTGTGTACTCAGCATTTCCTACTGAATAGGTCTGGGCAGTGCTGCGCTTCCTCACAGGCTTTTGGGATTGGCAGTCTGAAAGCCCAGACCTGTAACAGAAGACTGCTCTGGAAGCAAGCATCAGAAGCAGTGTCCTTTGTGAAGGTTCCAACACTGTTCATAGATGTTAACCAAAGGACTTTACAGAGTTGGACAAAATGAACTCCCTCTTTTATGGGCAGCAGAAGTGAGTTACCAAGTATCTTCAAGGTACAAAAATGAAACCAAGTGAGTTGCCTAAAGTAAGTTGAGTTGCCTGAAAGGGAGTTGCAGCCAGCTGGGTGTCGGTCTCTTCTCTCCAGCTACCAGTGACAGAACGAGANATGTTCCAATAATATATACTTCTAGAACCATACTTCAAGGTTGTTTTACCTGTTAAGAATTTTCCTACATCTTAGCCTTTAGAAGAATATGTAATTGGGATCTTGACAGGTGACATTTTTAGAAGGTGCTATTGCAATGCTTTCATATTTAATGATTACAAGAACTAGAGATTATCCAGATGTACATAGGAATGCTTTAAATGGCCTAGGATTGACCATTTCACCACCAGAGGCTTGTGTGAAAGTTCTCAAAACTCTTTCTACTTCTTCTTACCTCTGTTTCCACACCACTTAATCGGAAATTTTTCATTGACTTCTTACGCTGCCAAATCTACTCAATACATTATAGTGTATATATAATGTATAACATTGTGGGGTGCCTCAGGGCTCAGTGTT
>WEKX01002974.1:0-12641 GCA_013390025.1 Pitta sordida
CCAGCATTGTGTGCGTCTGTGCGGGAGTGGGAAGCGCCCTCCCCTGCACCCCTGTGTTTCCCTTTGTGGCTGGGGTGCTGAAGGGAAGGGTGACCCCGCAGCTCCCACCTCCCACNTAGAAGGGGAATAAGCCACAATGTCTATGCTAGGTTCAGTTTCCTGATACAGTGATCCTCCACATATTCACAATCCATAATTTGTGGGATCCGAATACTTGTTGCTGATTTTCCAGTGAGTTGTGGGACCTGGTGCTTGTGCAGAATGTGCAGAACGTACTATGAACCCAGTCTGCTCATGAATATGTAAATTGGTCGCACCTGGGAGCCACCGTGGCGTGGCCAAGATGCATTTAGTGTAAATGTGTGGTTTTGCATGGCTGGAATTGTCCTCCGCCGGGCTACAAGATGGGGTGGTGGGGCTGCCATTGTGTGTGTCTGTACGTGAGAGTGGGAGGCACCTTCCCCCATCCCACAAGGGCTGGCAGGCTGGTGCCTGGCTGCACCGAGCCAAACCAGGGTGGGCAGGCAACCACGCCATGCTGGGACAGGCGGGAAGGAGCTGGAGCCGGGAAAGCTGCTGGAGGGGTTATGGGTGGAGGCAATGGGGGCCCTTGTGGCATCTGAATGGTTGGCATTGTTCTCTGCCAGGCTGTAGGAGGCTGCCAGCATTGTGTGCGTCTGTGCGGGAGTGGGAAGCGCCCTCCCCTGCACCCCTGTGTTTCCCTTTGTGGCTGGGGTGCTGAAGGGAAGGGTGACCCCGCAGCTCCCACCTCCCACACCCACAAGGCAGCCTCCGTGCTCCCTCCATGCTGCTCTGGCACTGCTGCCCTGTCCCCTGTGTCCAGCACTGGCCCACAAGATGTAGCTGGGTTCACAGACTGAAAAATCTTAAAAGAAATAAAAACAACCCCCCCAAAATGTCAGCCACCAGTTCCCAATCAGAACTGTACAAGTTTATGTGAGTGTGAGGCAGCTCCTGATGCTGCATGGAGAGCTGGACGTGTGGGCGTGATGGGGCGCGTGGTTGAGCTATTGTTCCCCCAGCTTGGAGGACGCACCACAGCCTGTGCCACGTCCCACAATGGACCCCAGTGTGGGGGTGCTAGTGCACCTGGTGATGGGAGGGGGAGGGAGACGGGCCAGGCCAAGGTGAGACCCTGCCCTCCCTCCCTGCCTGCTAGACATGTGGCTGTTTTCTGTCTGCCCACACAAAACTCTTCTTCCAGGGATGCACAGTAGATACATAAACTTTCACAATGGAATAAAACTTGCAGGAACAGGGAACCTTCTAACAGAAACTCTTGACAGCATTGCCACAGCCTGTCCTTGTCTGCTGCTGTCCTGCCTTCCTCTGTCTCCCATTGGCCACCCAGCCACTGCTGTGCTGTGTCACTGGCTCTGGCAGCTGCTGCTGACAACAGATAACCCTGTAAAACTGTTCCCGCTCTCCTGCTGCTCCCAGATCCACGCTGCACTGCCACTCTCCCAAGGACTGTCTACAGAACTGCCCATTGCCATTACTCTGCACTGCTATAGCCCCAATCTGAAACAGTTTTTGGGACTGCCCCCTCTGCTGAAGCTGGTGGGAGGAAACCTCCCACAGCTCCTGGCACACACGGGCATTCCCCAAGGGCTTCCTCCTGCACTGGGAAAGGCTTTGCCGGGCCGGGCCCAGTGGAGGCTCGGGAAGTGATGTCGCCATACCCTTCCTCCTTTGTGGCCACAGTCAGGCAGGTCCTGCAGCTGGGGCCTGGTGGAGCCCAGGGGCCACATTCACTCCGGCCCCGACCCCAGCCCCAGTCTGCATCTCGCTGCCAAACACAGCAGCCACCCACCTGACTCGCCAGAGCACAGCCATGTCGGGCAGCACTCAGCCAACTGAGACAAGCCACGCTCTCAGGACCATCTTCCAGACCTTATTAGGGGAGGGGGCGTGGCTGTGGGCGTGACATACCTGAATATTTAGTGGGTTCACTATCCTTGTAGATTCTACAATCTGCATGAAGACAGCCAGACCCAACAGCCCGCAAGTAATGGGGGACTACTGTATGATCGATTTGTCTCCTTCAGCTATAAAAAGAAATACTGAATCTGTATTAGTTTTAACTGCTTTAATAACTCCTTCTGTCAAGGCACAGGATGCATGAAAACAGATAAATATGCATAGCAAATACACTGTCAAATTATGTCACTCACATCCTACTGTCAGAATAGACATTTGGGAATGAGCATGTATAGTATAATACACCAATAACCCAGTACTCATCTCTAAGCCAGGCAATTCAGAAGCATGAAGAAAATAAACCCTTTTTTTTTTGAGCTGTTTGTCTGGCACATAGATCAGCTGGCCCTGGGAAATTAGCATTTCTCTGCAGAGGAAATATATTTATATAAAAACTTGGCTGGCAGTTTTTTCTATTCCTTTGGTACCAACTTTCTGTCACAATTTTATTCAGATTTTAATCAAGAACATATTATTGTTGTTGTTGGTTAACATATTGTGACAGATAATATCTACCAGTGGTAGTGAATAACACCCTGAAGTCTTACAAACTTTTAGGATACTCCTACAGTTGAGTGATTGCCCTTTCATGTTCCTTCTCTTTTCCACTTCTTAGCGTTTGCTGCTGCTATGACTGTTCATTGCTGATTCAGAAAAATGTGCACTACAGAAGTGTGAGTTAACCAAAATGGTGTTAACATGAAATGCATATTTATATGCAACGTGTTTTTCACCTATATGTCACCTAATTAATGGTTAATTATGTTAATAGTACCAATAATGATTTTACCTCCCTCCCTCAACTGGGAACATGTACAAGAATTAATACAGTGATCCTCCGCATAGTCGCGATCTGTAATTTGTGAGATCCCATACTTGCTGTTGATTTTCCAGCGAGTTGTGGGACCTGGTGCCTGCACAGAACCTACCATGACCCCAGTCTGTTCAGCCATCGGCCCCGTTGCTCGCGTGGCGCCGTGACTTCCTGCCCCCGCAGCACTGGGACTTCCCGCTGCCATGGTGCCAGGACTCCCCACTGCTGTAGCACTGGGACATCCCGCTTGCGTGGCACTGGTACTCCCCACTGCCGTGTCACCAGGACTCCCACTGCTCACCTCCTGCCCTGGCGTTCATCCCCCATCCCAGTAGAGCACAGCCAGACATCTGAAACAAGGCCCGCTCTCAGGACCATGCTCCAGACCTTATATGGGGAGAGGGCATGGCTACGGGCGTGGCATACTTGACTATGTAGTAGGTTCGTTATCTTCATGGATTCCACGACTCCCATGAGGAGGACTAGACCCAATAGCCAGCGAGTAATGGGGTATCACTGTATCTTCTTTTAGACCAGCTACCATAGCTAAAATATAGAAAATTTAAAGCAGAGAAACCTTATTTTTTAATATATTTTTAGAATTGTCAGTGTTCTTAGCACTTATGAAAGTGATTATACTGACATTTAAATCTTTAGTTGGCATGCCCTGTGTATTACAGATCCATACATCTTGGGGATGAGTTCTGACAATTTTGATGGAAATATACATCTTAATCCACATATCTAGTATGTCATATAACAAATCTCTCTAAAAAAGGCAGTCAGTCAAACTACTGTACAATGTCCAGGTTTGTGAGTTCTAAACTTGAAGGCAGAAGTCATTGAAGGCAGAGGGTGATGGAGAAAGAAAAAAGTTCATTTAAGTATGTACTGAGAAGAGAATGGATTATGCACAAGGTCTGGGACCCAACAAGGTCTGGGAATGCACTTTTGAAAGACTGTGGTTAGGACAGCTAGGTTTAAACTCTTTCTACAAAGAAAATGTACCAATTGGGAGAATGTAGTCGAGAATTTCAGAGTGAATGGTAACTTGGATGATGGTGACAATAAAATGAGATCTTTCATGAAATTTAATAGAGAAAGAATTGTACCAAAACAAAAATTTTTAAAAGTCTGATTATGCTCATAAATAAACTTATTTAAATTTTTATTTGAAAATTGCATTTATTTGAAATAGATCAGTCTAAGAAAACAAAACTGGAATAAATGTTGAACCCATAATAGAAGAGTATTCAGTTGAAAGATGAGTTCTGTACACAATTCAGTCAGAAAGATTAAAAATGTGATTGCACATGTTTACTACAAGCTTTGAGAGACAAAATCAAATGAGGCACAAAGATGCAACAATAACCAGAATCCATTAGTAGTAGGGGGGAAGGCTAAATGTGGCACATATGCCACTCAGTGGAGAAGGAAAACTATTGATGGTTGATGCCAAATATACAAACTAATTTTTCCCATTATTTTTTATTTAAAAGCTAACTGAGCTAACTATAACCATTATCCTCATTTGCAGAACACCAGGAAAAAATTATAAAACCGGAATAGGTTAAAGAGGTCAGTTAGATAAATCCAATGTATTCAAACTGACTGGCTATTTCATTCTAGGACATTTAAGAATCTAGATGATGAAATTGGGAAAGTCATGGCCAGACTAAAGAAAGTCCAAAGGAGGACCACAAAGATCCTTCAATGTCTGGAGAACGTGCAATTTGATGCAAGACTGAAATTGTTAGGTCTTCTCTTCCTGTAGAAGAGAACGTTCAGGACAGACCCAATTACAGCTTTCCAGTTCTTAAAGGATGGAGGCTCCCTCTTCCCCAAAAGTCACATGGAGAGGAGTAGGGGCAACAGGTAAAAGTTGTACTAAGAGAGGTTTCAACCCTACATAAAAAAAAATGAGCTTTTATGATAAGAACAACCATTTGTTGAAATGCTATAGGGTTGCTATCACTGGAGGTTTTCAAGATGTGATTGCTTTCCCATGAAAAGTTTGACCAGATAATATTTTGAGGTTCCTTCCAGCCTGGTCTGTTCCACTATGCTGTTTCTTTGATGCTAGGGGCTCTATGAATCCTAGTTTACCAGTTTACCATTTTATTACAGACTTATGAAGGACTGGTTAATTTTCAGAGGTCTTGGGAAAAAGTCATAAATTAATGTATTTTAAAAAGAACGTGGGATATTTAATAGACTACTGATATTAAGTTTTGGAAAAAATAACAGATAACATTTTTAATTATGAAAAAACTAATAAACAAACAAAGCAAAAAAAAAAAGAAACCTCTACCTTTTAATATTTCAAATGTGACAAGGAAAAGAAAATAGAGAATTATTAAGAACAAAGTTGGACAAGTCCTAATTGTTTCACATGAGATAGTAACAGCATTAGGAAGAGAGCGGGGAGTGAAGAAAGAACCCAAAAGGAAGACCAAAGACAACAATGCATGTACTAGATTACGTTATTCAATAGAAGAAAAATGCAAGATACTATGTATAGAATTTGAACAAGCATAAGATGGGGGAAAATAGCTAAGTAGAATCCAATGGCTAAAGAGAAGATCATACCTGTAAACAAGTTGAAAAATGAAATTGTGTAGTTGAAGAGCTATGCTGGGCTTTGTAAACAACAATACAGCATGCAGGAACATAAAGTAATATTTCTGCTTTGTTGAACATTGATAACACTGAAATAAAGTAATATAGAAAGATGTGGACTTAGTAAGCAAATTGCACAAGAAATTGATAAAAAACATACTATCTGAAAATTGTTATCTTAAAGAAGATCGAAGAATAATATGATAAGCATATAAAAGGGACCTGTGAGTGAGTTTTTTCATATTTATAGTGGAAAAGAAAAAAAAATACAGATTTAAACTACGGGGAAAAAGCCCTATAAATTAAATGTGAGGAAAAAATGTGATAGTGCTGGTGAGACTTATAAAGGGATTACTTGAGAAGTTGTAGAGTCCTTGTTATGTGAGATCTTTGAGAACACATTAAACAAACACCAGTTGTAAACAGTAGACATGTTTGATCCTTTTCTGTGTTGGAGGAGGTTCCTTACACTGTCTTGAACTCACTTTTGGCAGTGAAATTAATTTCCGTATACCAGATTAGAGATAATAGTAGATATCATTGAAAAACATTACAAGAGTATTTTCCTTTTCTGCTCACTCAAAGGGAACTTTGAAACCCTAATGTATAATTAGACTTGATATATGCAATGTACATCAATCTTGCTGCCCTTCTAGCAAATTACATCCCCAGGACTGATTAAGCGTTTTGGCTTTTCTGATAAGAAAACTGCCTCAATGGAAGTACTGTCGATGTTATTTATCTTGATGTTAGAAAGAGTTTCCACTTAGTATATTTGAGTATCCTTACAATCAAACTATAGAGTTGTGATTTTGAAAATAAAACAAAGAATGGTGTGTGTAAAACTGACTGTACATCTCAACTGAAAAAAATTGTGATCAGCAACAGGAAGATCAGCTGATATCCAATTATCATTGACATTGTTTAGGTTGCTGTTAAATCTCTTCAATAACAACTGCTGTGTCATGACAGAAGGCACACTTTGAAAGCACATAGTAGATACCAAACTGGGTAACATTTGACATACTGGAGGGTAAGACTGTGATCTTAACAAGTTGGAAAAATTCGGGCAAAATATTAATGAATTCCTGCAAAGAAAAATGCTAAGATCTGGAACAAAATAATCTCATGTGACAGTACCTGCTGGGGAACAACTGGTTAGGAAGGAGTTTTGCATAAAGCAGGCTGAGGGCTCTGGTATGCAACATGTTCAGAGTGAGTAGGAAGTAAATCCTTGTGGCAATGGGTAAATATAAATATTTTGCATAGATGGTCACATAGGGCACATATATAATCAGAAATATTGGTCTTCAATAATTTGTTGTGTTTTGCATGTTTAACTATGGTTAAAGACACCAGGAAAATAGATTCTATCCACAAATATGAATACCCAGGTATGTATTTTATCCTGGAAAACATGTGAGAAAACAGTTCAATAAGTATATCCTTTCTAAAACATCTAAACCACACGAAACAAACTAACCAAACAAACTAAGAAAAGGGAATGGAAGGGAAGATTTGGGAAGGGAAGGTTTGGGAAGGTTTGGGAAGGGAAAGTTTGGGATGTGAAGGTTTGAGAAGGGAAGGTTTGGGAAGGGAAAGTTGTTTGGTTTTCCTAGTCTCTCTGGAATGGTACTCTTTTAGGTTCACCAAGTGTTTCATTGATACTTCACCTCAAAAATTCCCAAGTAAAATAGTGTTTGCCAGTGGTGCATAGGATGATGTGAATGGTTTATGCTTCCAATCTAGCACTGAGAGAGAAGTAATCAGAATTGCCTCATTAATACGTATGAGCAAAACGATATATGTTTAACTAGCTCTTTTTAGAAACAGCTGATCTATTTGATCTGAAACGTCTCCAAAAATAGTTAACCTGTGGGAAACATACTACATGTAAAACATCAACCAAATATTTAGAGATTGACAAAGTTACCAGCAGTTTTATGAATGGTCTCTCTTTTAAAACAGACTATTAAGAGTAATGAAATGGGAAAAAGTGTTTAAGAGAAGACCTGATGAGGAGTTTAATGACATAGTCTAGTTGGTGGGAGGGTGTTTGGGAGTTGGACTGGATGATCCTCTGGGTCCCTTCCAACTTGGAGGAACCTGTGAACCTATGATTCCTATGTGGGCATTTGCGCGGGTGTTGGACTAGATGATGCTGTGGGTCCCTTCCAACTTGGAATATCCTGAGAACCTGTGGTGCTGCTGTATCTGCACACCCTCCCCCACCAAAAACCTCATGGTGGAATGGAAAAAATCCACCACAATAAATTAATAAATAAATACTCAAACCAAATCCTAAATACAAAGTGATGAAAATTTTCCTTTTATTTTCCCCATCAAAATAAATGAAGCCTTTTATTTTAATGCTTAAGCATTACTAGGAAAAAATACTGTCTATTTTTATTATTTACACAGAATTACTGCTTCAGTTGGAAAAGACCATAAAGGTCATCCAGTCCAACCACAGTCTAACGTCACACAACTAACACACCTATCCTAAGGCCTAAAACCTAACCTAACACCTGATACCCAGCCTCCCTACCCTGATATCAACATACCACAACCCCTGTCCTGATATCAAGTCAGACTATTAAGTGCATCATCCAACCTCTTCTTAAACAGCTCTAGAGACAATGCCTCCACCACCTTCCTAGGGAGCTGTTATGGTTTGGGTTTCGATCCATCGAGGTATGAGAAATTTGTGATAAGGTTTATAAATGGAAAGGTTCACAGGTAAAACAAATGGTTAATATTTGTAGTTTTAATGTAAGAGAATAAGATTGTGTGAAAAGTACATTATAACAGTGGTGATGGTTCTAGGATTGGATATTGTAACTGTGTTTTTTCCTCTGGCAGTGAGGGGGTTATTGGCTTCTGCTTCAGCCTCCCTCACTGCTATGGAAATCAAGGTCACCTCTGTGAATAACGGATAACGTATCTGTGAAGGGGAGAAAAAAACAACTTACTAACAGAAAGTAGATGGCTGGGTCAGGACGTGTAAGAAGCTGAAAGCTATGAAGGCCCCCCCAGGCCTACTACAGAAGGGGTAGGAATGTTCTTCCAGGCGTCTCGCTGTTGCTCGTGGAACAGACGGATCATGGTGTAAACCTATGGAACAGAGAGAAAGGAACCAGTGATGCAGAATCCACCTGAAACCACAAAAGAAGATGGAGAATCATGCTGCAACAGCTGCAGATGTTTTGGGAGCCCAGAAACACAGAGCTGGAGCTGAGAGCTCAGCAGAGATCCTTTGGACAGACGTTTTGTGACAGAATTCCATTGTGGTAGGATCTGATCTATGTACTTTGGGATGGGCTCATAATGAAGTAGCAAAGTAGCACTTAAAACACTGCATCCTGTGCTGTGACTCTTGGACAACAGAGAATGGAAGAACTGTCGTCCCTGGGTCGAGACCTCACTTGGGAAAGGGTCATGAAAGACTTTTCCTCTCATGAGAGAGAGAGAGAACTTTATGGAAAGGCAGAGAGATGGTTCTTACCCCAAATTTTCTGTTCCCCCGCCCTCTGGGACCGTAAGGGCAGCACTTCGGGGACTGGTGGATGTTAAAGGGAAGGAAATTTCAATACCAAACCCAACCCCCCATCTCCCCCACCCTGTGGGCTTTTCCGGGCTGCAGCGATGGCGCGCCCACAGCCAAAACCCTGCGCCACTTCCCCCCCTCCCTCCCTGACTCTGGAGATTGGGCCCTCGCCAAGTGGCCCCCGCACCAGGCTGTGTGGCCCTCGCGGACGCCACACCAGGGTCGGAGCGGGGAGGGCGTGCAGTGCAGGGGCGCATGTTTCTGCAGTTTGCAATGGCGTTTAGAACCCTGCGGCACCGTGCTCTTGTCTGTCTCTTGTGTGCTCCGCTGAGACCCAGTGCAGCACTGCCACAAGACATACAGAATCACAGAATCACAGAATATTCTGAGTTGGAAGGGACCCACAAGGATCATCGAGTCCAACTCTTAACACTGTCTCCCCGGCGGGAATCGAACCTGGGTCTCCCACACGCCAGATGGGGACACTTACCACTGTACTACCATCTCTTATTACTCAAAGCCCAAAGCCCGGGCAGCACTGCCTCTACTGGGACTGGTGGATGTTAAAGGGAAAGAAACTCCAATACCGATGCCCGCCCCCCCCGCCGCCATAAGCAGCACAGGGTGTTGCAATGTTGCAAAGTTAAGGTTTTTCCAGGCTCCAAGGATCCTAACCAGAGCTCAGGGAACCCCCTTCCCTGCCGCAGAGGCAGGGCAAGCGTGTGCGGGCCGGCGCGCAGTCCCTGGGGCCATTGCGAGCATCGAGGCTGGGCCAGGTTGAGCGGGGCCGTTGGTGGGGGGGGAACAGTAGTGCAGGGTTTCGACTGCGAGCACACATGGTCACAGCAGCCACTCAGAAAGAGTTCCCTTTGCTTGGCTGTGCCAAGACAGACCACGGGAAGGAGCGGAAAATTGTCCGCAGCTCTCCACAGTGCCAGGGGTGGAGCAATGGGTGTGGCCTGCATGCATATTAACGACATACCCTTCTTTGCGAGTTTAGCTTTTTGCGAGGCCCGTGGCCTGACCTCTTCCTTGCGAACAATGGGGTATAACTGTATACAATAACTAAACTCCCTTTTCTATCATCCCAGTATCTAAACCATATCGGTGAGCTCCTCATCCAGTCTTTTCTTAAACACCTCCAGGGAAAGCGACTCCACCGTTTCACTGGGCAGACCACCCCACTGAGGCATCAATCACTCTCTCCGTGAAAAAAGTCTTCCTAACATCCAGTCTAAACCTACCCTGGTGCAGCTTAAGATCATGTTGTCTTGTTCTGGCAGCCCGAGAGAAGAGATTTGCACCTAGTCAACTACATCCTGCATTCAGGTAGATGTAAACATCAATGAGGTCACCTCTGATCCTCCTCAATGTCAACCATTACTCCCAAATCCTTCTCCATCTGACCACACTCCAGTAACACATCCCCCAGCCTATATCAATGCATGGAGCTATTTTGTCCAAAGTGAAGAACCCAGCACTTGGACTTGTTATATCTCATGCTGTTAGAATCTGCCTATCTCTCTGGCCTGTCAAGGCCCCTCTGAAGGACCCTTCTATTTTCTGGCAGTTCAACATTTGTCCCCAACTTGGTATCATCTGCAAACTTGTTAATGGTGTACGAAATTCCTCCATCTATATCATTAATAAAGATATTAAACAGTATTGGGCCTAACACTGATTCCCTGTGGGACTCCACTAGTGACCGACCGCCAGCTGGATGTGGCACCATTTACCAGGAGTCTCTGGGCTCATCCATGTATTGGGTTTTGCTGTGGCTGGGTTTTTAGTAGGGGGAGGCTACGGGGAATGTTTTTCTTCCAGAAGTTACTGGAAGCCTTCCTCATAGCTGGCACAGCCAATGCCAGGCAGCTCCTGGCTGGATCTGCGGCTGGCCAAGGCCAGACCAATCAAGTGAGGTAGAGACACCTCTGTGATAATGTATTTAACAAGGAAAAAAACGTTAGAACAGAAAGAAGACATGGCTGCCAGAGACGAGCAGTGAGAAGTTGCAACAGCAAATGCAGGCACCAAGGCCAGGGCCAAAGGAGGGGGAGGAGGTGCTCCAGGCCTCTCCCTGCAGCCTGTGGTGAGGACCATGGTGAAGTAGGCTGTCCCCCTGCAGCCCATGGAATGGAGAGAACACAGGGATGCAGAAGATCCACCTGTAGCCCATGGAGAGGGAAGACCATGCTGGAGCTGGTGGATGCTGGAACGAGGCTGCAGTTTGTTGGATCCCACATTGGAGCAGAGTTCCAGGAGAGACATGTGGCCCATGGAGAGAAGAGTCTATGTGGGAGAGCAGTTGTAGATAGAGTACCATCCTACTCTACCTGGTAGGATGTGTGCTTTGCGATGGGACCACACTAGAACAGCCAGTGCTCAAAGACTGCACCCTGTGAAGTGACCCCCAGGCAGCAGTGTTTAGAAGAGCTGCTGCCCCTGGGGTTGGACTCATGCTGAAGACAGTTGTGAAAGACTTTCTCCTCTGGGCAGGGACCCCATGGAATGCACGGGAATGGCCTCCTCCCCTGAGCAGTGGCAGAGAAACACCCATTGCCTGGCTGTCCCCTATTCCTGTCCCCCTCTGCCTCCTGGAGGAAAGGGGGAAGAATGTTGCCTTAAAGACAATACCTCTCACTTTAAGCTCCGATCTTGTTAGAAATAGATTTCTTTACATCCCCACTCTGCAGTTTGTTTTCCCCGTGACAGTAAAAGATTTTCTAATAGTCCTCATTCCTGCTGTAGCATAACCCTTCAATTTTTTTTTCCTTTTCCACTCTCCCTTGTTTGTATAAGGCAAGGAGGGGCANCTGAAGACAGTTGTGAAAGACTTTCTCCTCTGGGCAGGGACCCCATGGAATGCACGGGAATGGCCTCCTCCCCTGAGCAGTGGCAGAGAAACACCCATTGCCTGGCTGTCCCCTATTCCTGTCCCCCTCTGCCTCCTGGAGGAAAGGGGGAAGAATGTTGCCTTAAAGACAATACCTCTCACTTTAAGCTCCGATCTTGTTAGAAATAGATTTCTTTACATCCCCACTCTGCAGTTTGTTTTCCCCGTGACAGTAAAAGATTTTCTAATAGTCCTCATTCCTGCTGTAGCATAACCCTTCAATTTTTTTTTCCTTTTCCACTCTCCCTTGTTTGTATAAGGCAAGGAGGGGCAGGATGAAGTGAAAGAGTGGCAGTGGATGAATCTCTGCCATTCAGCCAGGGTCAAACCACCACAGTCCATTCAACAAATTCCTAACCCAACACAGAAAGCTTCTATCCAATTCACGCTCTAAGAGTTTCTTCTGAAGTTTATAATGGGAAACTCTATCAAAGGCTTTGCTAAGATTCAAGTACACAACATCCNAGATCCTACTACACAAGATCCACAGCCTTTACTACAACTGATAAAACTACAAAAATTCTATAAAGTGCTTTTCTTCCCAACTGATAGGGAGGTAAATTAAAATAATCACATGGTACATAATTAAGGTTTTAAACCAATTGAAAATATATAAGTTTATATATTATAATATATGTTTATATATGGTCTGGCTTAGGTTTTTTTGCTGCTTTGGTAACGAGGGGGTTAACAGCTCAGTTCTGGCCTGGGCCTCAGTGTTGCCATGGCATTCAAGGTTATAGAGATAGAGACGTCTCTGTGAATAA
>WEKX01002975.1:0-16625 GCA_013390025.1 Pitta sordida
TATCTATGCTGTGATACTGTGATATTTCTCCACAGGGTGCAGTCCTTCAGTCATAGACTGCTCCAATATGGGTCCCCCCCAGGCCACAGGTCCTACCAGGAAAACTGGCTCCAGTGTAGGTTCATCTCCCCACAAGTCAGCAAGTCCCTGCCAGGACCCTGCTCCAACATGGGCCTCCACAGGGTCGCAGCCTCCTTCCAGCATCCACCTGCTCTGGTATGGGCTCTTTCGTGGGCTCCTTCATGGGCTCCAGGTGGATCTCTGCATCCCTGTGGTACTCCGTGGGCTGCAGGCGCACAGCTGCTCCACCACGGTCTCACCATGGGCTGCAGGGGAGCCTCAGCTCTGGCACCTGGAGCACCTCCTCCCCCTCCTGCACTGACCTTGGTGCCTGCATTGTCGTTCACATGTTCTCACTCTGCTCTTCTCTGGCAGCCATCTTCATCTACCCCTTAACTTTGTTTTCTGCCTTCTTAAGTATGTTATCACAGAGGCATTTGTATTACTCCTGGTTGGCTCAGCCTCGGCCAGTGGCAGGTCCAGCCTGGAGCTCTGCTGGACCTGAGGGAAGCTTCCAGCAGCTTCTCAAAGAAGCCGTCCCTAAAGCCCCCCTGCTACCAAAAACCACAAAACCCACAAATAGCCAGGAGAACTTGTGGATGTTGATTATATTTTCTTCTCTTTTCTTATGTGCATCTGCTAATAATTTTGTGTAGTAAAATAGTAAAAGATTATTTGCTCTGTTCAGAGAAATAGACCAGCAACAGGATAAAAGTGAGGAACAAACCTCCACCACCATGTAATCTCCTCCATGAGAGCATAGAAAGGTATTTCATTGCATGAAGTAAGCCTTGGAAGGTGATTGCTTCTCATGGAGGAACACTTCAGAAGTGTTTGACTTCAGTGGAAAATCCTCGTTGGCTAAGGAGGTTTTGGAAATGTCCTCTTAAACAGCTGGTAATAACATGTTAATTTATAATTGTAAGATAGTCGTTTAGCCACTAAGTACAAGGGATGAACAGCTCCATGTAGGGTTGTTCAGTCACCAAGTGAGTGGGAGAGAAATGGAAAGGTGGAGGGGCTAGAACTATGGTTCTGCATCTTGGAGCAGCTGGGCTGTTTGGTGAGTTGTGGACAGAACAGATTAAATGGCATAGATGAGACGGGCAGGTGAGAAAGAGAATGTGAAAAGTACTACACATCTCTAAGAGAAAGCTGGATTTCTTAAAAGCTAGATTGGCCCATGCAGTACCTTGCAAAACTGGGACTGTGAAAGTGCTGCCTGTCAGTAGATGGTGCTCTTATTATCAGATGATTACTCATGCTGCCCCTGTTTGGCTGTGTTTTCATATAGAAGGTCTGGTAACATTTTTTAAATATCTTCCATCCTTGAATTTTTTCAACTTCTTTCGCTTGCGTACGTGTACTGTTTTGAATTTGGACAAATTCAGAAGCTTCCAGCATAAAAACCTTGAACAGACATTGTGGATTGGAGAATATATAGCAGACTAATTTAATTTGGCAACTGACCTGTAAAAAACTGCAATAACATAATCTAAAATAAAACTGCAAAGCAGATTTGTCAAGTCATTTGAGATTTTGAAGTTTTCTTTTGCATATTAACTTTGTAGTTTTACCTGCTGTTTCTGGGTAGATAGGAATGAGTTTATTTCTAAATGTAATACTTCTTAGAAAGGACTAAATGAATCAATGCAATTCTGAGTTTTACCTGGAGTTATTTATTCATCAATTGTTGGATGGATATGAAAAGCTGCATGAAAATGAAGATTTCCTAATTAATGTGATAGGAGTATTATTGGATCTGTCTGCATTTTTTATTATTCATAAGATATACCAGCTCTGAAGGAAAAGAAGTTAAAGGTGTGAATTGTGTAAAAATATCACTTGCCAAAGGCTGCTGTTGAGATGAAAGCTGTGATCTAGGCAGCAGAGCAGCATGGCAGACTTAATGGGGAATTTGAGATGCTTAGAGTTACGTGTGTTTTTATGCTGTGATCTTATAGAATGTCAGCTACTTAACCACGAGTTAAATTTTGGCTTGTGAGATGAATTTGCCCCTGGAGTGAATCTTGAGAACTGCCTGCTGTTCACTGCCTGATGCTACTAGTCTTCCTGCAAACAGAAACTAAAAGATTGGTGTGAATTTTTCAGGTAAACTTGAGCTGCAAGTAAATAGTCCAAGAAAGAGAAGGTAACTGAATTCCTTTCAAAAATTGAAATAAAATGTTTCTATTTCTTATTCAGGGCCAGTTTAACTTCCCAGCACATTGATTTATTCATCCATTCACAGGTGTCTCTCCGGAAAGCATATATATTGTGTGTGTGCAACACATTGCAGCAGATGAATATTGTTCCTCTCTGTGCTTTATTTTACCTGCTTTCAGTACTTCTCTCACATCTCCTTACAACCCAAGTTCCTTATATTGCGACCAGGTGGGTGTAATATTTTTATTGAAAATCTCAACACCACATTTCTGCATTCTCACATCTCACAGGAAGATGTTGCTGGGACATTTTTGGCTATATTTGGGCTGTGTTTTTTCATGGTACCTGGAACTGACCTGTCAGCCTAACCTCGGTCCCAGGTAATATCATGAAATAGATAATCCTGAGGGCAATTACACAGCACCTGTGGAATAATTATGACATTAGGTCAACACCGATTTGGGAGAGGGAGGTCCTGCCTGACCAACCTGATCTCCTTTTATGATCTGGTGACTCACCTAGTCGCCGTGGATGTTGTGTACTTGGATCTTAACAAAGCCTTTGACACAGATTCCCATGGTAAGCTTCAGAAGAAACTCTCAGAGTATGCATTGGATAGGAGCAGAGGTTTGGTCTGGAAGTCAGGAAGAGCTTTTTCACAGAGAGAGTGATCCCTCTGTGGAATGGTCTGCCCAGGGAGGTGGTGAAGTCGCCATCCCTGGAGGTGTGTAAGTAAAGACTGGATAAGGAACTCATCGACATGGTCTAGATAATGGGATGATGGGATGGGGAGTTAGTTATTAAAAAAAAAAAAAATATGACATGACCCTGAGATTGGCTCAGATGGACAAAACATGGTGCTCATGGCACCAGGGTTATGGTTTCGATCCCTGCATGGGCATTCACGTGGGAGGTGGACCTGATGATCCTTGTGGGTCCCTTCCAACTTGGAATATTCTGTAATCAAAGTAAGTATTCTGTAAACTGAAGATGCAGATCTTTCTTGGCATTCCTGCCCTGCTTAGCCTCCCTGTGGCACCTGCTGGATGTTCCTGTGAGGGTCTCATTTTCCACATGAATGGCCTGATCTAGGAGATGTATTCTCCCCACACAGTCCCATCTGTGTGGGCTTTATAGCTCCAAATCTTTGGGTTTTTAAGCAGACACAGTGCTGCTGTCGCATCCTGCTGTTTCTATTCAAAGGACAAGCTTCTGACCTTTCTTTTGCTTTCAAGTTTGTTTGCTGCACTACAACAAGAGATGCTTCCTGTGAGTGAGAAGAGATATCTCCCATTGGCCTAGGCTGGCCTTAATGTGAATATGGGACTTGTGCTCTATGGGGTTTTTTCTGTAAATTGTTGTTGACTAGCTGAGGCTGCTTCCCAGCCAGGAGGGGCTGGCCTTCATGGATCTTAGTCTGAGGCTTTTTGCTTTCTCTAATGAAGGAGATAAAAGGGCATTGTCATGCTTGTATTCTTTTTATGAATATACGACTTCATAAGGATGATAAGTGAATACAGGAATTCCCTTATTAGAGGAATTAGCAAGAAGTAATTAGCACGAAATTACATTGATGTCAGAATGCCCTGCTTCATTTGAAAAATAAGTGCTGGATCTGCCATTTAGGTATTTATTTGAGAAATACATCATGACCTATGCACAAGCATTGCAGTGATTTTGAATGAATCTGATGGTTAAGCTAATCTGCCTCTTCTATCAATATTTGCCTTTTTTATCCTGCTTGTGCTGGGAGTGGAAGCAGTGTCTTACTGGGAAGCAAGAGGATAACCTTTTCTCACTCATACTCATGTACATGTCTGGCCTATAAAGTTGTTCTCCTCAAAATGTATTTGGCTCGAGAGAACATAGTTAAGAGTCAACTGGCAAAGATATCTAGAAAACTTTGATTGCTCTTGAGGTATAAAATGCTTTGGCTGCTGCATTTGCCTTCTGCATATGAATGAGCCTATCCATAAAGACTGAAAGTTGGCATGGAAAGGTTATACTACTTCTTACAGTACAAGCCTCTTAATTGGCACATCTGCTGGAAACAAAGGTGCCAAAAATGTGATTCACTTGGAAGGAGTAAACCTTGTAAGAAAGCAACCTGTCATTATTTAATAGGGATTAAGATCCTCTCAGGATGTTAGGTGTTCTCCTTGTACAAATGTGCTGTTGTTGAGCTAATGGTGGAATTAACCACACTACCTGCTAATACTGATGTATTCCTTTATACACTTCTTTTATAGCTCTTCTCATATAGGAGTGTTTGTGTCTTTACAATGGAAAAATGGACTGTACCTTTCACATCTGACATACAACAGCAATTTAAAAATACACAGGTAGTACTCAAACCCTAGGTTGTGACATTTCGAGTATCTTCTCAACAGAGAACTGTAATTAGAAGTGGAAGGATTGAGGTGTGATCTGTGCTGGACAGATTTACTATATCAGGGTAACTCCATCAGTAAATCCCAAGAATAAAAAAAAAAATCTGCTAGTATCATTAATGGCAAGAGAAAGGTAAACTGCCTTAGCAAAACCCATATAATGACAGAGATGTGTATTTCTTTGAGAAGTTGGTCACCTAAAACACATAACTCCCACTGATACTCTCTAGTACATATTTCTGAGGTCAGGCTTAGCCTGTATTTGAACAGTCTTTTTATTAGAATATCCTGGATGTTTAGAAACATAGAAACACTTGTGTTGTTAACCTTAAGTCTCTGGAAAAGGTACTGGTCTGCACAACCTTGATTCCCCCCCTCCATTAAATAGAGGCCTATTTGTATGGTGAAGAGAATTAATCGTGTCTGGTTCTCATTTCAGGGGAGCTTGTTTTGTGTTTCTTGTTGCTAATTATTGGTAATCGAGCTATATTTGAAATAATCCAGTTAAGTGACTGAAGAAGTGTAGATAAGGCATCACCAAATATATGTGTTTGTGAGTCAGGTGTAGTCTTGAGTCACAAAACAAATACAGGCTGGCCAATTTCCTTTAACTCTTTTTATTGAATTTACAAGTGTAAAATCAAAACTTTGTTCTGTCCTTAAGATCTTTACATTTTTGGGTCTTGGTTTTAGCTGTTTAAAGAGCAACAAGATTTCAGTGTATTATTTATATTTTTGTGCATATTAAACATTTTCACAGTCTAGTTTGTCTTTTGGATTCTGTTACTGCTACAGACTGTGTTTTAGGTAATAAATTCTTCTATATGACCTTCTTGCAATAAGTATGTGAGAAATTTCAAGAAAATCAGTGTACCTATTTATATACTTGCTTTGTATTTATTTTAATAGAATTCCTGATAAACAGTGTCAGTTTTGTTCAACTACAGATGTAGCTGCCTAAGATGTAACTTGTAGAAGTGCCAGGATTGGTTCAAAAAAAGGAAGCGGGAATGGAGACACATTTGTAATTGTCGATTTGGTACTACAGGTAGATTTTGGGTTAGGTTTTTACTTTTTATTTTAATCTATATGTGGAGAGAATATTTTTTTTAAATACTGAACTCCCTCAAAACTGGAATTTTAGTTGCTCTGACAGTATTTCTGAGTTCAGGACAAACTGTTGGGAAATGGGGACTACATTTCATCACTGTCTTAGTTACTGCATATTCCGATTTGCTTTCCTGTATGTATCTGAATGGATTTGAACTTACAGCTTTCATCAAGATGGGGCACTTTCCTGTGGCTGCTACCAGTCTGAACAGAGTGTTCTGTGATGTAGATTTAGACCATAAATCTTTTTCGTAGTGGGTATAGTACATAGTCCTTAAGACAGGATAAAAGATGAGCCAACATGCAAGTTATGTGCACCATGTCAAGGGTGAATTTCTTGAATTCTTATTTTTGCTGAGGTGGATGGTTAACTGCAGTAAAAACCATGTGCTAGTACTAAAGTGTAGTTAATTGCTCGTTGTAAGTTGCTATTAATCCAGCACTGTTCATTAAAATTAATTTTGTTTCTTTTTTACCTGAATAGTGCTAAGGCGCAGGCTAGAGAAGTTCAAGGAGGAACCTTTTCTCTTCTTAGTTGCACAAGGCACCTGCTGCATGAACAGATCTATGCAAGATACAGAGTAAGCTTCTGCTTGTAAAACCAGGAGGATTTGTATTTACTTGTGAAGACTACATTCTGTGATATAAGATATTCAGCCAGACTTGGACAGGTTTGAATTGTCTCAGGTGGTGAAAGTGAATTAGAGCTACATCAATGAAGATGTATCAAACTGACATGTCGTGTGAAGTAGGAACCCCACACCCTGAAGGAGCAACTCTCCCTCTCTCTGTTTTCTTGGAAAATATCCGAAAGCAAATATTTAATTTTTGGACTGGAAGGAATCTTCAGTGATGAGTGAAACAGATCTTTTGGCTAGCAAGATTAAAAATGCAATTTTTTTAAGGTGAAGTGAATGTTGAAACATTCACTGTCAGAACCTAAAATGGATGGTGCTCCTGGTCCTACTTGTGATTTTATTGTTGGCCTGTCTGTTTCACTTGTGGCTTTCTGGATTTTTGATAGCAATTAGAATGATGTCAGGCAAGGTTCTTGACAATGCTGAGGAATGCTCTGTCTTCTCCTTTCTCGTTCTGACACTTCAGTCCTTCACAGTTTGCTGATAGTGCCGCTGCCATTTATATCAACATCGGCATCTGCCGGTCCTGATTCTTGCTTTCAGAGTGGATGTTTCATTGAAAGAGAGTACTCTCGCAGGAAACATGTCACCTTATTTATCTTTGGTGTTGTGATACTGTCTTTATCCTGATTAGGACAATGCTCAGTGATATTTTTTTTGGACAACTTTATCCTTTTCTGTGATGGTTATACTTGTCACAGCCTTAAGAGGGAGTTAACTCCCTTTGACAACTTCTTAGTTTTCAGATGAATCTCAGTACTTTATAATTTGTATTTTATAATTTGTTTCTCCTCTTCCCAAATGCAGTCCATTTGTAGTACATCTCTTTGAGGCACTGGTATAGAAGGTACTAAACTGGATCAATCCTGGAATTGCTTGAAAGCCTGGTAAAATTATTTCTTTGTTCATCAGTCTTTAGACAAGTGGTGGTGCTACAATGATTTGAGAGCCTGGGGCAGAAGTTTCTGCTTGTGCAGAGTTGGCTTTAAACACTACCAAAGCATTGTCTTGACAGACACAGATATTTATAAAAGTCCCTTGGAGACAGAAAGAGCAGTCACTGACTGACTTGGACATTGGTGGTGTGAAAAGGAGGAGAGACTGTTAGTGAGAGATGGGAGGCTGTGGACCAAAGGAGGGAGGCCCTTGTAGAAGCAGCATTTGTTCTTTACTTTTCCTCCAGGAAGTGGAAGGATAAGAATATATAATCTACTTTACAGGACCTTTTCCACTTCTTTTGTACCTTCCATGACTTCCCCGCCAGTCTCCAGTTTTTCCCCCATCTAGTCCTTCCTGGAGAGGTCTGACCTGGCGCTGTGTGCAGAGCCCTGAGCTGGTGCTGCTCATGTGACCTAATCTCCTTCTCTAACTCCCTTCTCTCTCCCACAATGTCAGAAGGCTGACCCAATGGCTGGAGTGACAGGGCAGTGATTTCTCTACAGTTCCAAGTTGTGTTGGTCCTTGGACTTCAGGAGTGTTTGTACTAACTCAGAGTCAGTGAGAATGTGGTTCTTTTGGATTCTCAGGTGCCTTTTCTGCTGACCAGCGGTGGGAAATAATACCCTCTTGTGTGTCCTTGTAACTGATCTTGACTTTTGTTAGATCCTGTATGTCAACCCTGATGTGAGGCAGCACAATATGTGGTGGCACATGGAGTGATGAGGGAATGATGAGGGGATGTGCGTTCGGTCTCTGTACGGGCATTAGCTGGTGAGTTGGACTAGATGATCCTTGTGGGTCCCTTCCAACTCATAGTATTCTGTGATTCTGTGATTGGAGTCTGCCCATTTCTCTAGCCTATCAAGGTCCCTCTGAAGGGCCCTCCTACCCTCTGGTAGTTCAACATTTGCCCCCAGCTTGGTATCATCTGCAAACTTGCTGATGATTCAAATTTACTCAAAGTCAGACCCTACAGTTCCTGTTTGAAACATGCGTAAAAGAGGCACTGCTGAAAGCATTAAGGCAGATCCTGCTCAAACATACATCTTGAGAGACTGGTCTCGAGTTTCCAGTTTACCTAGAAAAAGACAAAGCAGAACCAATGTTGTTGTAGCTGTGTTGGTCAAAGGACTGTCATGGTTTAACCCCAGTTTAGCAACAACCAAAACATCAGTGTGTTACCAACATTATTCTCATACTGAATCCAAAACGTAGCACTGTGCCAGGGACTAATAAGGAGACTAAGTCTATTCCAGCAAAAACCCATACAGGACACAAGCAAGGCAAGGCTGCAAGAAGAAATATCATCATTTATTAGACCAACAGCATGCGTTCTGCCAGATGTCTTTCAGACATAAAGAAATCTTCATATGGGTACAACTGCTCAGTGTTGAACCATGTTAACCCAGTCAGGCAGTTAGAGGGAAAAGGGGACTGAAAAATACAAGGGGGGAGGTATGAGAAGAGCAAAGGAAAGAAGCAGTAATGTTGTTGCCACCTAGCAGAGAGAGAGCAAGATGGGTGGCTGCCACTCCAAGAATAATACAGAATCAGCTGCAGCAGGAAACATTAAAATGTGTACGAAAACCATTATGTGTCGATGACCAGAGACAGAGCCCAGAAGGAAAGAAATGGGACTGTTTCATGCAGGAAGATAGAATTATTTGTTAAATCAAAGGAAAATATCTTCCACAAGCAAACTATAAAGAGCTACTGATATATTTAAAAATTAGAAAAATAAAATTTTATGTGTGTCTGACATAGATACATAAAGCAGGGAACTTAAACTACACAGCTCCATGAGACATCTAAGTTATTACCAAATCTTTCAGGCTGCTCTGGAGGCAAGACTAACAGCATCATCTTCATCATTTTATGACAAGAAGCAGCTGGAACAGCAATGCCCAGTAAGAATTTAAAAAGCATGATTTTTTAAAATCCTGCTTGGGTTATATTCCTAAAGCTGAGAAAATAAGAATCTTTTGCATATATACCAAATTACTTCTCCAACATTAAACTGCCTATACAGAATTCAGAATCAATGGCTAACATAAACACTGGCTTCAAGTTCTAGAAAGAAGAAATTAACTTGTGAAATCTGTTATCTTAAAACATTGAAATGTCTGGAAATGACACAGTTTGGTTTAGAAATACAAATTCTCAGGTAGTCAGATAGTTTATAGTTACAGATTTTTCCAGCAAAAACAAAAGAAAATTACAGTAATAAGCAGATGCATCATAAAAATCCTGAAACCTCCTTGTATTGAGTCCCCATCTGTGATGTTGAGAATTGTAATACAGTGGTCCCTCATTACTCGCAGGCTGTTGGGTCTGTCCCTCTTCACGCGAGTCTTGGAATCCACGAAGATAGTGAACCCACTAAGTAGTCACGTACGCCAATGCCTGTAACCATGCCCGCTCCCCTAATAAGATCTGGAGGACGGTCCTGAGAGCACAGGTCCCTCTGAAATTCCTCATTAAAGCGGAGGAAACACCTTTTACCACAACCCAGCTACAGGAAGAGAGCTGCTTTTCTGAGCACAGAAACCGGCTGGGAGCCAGGAAGCCAGCACCCACTCCCCCGCAGGATCCTGCCACTGTCCTTTCCCTGCCGCGTCTGTGCTCGGTTTTATTGGGGTTTCTGGTTGCTGGTGTGTGTCTCTTGTGCTCAAACACGGCAGAGGCGGCACGCCTCTCCAGAGCAGAACTCTGGGGGAGGCTTCGGGAATTAATTCAGTGCTGGCTGGGGCAGTGCCAGTGGGCACCATGGCACTGTGTGACGGGAGCGACAGCTGAACAGGTTGGGACAGTCCCTGCTGTTCAAAGGGGCTGCTTTGTTTGGAGTTTATTTTTCCGGGAATGTAACTGCTCCAACCAAAGCTTTTCCGGCAAGAGTGGGTGCAATCAAGCAGTGCTGATCTGGCTGCCCCGCGATGGGGCGGGTGGCTCTGAGATGTGCAGGGCAGGGACAGACGGGAGCTGGCGCAGCACCGGAGGACAGATGCGTAGTGCGATGGGAGCCCCCGCAGCCCCGCTTGTCCCTGTGCCTGCTGCTCAGCCCACAGCTCTCCCCTTCCCTCTCCTACCCTCCCTCCACCCCTCCTCTGCCCCACACATCCTACAAGGAAACTTTTTATTTTGGGCAGTGAGGGAGGTTCCGGTGCCAGCACTCTGATGCCAGGAGTCTGCGCTGCTGGCATTGAGACGCACCGCGCTATGCCGCCCGTGTTCCACCGGTGCCGGCAGAGCTGAAACACGGTGCCGAGTCGGTGGCTCTGCCCCTGTCCGCCTGGGTTTAAATCTCCCGTCCACCACCACCCTGAGGTTGGCATTGGCAACGGCAACTATCCCCTGACATCTCCCGGTTTGCAGCTGTGCGGCAGCGCTCCCAGCTTCACGTAGATGGGACCGGCTCCCCTTTCTCCTAAACAGTGAGAATGAATGTATGGCAAGTCTGGTGGGCAGTGATGGCGGGGGGACCAATTATATATTCATAAACTCATTATATATTCATGAGCTGATGGGTTTGCGGTACGTTCTGCGCACGCGCTGAGGTCGCACTGCTGAAAAATCACCCGCAGCTATTTGGATCCAGCAAATTACGGACTCTGACTATGCGGAGGATCACTGTACAAAGAAGAGATAAAAATGACAAACCAAAGAAAATGAGTTTATTTATAAAAACAAACAAACAAACAAACCAAGAAACCCATGTAAGAAATCTTCTCTTTTATATTGATAAGAGACTGGATTTTTAAAACCTTAATTGGATCAGGAATTCAAACAGTGCATTCTAATTTATTACTTAAGCCACTGTGAATAACAAAAAATCAGTATGGTAAATAAATTATAATTTTGAAATAATCTGTGCAATTTAGTTTAAAGCACACTTTAAAGGCCAGCTTTCCACCAACTTTGGTTTAGCCAAGACATAAAACTTAATACCACCCAGCAAGGACTAAAAGAGAGACACTACAGCAGCTTTCGTGCAACTCATACACTTATAACTGATCAAATCTCAGTATCTGCTAAAAATGAAATCTACAGAGACATGAGAGAACTAACAAGATTTCCGAATTGTACTGGAATTATGGTCAGTTATCAGCTTGTGTTCCCTAAGTTGCAAGTTAGTGTCTCGCATTTGCAGTCCAAACTTACTTCTTCCACATGGCAAGATGTAAAATGCAACTTGTTGGCCCAATCTGTTACCTCCTGAGTATGGCAGAGAGCGATACAATGACAGCATGAGCACGTGGAGACTGTGCAGCCACCAGGGCACTCATATCTATTAGTAATCAAGGAGGAGTTAGTTAGAGACTTGCTGAGCACCTTGGATCGTCACAAGTCCATGGGACCAGATGGGATCCATCCAAGGGTGATGAAAGAACTAGCAGATGGACTCGCTAAGCCACTCTCCATAATTTACCAACAGTCCTGGCTTACCGGGGATGTACCGGAGGACTGGAAATTGGCTAATGTGACACCCATCCACAAGAAGGGCAGGAAAGATGATCCGGGTAATTATAAACCTATAAGCCTGACCTNAGAGAAACGGGTAGATTCTAATAATATCAGATTCAACAAGTCTAAGTGCCAGGTTCTTCACTTCGGATATAACAATCCCATGCATCACTATCACCTGGGGGATGCGTGGTGGAATGGAGAGGAATTTAGGATGTAATGATTTTTATAAAACTTAATATGAGCCTGCAGTGTGCCCAGATGGCTAAGAGGGCCAATGGCATCCTGGCCTGTATCAGGAACAGTGTGGTCAGTCGGACTAGGGAAGTTATCCTTCCCCTGTACTCGGCGCTGATCAGACCACATCTTGAGTACTGTGTGCAGTTCTGGTCTCCCCAGTTTAAGAAGGATGTTGAGCTGCTTGAGAGGGTCCAGAGAAGGGCCACAAGGATGGTGAAAGGACTGGAGGACAAGCCCTATGGGGTGCGCCTGCGGGAGTTGGGGTTGTTCAGCCTGGAGAAGAGAAGGCTCAGAGTTGACCTGATTGCTGTTTACAACTACCTGAGGGGAGGTTGCAGCCGGATGGGTGTGGACCTCTTCTCTCAGGCTGCCAGCACCAGACGAAGAGGACATGGACTTAACAGGACATGCAAAGCACAAGCTTAAAACTGCTTTGGTCCTTAGGGTTTCTAGTAATGAAAAATTTCAAAGTAACTTTGAAAAGGTCTGTCTGACAGAGTACATCTATGTAAATGCTGGGATAAACTCTGGCTGGCAGTATTGAAGGGATTTACCTTGAGTCTTGGGTGGAGAAGGTGAGTTGAGATGACATCCCTCTTGACCTCACATTTGTGCAGAAGAACTTCTCTTGAACCTTCTACAGCACCAGTGAGCTGGCGGACATATTCTGAATGCATTGCATGGAAACAGAGACACTTTGGTTTTATTCCCTAGACTCAGTTCCTTGACAAAACAATGAAATGGATACATTGATGCTCACACCCACTTGCAGTATCCAATGTTAAACATTTATTTTTGGTAGTAACTGCCCATCTCTTTAAGATTTTCTTAGTCTCCTATGCAGACTGTGTTGCAAAAAAGATTAAATCACTTTGAATATTATTTTTGTTTTGTTTTGTTTTGTTTTACCTACTTTGACAAGAGTCTAAGTTTAGAATAAGATTCTGGCGTTATTCCTCTCTCCCCTACCAATCCAATAGAATAATTTCTTTCCTCAAAGGGAAGTGAAGGAAAAAAAGAAAAAAATATTTATTAACTGAACTACACAGATTTATAACTCAAAAAACACGCTCCAGAGAGCTGAGGAGCAACAGAGAATAAACCTGTTTGTTAATTATCCGAAAATGTCCACTTGGCTTTTTAACTCCCCCACATCGGGGAGGGGGAAGGGAGCAAACAGAACCAAACTCCTCGCTACATGTAAAGCCTCTCCAAAGCAGATGGTTGAGATTTTTCAGTTCGGGTAGATCTGTGGGAAGAGTCCAGTTCCTCCGACTCTCCATGGAAAGCTGGAAACAAAGAGTCGCTCTGATCGCCGCCACACCACGTCGCAGGAACCACCGCCGCCGCTTTCGGAACTCCCGCTCCCCTGCTGCAATGTGTCATTCCCCTTTCCGGGATCTACCATCATCACTGGGGGGGAGGGGGCAGGGCGTGTGCTACAGAGAGCACCGCCCAAACACACACATCACCTGCTTGTAAACATCATTCAAACCGGCAGTTCAGGTTGCTTAGAACTCAGCATTCTTATGTGGTTAGAAAAGTGTATGTGTGAAGGTGAACGGTTTGATTAAATGAAATATGACTTTGTACATATAATATATATATGGTTGGTTTTGTATAAACTGTTAATCTATTGGAAAACTCAATTTTCATGAAGGTATTGAATAATGTTCTTTTTAAAATTATTATTTATAAAGGAGCAACTGTTTTAAGCAGGAGTCCTACTTATTTCATATAAAGATGATCGTAGGATGGTTAAAGGTAAAAAGGAAGTGGAAAAACTGCTTGTAAACATCATTCAAATTAGAAATTAAGTCAGCTGAAATGTTCAGTATGGACCAATATCACTAGCTCTACCTCCATTGTGTGTAGTCTCCTTTTCCCAGGCAGAACCAGTCTTTAGCCTTGTTTGCGCTAAAGGCCATTGTTGTAATTATTCCTAATTGTAGCTAAGGACTATGCCTGGCCTTTCTGGTCTTCCATAGTTGTATCCAAACTGGGACACAAGTGGACATCCCTCTTGTGAATTTGAAGTCTTCAAAGTGTGCATCTGTTGCCCTTTGACTGTCATCAGTTGGTCACTCTTTAAGCTGTTGTTCAAGGAAGACAAGGTGCAATATGTTTCTGTGAAGCAAGGAACATGTATGCAGTTCAAAGTAACGTTAAAGAACCTTTCACTGTTTGCAATTCCTGTGTGATGTATTTGAATAACTAGGTCTTATGTAGCATGATGGTGATTTTTGGATATCTAACAGTCAGAGCAGATCCTGTATTGGATTTATTATTTTAGTATTATATATGGATGTCACAGATAAATATATCTGAAACTTGTGTGTGGACTAAACATAATTTCTGTTCTTCATTCTGTGTTTCTAGTCCGGGACTGTGAAGCTGACCAAGCCTGTGGCATTATGGACCCAGCAGGATGTCTGCAAATGGTTGAAGAAACATTGCCCTAATCAGTATCAAATCTACAGTGAGTCATTCAAACAGCATGACATAACTGGTAAAGTATGCACTATCACAAATATTTTACTTAACTAAAATGCGCCAAATTGTTTTACTTTGCTGTTAATAGATCGTGACTGTGCACTGAGGGCTTTTTCTTGGTTGTATGACTAGAGAGTTGCAAGGTTTAGAGCAGAGGGAATATTCCAGCTTTCATGAGACGTGGTAAGTGATTTCTGCCTCTCTCTAAAACATAAATTTCAGATTATTCAGGGCCAATATGAGAAGAAAGAAGTCAGTTTGTATGTAGGTATAGGTCCCACCCCATTCATTCCCAATAAATAAACCCCCTCAAAACATTAAGAAATATCTTATGAGAAAAACTGTAATTTATTTTCTTTTTAAATTGAGATGATTCACTTTGAGTTCATACTCTTTTTCGTTGTTGTGGCCAAAGTGTAGGACCCAGCACCTGGACTTGTTAAATCTCATATTGTTGGATTCAGCCCATCTATCTAGCCTGTCCAGGTCCCTCTGCAGAGCCCTCCTACCCTCTAAAAGATCAACACTTGCTCTCAACTTGGTGACATCTGCAAATTTGTTAATGGTGGACTCAATCCCCTCATCCAGATCATCAATAAAGATATTAAACACTACTGGACACAACACTGATCCCTGGGGGATACCACTAGTGACCAGCTGCCAACTGGATGTGACACCATTCACCACCATTCTCTGGGCCCGGCCATCCAGCCAGTTCCTAACCCAGCCCAGAATGCTCCTGTCCAAGCTATGGGCTGCCAGCTTTTCTGGTAGTTTGCTATGGGAGACAGTGTGAAAGGCTTTGCTGAAGTCCAGGTAGACTGCTTCCACAGCCTTCCCCCATATGCACCAGGTGGGTCACACCTGGTCATAAAAGGAGATCAGGTTGGTCAGGCAGGACCTGCCCCTCTGTCTTGGTTTAAGACTAGTAAAGGGGTATTTATCCGAGAGATTGTTAGAAATGTAACAGGATTTATTAAACAAAAAAAGAGCAGGGAGTATAAATGGGAAATACTCTATGTACAAGTGATACAGCAGCAGGGAACATAAAACTAGGACTCCCCCCTCCCAACACACGATGGGCCCCACCCCCAAAGAGACGGAATCTCTCGGACCCTAACCAAAACCACCAATACCCAAAAGAAAATCCCAACAACAACAAAATACGGATAAAAACAGTAGCGACGTCTGCCAGCTATCGTCAGGGAAGGACAGGTCTCAGCGAGGGGTAATGGATGATGCTGATGTTCCACAGATTCAGCAGGGAGAAATGGCAGCAGCAGCAGCAAAAGCAGGAGATGGAGCGGCACATGATTCCTGGTGGGGAAAACGAGGGTGAGAGAGAGACTAGTTCTTTTACAAGCTTAGTTCTTTAAAAGCTTCACCATATCTTTTAAAAGCTTCCCCAGTCCCTCCCCCAGTAGTTTCCTCTCTGTCCAATGGGATAGTGCTCTGGGCTGTCAGTCTTGTCTGTCTTCCTCTAACTCCGGAAGAGCTGGTGGTCCACCTTATCATCATGGCAGCCTCCAGCTGCCTCCACGGGGCCGCTACTGGCTCCAGCAGGGAAAACTGAGTGGGTGTGCCGCTGCCACTGTGTGCCACGCTGCTGTGGCCGCCCGAGACTTGTCCGCTGTGCCATTCCGCCCTGCGCTGCTGGCACCAGCCTCCTGCCTGTGCTCACCCCTCTGCTCTCCGCTTCCTGAAAGCTGATGTGGCAGCGCTGCTGCTCACAGGCTCCCGGGAGTCTGCATTGCCGGCCGGCCGCTCCCACAACAGTGTGAGGGCCGGGGCGCGGGGAGGGCTGCGCCACACTCTCACAAAGGTCAGGCTGGCACGCCTGTAATTTCCAAGATCCTCCTTCTGGCCCTTCTTGTGGATGGGCATCATATTAGCCAGCTTACAATCATCTGGGACCTCTCCAATGAGCCAGGACTGATGATAAATGATGGAGAACGGCTTAGCGAGCTCGTCTGCCAACTCGCTCATCACCCTAAGATAGATCCCATCTGGTTCCATGAGGATCCAAGTGGATCATCAGGTCTCTAACTACAGTGATCCCCCATTACTCGTGGGCTGTTGGGTCTGGTCCTCCTCACGTGAGTCGTAGAATCCGCAAAGATAGCGAACC
>WEKX01002975.1:17003-30935 GCA_013390025.1 Pitta sordida
AGTGTAGGACCCAGCACCTGGACTTGTTAAATCTCATATTGTTGGATTCAGCCCATCTATCCAGCCTGTCCAGGTCCCTCTGCAGAGCCCTCCTACCCTCTAAAAGATCAACACTTGCTCTCAACTTGGTGACATCTGCAAATTTGTTAATGGTGGACTCAATCCCCTCATCCAGATCATCAATAAAGATATTAAACACTACTGGACACAACACTGATCCCTGGGGGATACCACTAGTGACCAGCTGCCAACTGGATGTGACACCATTCACCACCATTCTCTGGGCCCGGCCATCCAGCCAGTTCCTAACCCAGCCCAGAATGCTCCTGTCCAAGCTATGGGCTGCCAGCTTTTCTGGTAGTTTGCTATGGGAGACAGTGTGAAAGGCTTTGCTGAAGTCCAGGTAGACTGCTTCCACAGCCTTCCCCCATATGCACCAGGTGGGTCACACCTGGTCATAAAAGGAGATCAGGTTGGTCAGGCAGGACCTGCCCCTCTGTCTTGGTTTAAGACTAGTAAAGGGGTATTTATCCGAGAGATTGTTAGAAATGTAACAGGATTTATTAAAAAAAAAAAAAGATCAGGGAGTATAAATGGGAAATACTCTATGTACAAGTGATACAGCAGCAGGGAACATAAAACTAGGACTCCCCCCTCCCAACACACGATGGGCCCCACCCCCAAAGAGACGGAATCTCTCGGACCCTAACCAAAACCACCAATACCCAAAAGAAAATCCCAACAACAACAAAATACGGATAAAAACAGTAGCGACGTCTGCCAGCTATCGTCAGGGAAGGACAGGTCTCAGCGAGGGGTAATGGATGATGCTGATGTTCCACAGATTCAGCAGGGAGAAATGGCAGCAGCAGCAGCAAAAGCAGGAGATGGAGCGGCACATGATTCCTGGTGGGGAAAACGAGGGTGAGAGAGAGACTAGTTCTTTTACAAGCTTAGTTCTTTAAAAGCTTCACCATATCTTTTAAAAGCTTCCCCAGTCCCTCCCCCATTAGTTTCCTCTCTGTCCAATGGGATAGTGCTCTGGGCCGTCGGTCTTGTCTGTCTTCCTCTAACTCCGGAAGAGCTGGTGGTCCACCTTATCATCATGGCAGCCTCCAGCTGCCTCCACGGGGCCGCTACTGGCTCCAGCAGGGAAAACTGAGTGGGTGTGCCGCTGCCNCCTGGGGGGTGGTCCCCCTGCCACGGTGTGCCACGCTGCTGTGGCCGCCCGAGACTTGTCCGCTGTGCCATTCCGCCCTGCACTGCTGGCACCAGCCTCCTGCCTGTGCTCACCCCTCTGCTCTCCGCTTCCTGAAAGCTGATGTGGCAGCGCTGCTGCTCACAGGCTCCCGGGAGTCTGCATTGCCGGCCGTGCGCTCCCACAACAGTGTGAGGGCCGGGGCGCGGGGAGGGCTGCGCCACACTCTCACAAAGGTCAGGCTGGCACGCCTGTAATTTCCAAGATCCTCCTTCTGGCCCTTCTTGTGGATGGGCATCATATTAGCCAGCTTACAATCATCTGGGACCTCTCCAATGAGCCAGGACTGATGATAAATGATGGAGAACGGCTTAGCGAGCTCGTCTGCCAACTCGCTCATCACCCTAGGATAGATCCCATCTGGTTCCATGAGGATCCAAGTGGATCATCAGGTCTCTAACTACAGTGATCCCCCATTACTCGCGGGCTGTTGGGTCTGGTCCTCCTCACGTGAGTCGTGGAATCCGCAAAGATAGCGAACCCACTCAAGTATGCCACGCCCATAGCCACGCCACTCCCCTAATAAGGTCCGGAGGACGGTCCTTAGAGTGAGACTTGTCTCAATTGTCTGGCTGTGCTCCGCCGAGGCGGGTGAGTGCTGGGGCGGGCGAGCGGCCGGGCAAGCACCGAGCCATGGGGCAGGTGCTGAGTGCCGAGCGCTAAGCCACGGGGCCGGTCCCTGGGCATATAATGGCACACACACAATGGCAGCCCCATCACCCTGTCTTGTAGCCCAGCAGAGGACAATTCCAGCTGTGCAAAACCACACATTTAGACTAAACGCATCCTGACTGCGCTGCACTGGCTCCTGGCTGGGACTAGTTTACATATTCATGAGCAGACTGGGTTCATGGTAGGTTCTGCATGTTTTGCGCACGCGCTAGGTCCCACAACTCACTAGAAAATCAACAGCGAGTATGCGGATCCCGCAAATTACAGACTGCGACTATGCGGAGGATCACTGTACTTCCTCCTAGATTACAAGGGGGCTATCCTGCTTTCTGACCCCATCTACCAGCTCAGGAGGCCAGTTGTCCTGAAAACAGCCGTTCTTACTGTGGAAAATTGAGGCAAAGAAGGTGTTAAGTACCTCTGCCTTTCCCTCATCTTTAGTTACAGTATTCCCCTCCTCCTCCAATGAAGAGTGAAGCCCTTGGCCCTCTTTTTGCCATGAATGTATTTATGAAAATATTTTTTATTATCCTTCACAGAAATGGCCGGTTTAAGTTACAACTGGGTTTTTGCCTCTCTAATTTTTTCCCTACATGACCTAGCAACATCGTTAAACACTTCCAGAGTTAGCTTTCCCTCTTCCAAAGGTGCTACACCCTCTTTTTTCCCCTTATTTCCTTCAAAAGCTTCCTGCCCATCCAGGTCAGTTGCGTTCCCTGTCTGTGGGTGTAAGGGGTCGCATGAAACTGTGATATCCGTTTGCGGCGTGTTGAAATATGGACTCCAGTAAACTTAAGACAAACTGAAGACGTTTTGTTGTTCTTAAACTAGGGATTTTATACTTTTCCTGCAAGCTTCCATATAAGGAGATAGTAAAAAGACATTGGATCTGACAGTTTCCAGACAAAGCAAGGCAATCACTATTCTGCCTGTCAGGTAACTGTTCTCTTAACGACCCGGATACAGATACAGTCTTGCAGCAAAGAGAGGCAAAACCAAACCCATTCCTAGAGATCTCCCAACGAGCAAACTATTAGCATTACAATCAATAAATGGAGCTTTCCACAAACAAGCTAGCAGCACCAGCAGCCTCATACTGCACCTTCTAAGACCCTCTGGCACCTGTCGGCTGGTCTTTCAGCGCATCAAGACAACCTGCTCCTGCATCTTTGAGATACCCTTCACTTGATAGGATGCTTCTCACTTGCACATGCTTTCCTTGTCCAGTCTAAAAGTACTTGTTTGTTCTATCATGATTTGTCTCCAAATACACGCAGGACCTCCAAATCTTCAAAACTCAGTGTCTTACAAGAATATATTAAAAGCATAATTGTATTTTAAATTCCTATTTTCTTTAGAAGTTGATACTGATGATGTTGGTCTGCTTGATTTGTCGACTCCTGTTCAGTTTGCTGTAGTTGTCTTTTAGCTGACCACTTTTAACTAATATCACTGCAGCAAATGTAACTGGGGAGTTAAATAGCACTTTTACTCATATACCAGGCAGTAAAAAGTTTAATTTGTTCTCTGAAGTAGTGGTATACAAAACTGGGAATTGGAATTCAGACATTTAATGTTAAGCAGATTTGAGTTTCGCATACGAATCTCAGTTTTAAAATAATGCATTGTTAACTAGTGTGTGTTTCAGGCAGTGTCTGCTGGTATATGTGTACTTGTGGTATTTCTGATTTCACCTTGATGCTTGTTGCTGTTTTCTTTCTGATAACATTTGAATGATTGCAAACATGGCAAACTGAACTGCCAATATTTGTTTACTATGTAACCATGAGTACGCTTCCCACACTTATGTGTATCCCACTTATGTGTGGGAGCTAGTCGGTATTGCTTTGGTAAGCGTTGAGATTTAGTACATAACCATTGTGCTCATTTCCTCTCAAGTCACCATCTGCTGAATGTATTCTATAGGAATGTAGTCTGTGTCTCCACCCATGTGTACAGAGCTGACTGCATCCGGAGCACTACCAAAAGAAATTGAAGCTATTTTAAAATATTTTCTAGTACTGTTTTGCTGTCATATTATCTATTTCGAGAATTAAGGAAGAAGGTTTTTTTCATTTCTACATAAACACAGATGGAAACGTTGTAGTTTTCCTGCAGATGTGCTAAAGTTTGAACTTTATAAACTGCTATGAAAAAGAAAAATTGAGATCAATCTTTTTACTTTACACAAAAGAGATATAAGGAAAATATGTTGGTATGAGTGTTAGAAAGTAAATCTGCAGGGAAGAAAATAACTTCAATTCAACAACTACCAAAGAAGAAACATGACCAATGTTTGTATAGATTTTATAAAAATATATTGCGATAGTATTATGAGTGAAATAATTAACTCAGGAGGGTATTTCCAGTGCTGTTGGTCCCCATGACTCCAATTATGTATGAGAAATCTAATAAAGGGATAGAACAGTGGATTTGTGGCTCAGAAAGGAGCATGGAAACTAATGTTAAGATGAAGTCAATGTAGTGTAAGTACCAGATATGGCTATGGAAAACTGATGTGATTGTTGATAATTTCTCAGGAATTAATATGACTTTACAAGCTGTTTTGATATAGAAAAATATGGTAGTAAAGAACTTTTAAAAAGTGACAGGAAAAGGATATTTAAACTTTATTTGAAGATAAAGTCTAAGGCATGGTCATAAGCCAGGAAAAAAATCTTGAGCCAACATATCTCATGATTGTTAACCGTAGGTGTTGAAAAGTGTGGCATTTATTTGAGACTGTTAGTTGCTGATTACAGTTTATTGAGTTGGGGACAAAAATGCAACCCGAAATGACCTTTTCTTTGTGGAGATTTTATACTTTTTACTTCTGAAGAAAAGCAGCTGCAGATGTATAAGAAAAAAATGCTTCATTTGGAAAGTTACCTACTAAGAAAAAAGCTTATTAACAGTGATCTTGAGGATGTCATGGGACAGAGTGTGCTCTCATTGAATTTGCAGATAAAAGGAAATTGTAGGTAACAGTCTATAGACCTGAGAGTAGGGACTGTCCGTAGGGATCTACGCATAAGGACCAGACACAGGCTGGAGGAATGTGGCAACAGTAGCCTTACAACCACCAGGGACAATTGCAAAGTTCTGCAGCTGGGAAGGCCGAGCCACTTGCACCCCTCTCAACCTGGGGCTGACTGGCTGGAAAGCAGCTTTAGTGAAGAGGACCTGTGGTCTTGATAGTCAGGAAGATGAAATGAACCAGCATTGTGCCTTGGCAGCAAAGAATGCCAACAGAATCATGGGCACTGTTAACAGGAACATAGGAACCGCGTCAAGGATAGTCATTATTCCCTTTCTACTCTGCATCTTTTAGACTGTAATCCTTGGATCTCCAGTGCAAGTTAAGGTGAGGGCCATCAAGATGCTCAAGTCTGGAGCACTTGCCCTGTTACCTGTGGATTGAGGGAGCTGAGCTTGTTCAGTCTGGGGAAGAGGCAATTTGCCAGGTTGGGCTGAGGGGACTAGCAGGGTGTTGAAGAAGGTTGTCAAAAAGATGGAACTTCACATTGATGTATGAGGGACACCAGACTTGAGCTGAACCAAGAGGCTGAGGCTGAACACAAGGAGAAACTTCTTCCCCATGAGGACAGTCAAGCATTGGAACAGGTTGCTTAGTTTCTGTCTTAGGAAGGTTTCAACCTCTAGCTAGATAAAACCTTGAGAAATCAGATCTGATCTCATAGCTGACCTTGTTTTAAACAGGAGGTCGGCCAGACATCTGTTGGAGTCCTTTCCAATCTGAATTCTTCAGTGGTCCCCTGATTTGCTGAGTACTTAATGAGTATCTCAGAACCAGTGAAATGCATTTTGCAGCCAGTTAGGGAGAATTAAATGTGGAAAGATCTAATAAGAAATATTTTTTATATCCTTGAATTCAGGAAGTGGAACATTTGGTTGACTTATTCAGCAACAGGTCAGAAATGTTTTTCATGGTGTTGGACCCAGAGACAGGACCAAAAGAATTTGAAGGAGTAATATTGAGCAAGATGTAAGGGCATCTGATAGGAATTAGCAGGGAAAAATAAGACAATGAAAAGGGAAGAACAAAGGTGATAGTGGCCTCTGCAACCAAGAGGGAAATGTCATGGTAGGGCCATGTCACTGGAAGCTCTGTAACTGGTGTTGGCATTTACACCAGTAGGATAAGATATAAAGAGTTGCTCTGGTTTTCCAGTTTTTCATGCATATTTTATACTGACAGGTTCCATGGGATAAGCCTGAGAAATGGAGCTTGCTTGGTGTGCATTTGTGGCTTTGAATGTGCCAGAAAGCAATACTTTCAAATGACTGGGAATTTCTAGAGAGATGAGTTGTCCTTTGATGGTCTTATCTTGTACCATGAAACAAATGAAGAGTTTTGCAATGTTTCAACATTAACAGAAACAAGACGGGGCATAGAATGACTAAGGAGTAACTGTTTTGGGTCAGATGGTCCATTGACAAAGTCACAAAGATGATGTCTAAGGAATGGCTTATGGGTGTATGATAGGGAGAGAGGGAGGCCATGTACCTCAGTGTGCTAATGTGTGTCTTCAGAGCATGAGGTTTTAATGCTATGATCATTAAACAAACCTCATTTTGTCAAAGTAATACTCAAGAGGTACCTCTGTCCAAATGAAAAAAAAAAGATAGGAGGTACTAAAAAGGACTCAAGCTTTTTTAAATTAAATTTTTATGAAGGAAAGGAACAGGACTCAGGAAAACCTCATATTAGTTTTACAAGGGACCAGAATTTCTGAATCTTCATTAAATACCAAACTGCACCTTAGAAAATGAAACATGAACTCCTACTGAAAACATGCTGCAAATAGTCTTAAAATCTGGCTAATTCTATAACTTCTAAAGATGCTTGTATTAAATCAGCTTTATTGACATGTTTTTATGAAATTCATATAAAACGCTGCTTTTATAATCTATATTGATTAATTTTTTTCACTTCAGTAATATCTTTGTACATACCAGAGTGTATCATATTAGATACAATGCTCATTATTTAGCATGCTGGTGAAGGGATACTCTTGCAGTTTAGGATACTACACTGGAATTTGGAGGCGTCTTGCCTCTGTTTTGGGTTACTCTGCTGTTCTTTGGAAGCACACTGAATCCTCAGGGTTTTAATTACTCTCTTCATACAGAGAAAGGTGTGGTTTTTTTAATCAAAATGTTGCTAGGCATTTTTCCAGTTTTCAGAACATACATAATTTAATTCTGCCTTTTGTTTCATGGAATTCAGATGAGATTTGTGGTGCAGCCAGTGCAGTGACTTGCGAATGAAGAGTGAGCACAGGAGGACTGGGTTTTATTCCTAGCTCTGGGATAGGAAGGGTAACTAAAATGAGGTGGGTTTATTCAACATGTTCACAGGTTATTCCAAATTTGAAGGGACCCACAAGGATTATCTAGTCCAACTCCCAAGCGAAAACCCATCCAGGGATCGAACCCACCAACCTGGAGCCATGGGCACCACACTCTGTCCATCTGAGCCTCCCATCGTCTAGGCCATGTCACTGAGTTCCTCATCCAGTCTTTTCTTAAACACCTCCAGGGATGGTGACTCCACCACCTCCCTGGGCAGACCATTCCAATGAGGGATCACTCTCTCTGTGAAAAACCTCTTCCTAACATCCAGCCTAAACCTCCCCTGGCGTAGCTTGAGGTCATGTCCTCTTGTTCTGGTGCTGGCAGCCTGAGAGAAGAGATTCACACCCACCTGACTGCAACCTCCCTTCAGGTAGTTGTAAACAGCAATGTGGTGACTTTCTGGTCGTGTTCACACTTTGCCATGTGTTTTGCTATCTGTATAACAGAGATAAAGATTCCAGTGTTGATCAATGTGTTTTGATATGTGTATAAATATGTTGTTTGAGTCAGCTGAGTCTTCTGTTAGTGAGTCTGTTTCATTTAGAACAATTTCTGTTTACTTCCTGATCCTTCCCTTGGCAAGTGATTCCAAAATGGTTATCTCTCATTCTTCCATTATTGATGCGTGTCACACTTACCCAAAATATCTCTTGTGCCAGTGATATAACACACCTAATGTGAGGGGTGATGCAAGAAGCAAAACGAGGTCTTCTGTAAAGTGGCCTCTGGAGCTATTCCTCATCTATTACCTGGCACCTTTTCTTAGATAATTTTATTGGGCATTATTTTTCAGTCAGATTATAGCTCATACAATACATTACAAAATCCTGCAACAGGAGACTGAAGAGTAAGGGCTGAGAGATCTGGTTTGACCAAGAAGGCTCATCTGCAGTTGAGAAGGGGACAATGAGGCACTCAAACACTTCATGGGAGTTCTGACTTAAGTATTAACATAGTTGATTATTTCCTGATTAGTTGTCTTTTCTGTGAAAAATAATATGTGGAGTTTATCAATTAGTAATGAAATGGAGCTATTTTCTCCTCTGTGCACAAACCAGTGGGGGGTGTCTGATACTGTTATTTGTTACATAAAATCCTGTGTGGAAGAAGTGTTAATCTGTTCTGTTTGATACAAAAGGGCAGTTGATAAAGGATGATGGAGGCATTTTTTGCCTTGCTTGCCAATGACATATTACATTCTGTATCTGCTAAATTCAGAAAGAAGTTTCCACACAGCTGCTCCATTTTCAGCTGTGAGATCTGCTGTGCAAGTAGCTGATGAATGTCTTACACTGTTTATGTCTTAGTGGGTATTTGTTGGATTTGGTAGCTTTTCCTTGGTAGGTTCTCTCCACTTGTAAATACCTGGGAAGATCTCTCATGGTCTCAGTGAGCAGTTGCTCTACAGCATACTCAGAAGTGAATTGCACTCTAGCTGCCTCTTTTTCTTTCCTCTGTCACTACATAAGAATTCAGTAAGAGCTGTGGTAGCCAGGTTTGCTGTAGCTGTTACTCCTGCCTGATGTAGGACACAGAATCCATATCATCTTTGAACTGGAAAATACCATTCTTGTCCTTTAGTTTCAGATTTGAAATTCCCTGTCAGCTTAAATGAGTTCTTGTTCCCTCTTAAAGTGTGAGTATTTAGGGGACAGAATAAAAAGGTATATTGCTCTCTATTTGAAGCAGTGTTTACTTGCTTCTCAGTACTTGCTCCTCATGTGCTGTCAGATGTTGGGGAATTAATGTTTCATAATTATACATACAATGATAATTGGATTATTGCTTCCCTCTAACAGATTTTTTTTCATGTTTAATTTAATCTTATTCTATTTATTTTCGTAATTTTTTCCTAACTAGAGGTCATATCATGTTTTACTGTTCTTCTTGAAAAGATCTTTGTTGTGCAGTCTTTGTAAACCTGATCCACTCTATTCTCTACAGAACACTGATTCACATCAATATTGTGTAAAATGCACTGCCAGAACCTCTCACCATGGCAGCCAGTTTCAAAATCAATTTCTGTTTCTTACTCAGAACGAAATCTAAAAATGTGAATTGGGGTAAGATATGGAAAACTGTATCAAATGTCTTAGCAAAATCTATTTCAGGAATTTTCAATCCATATTGTAAAGCTTCGTGGTATTTCCTAGTTTACTGATAAGGCTGTACAGTGTATCTGCAAGAAGAAGTGAACACTGATTGTGATCCACTGACAGAGCCAAAAAGCTTACAAGCTGCTGATTTAGCCTTTGGGTGCTTACCCTTCTATCTTAGGTGATTCAGGCATCCAGCTTAAGTGGGATTTGTAAAACCCAGAGTAAGAGAGTAAATTGCTGAAGTAATCAGTGGTGAGGCAAGGGTCGCCTCCAAACAGATGAGTTTAATGTACTTAATATAGTGAAGATGTTACAGAAACACCCCTTTTATGTTCACCACATTTCCTTTGTCCAGCTTTTGTTTTGTGACCCTTCACATGACTTTGATGAAGCATGCTTTTTATCAACTGTTTTTCCTTTGGCTGCTTTACAAGGAGGTTGATTACTTTATTATAAGTTCTGACATTTTTTTCAGTATTGAAGCTCTACATCCTCATTTTATTTCTTCGGATGTTCTGTTTCTACACATTTTTGGATCCATCATTAACTGTTAGTTATTGCACTTTTTCTTACTTTGCCATGTTCCTTGATCAATCACTAGGCTATGGGATCTCTTTATCCAGAAGCTAGGCAAGGTTGTAATTAACCACTGTTGTAATTTTTAAGACCTTCAAGGAATAGCCTGAAGCTATAGAATGCAGCGTTGTTGACCCTGATGGCACTTCTTTATTTCCTTTTTTTGTTTTCATTTCCCCAGTTGATTCATACTGATGGAACTGCTTCAGTATGGTGCATAATGGTCTGAAGTCTTTCCACTCGAAGGACAGTGTCCTTAGTTTAGAACTGGCCCTTGATTATTTAGGCCTTCGCATGAATTGTGTTGGTTCCAAGTGTTGTGCCTTGACCAAAGTCTCATTAGGCTGTTATTCTCTCTTGCTTTTTAAAAAATTTCTGCTGTATCTGGGGAGTCTGGAACTTATTTTTCCAGCTTGGTTAAACCAGTGATTAGTACTGCTGAGCTCTCATTTCCCATCAAGTCAGGCTTTCCTGCAGCACTTCAGAAGTTCTGGTTCCCATTCTGGTGGGAGCCAGGACAAAAGTGGGAGATATGCAGGGTCTTCTTTCAGCTTACTTGCATTATTGTTTGGGAAGGAGTATTTGTCACCTTTACTGTGTAGCGACAAATCAGGTTTTTGGCTCGGTTGTAGGTAAGGAAAACAGATGAGGAAAACTAGAGTGATTAAGTGGAGGAGTTGTTAGAGCACCTTACAATTCTCCTCTTCCAAAAAGTGAATTAATTCACTACTTAGTGGGTGTGTGTTTGAGATACCAGTGAGCAGCTAGAGCTGATTCTTTTTATTTCAGCTTGTTACTTGCCAGCATGTGCTATTCATGATAGGGGATTTAGTCTCAGTATAATCTTATAATTATTTGGCAGGGTTCCTCAGTCTAATAACACAGCTAACCTCATGGTGAAATGCAGAACGAAGCTCTCCTGAAATCTGAAAAGCAAAAGGATGCTCTCCTGAATTATGAATCTGGATGAAGCCGCAGCTGAGAGTTTGACTTCTTTCACAGAATCACAGAATCAGTAAGGTTGGGAAAGACCTTAGAGATCATCGAGTCCAACCTATCACCTATTACCTAACCTAGCCAAACCTGTTACCTAACCTGTTGCCATCCTGCTACCAACACTTTTTTGCACATTAGGGAGAATTTCTTCACTGAAAGGGTGGTTAGGCCTTGCAATAAGCTGCCCAGGAAGGTGGTAAAGTCACCATCCCTGGAAGTGTTGAAGAAATGACTGGACATGGCTCTTAGTGGTATGATTTAGTTGATAGGGTGATGTTTGGTCAAAGATTGGACTTCATGCTCTTGGAGGTCTTTTTCAACCTTAATGATTCTGTGATTTTGGGTGTGTATTTAATCTCTCTCATCTGGTCAGTCTGCAATACGTTGTGGTCATTCTCTCACCTCCGAGTCTTGCCACTGCCTGATCCCCTCTGACTCTTCCCAAGCCAGACGCCCTCCATCAGTTACACTGTGATTCCAGCTTCTTCATGGTCTGTGGTTTTTCACATATATATGTAGATAACAACTCCACTCTGGCACCAAATCTCTGACAAATGGATTAACAACATCTGCCGCAGCCGTGTGTTCTCAGCTGTGTTCAGGTCTCACTCCCCAGACCCTCGGCTGGGACTCAAGGCATGACCTGTACGAGTTGTGCTCGGACTCTGCAGCTGACCCCTTCCGAATTCCCCCGCTGCTCTGAGCAAACAGTCGCCTGCAGCCCTCGGGACATTCCTGCAGGCCTCAGGACTTAAGTGCCAGAGCTCCGGGCTGGCGTTTGGAAAGGCCTGGCGACGGTTTCCTCTCGCCCTTGGCGCAGCCCTCGGTGCCCCCGGCCGCGGGTGCAGTACCGCGCGCTGCCTGGAGGGGGCGGCGGCAGACCGGCCACGNTTTTTAACTGCTCAATTGCTAAAGCAACTGCCCTCTATTAGGTAGGGTTTGCTAAGGGAATAGCCTTCACTGAAAAGAAGTACCTCCCGATGCTCCAGTGGAAATTGTTTGATTTCGTGTAGTTAATTGAACAGGTTGAAAGTCTGACAGGGTCCAGTGCAGTGTACTTGACACTGAGCTTCGTTCTTGCTATTGTAGGATGCACAGTGGAGGGAAATACCTGGCTCTTTCAGCAAAGATACGGCATTTTTCTGTGAATTCGGTGGAAGGAGCTCTTGGAACAAAAAAAAAAAAAAAAAAAAACGGGCTTTTTTTCAAACCCTTACTGCATNCTTCTGTTCAAGCCCTTACTGCATTCAGGAATTGATTTTAATCCTTTAACACAGGAAGGATCTGTGCAGCCTGTGAAGTGTTTATCTGATTCCTCAGATCCTAGTGCTGACCAGCACTGAACTCATGCAGGAGAAGCCTCCCTGTCCATGTCCATCTAGATGAATGCTTTCTTCTCAGAGGAGTCAATTGTGAGACCCCTGTGTGTTTTAATTCATTTTGTTACCTGAGAAGGGAAACCCTACACTTAGAAACATGAGCCTAGAGACACGAAAAACTAGGATCTTAAAAAGTGATTTTGGTCTGAAACACGGACATGTGGATTAATCCATGAACCTTTTTAACAAGGTGCATTAAAGACATGACTCCTTAAGAAAAAAATTACAAAATACAGTTTTCTCTCCCTTCAGGTTTCATTAAGGTATGTTACTGTGCCCCAATGTACTTACTGTAGGCAAACCCTTGTTACGCAGCAATCCACACTAAGTGGTTGGCCTCAGATAAAACTTGGGGAACTCCTGATGGCTTATTATTAACTATAGCTACTATCAAAGATAATATAATATTTGATGGCTGTGTTATGGCTGAAAATTAAATGCTCTATTTTTCAATGGCTGCAGTCTGCTGTGCATTTTAGTCTTTCTTTAGTCTTTATTTTAGTCTTTCTTTTAGCCTTGCAGAAAGGATGAAAAACAAAACAGCCTGAACAAAGTCAATTAAAGAAAACCAACGAAGGAATCCAAAAATCATGTCAAAACATGAGCTGTCCCACAGAAGTTTTCAGAACCTCAAGAGCCTGCAACCCATCAGGCTGCTCACCCTGCTCCTCAGTACCTCTGCCTGAAGCATGAGAAAAACCTGTCTACGAGGTTGCTAAGAGAGGCTTCTAAGTTCCACAGACAAAAATATTGCTTATTGATAACTGACTGAAAAACCCAAATCTTCCCCATGGGGAATTTGAGGGTTTGTTCTGTTTTGTGAAATGGTGGACAATTATACCCTTGAGGAAATGTGTATCTTTTGTCAGTGTGCCATGTGCTTGAGACAAGCTGTCAATGTAATCCCAGTCCTGTCAGCTGTACTTACACGGCACCTGCATTGCACAGGGCCTGATGACATTGTGCTGCTGTCAAAGGGAAGGTCAGATTCCCCAAACAAGTTTATGTGTATACACCCAAACCACTTTCTTTGCAAGTTCTGTTGGGTGCAGTTAATTGGGATGATTTACCTGTTCACAGTTCAAAATCACCAGGTCCTAGAGTTACAGTCAGCCCCTGGTTTCCATGGGTGAACAGGTCCAGCCAAGCTGTGTGAACCTAGCAAATTGCAAAGACAGTGAACTCAGGAATATGCAGTTAAGCCCTGCCCATAGCCATACCCCTGATTTGAGAATTCAGAAACTTACAGATTTTAGTGAGGTAGTTATAAGCTTAGAGATTTAGGGATTGTAGTTAAACACTGGAATTTTAGTGAATTTTGGAAGGATTTTAGAAGAATTTATAGATTTTAGAAGTATTCACTGGGTTTGAATTTTAACATCGACTATTAGGGGTGAAAAGTCTTGTTTTCCAGTCCTGAAGTATAAACGGAACATGGTCCCAGCCAAAACATGGGGGAAAGAATGCGAAACATTAGAGTTGATTGGTCAAAAGGCTTAAAGCAAGGTTGAAATTTGTGACATAATGCTGAAGGGATACATATTCATGGAGTAATTTTCATATGTATGAGGCA
>WEKX01002975.1:31011-45202 GCA_013390025.1 Pitta sordida
GTTTGCTAAGGGAATAGCCTTCACTGAAAAGAAGTACCTCCCGATGCTCCAGTGGAAATTGTTTGATTTCGTGTAGTTAATTGAACAGGTTGAAAGTCTGACAGGGTCCAGTGCAGTGTACTTGACACTGAGCTTCGTTCTTGCTATTGTAGGATGCACAGTGGAGGGAAATACCTGGCTCTTTCAGCAAAGATACGGCATTTTTCTGTGAATTCGGTGGAAGGAGCTCTTGGAACAAAAAAAAAAAAAAAAAAAAGCTGGCTTCTGTTCAAGCCCTTACTGCATTCAGGAATTGATTTTAATCCTTTAACACTGGAAGGATCTGTGCAGCCTGTGAAGTGTTTATCTGATTCCTCAGATCCTAGTGCTGACCAGCACTGAACTCATGCAGGAGAAGCCTCCCTGTCCATGTGCATCTAGATGAATGCTTGCTTCTCAGAAGAGTCAATTGTGAGAACCTTGTGTGTTTTAATTCATTCTGTTACCTGAGAAAGGAAACCCTACACTTAGAAACATGAGCCTAGAGACACGAAAAACTAGGATCTTAAAAAGTGATTTTGGTCTGAAACACGGACATGTGGATTAATCCATGAACCTTTTTAACAAGGTGCATTAAAGACATGACTCCTTAAGAAAAAAATTACAAAATACAGTTTTCTCTCCCTTCAGGTTTCATTAAGGTATGTTACTGTGCCCCAATGTACTTACTGTAGGCAAACCCTTGTTACGCAGCAATCCACACTAAGTGGTTGGCCTCAGATAAAACTTGGGGAACTCCTGATGGCTTATTATTAACTATAGCTACTATCAAAGATAATATAATATTTGATGGCTGTGTTATGGCTGAAAATTAAATGCTCTATTTTTCAATGGCTGCAGTCTGCTGTGCATTTTAGTCTTTCTTTAGTCTTTATTTTAGTCTTTCTTTTAGCCTTGCAGAAAGGATGAAAAACAAAAGAGCCTGAACAAAGTCAATTAAAAAAACCAACAAATGAATCCAAAAATCATGTCGAAACATGAGCTGTCCTACAGAAGTTTTCAGAACCTCAAGAGCCTGCAACCCATCAGGCTGCTCACCCTGCTCCTCAGTACCTCTGCCTGAAGCATGAGAAAAACCTGTCTACGAGGTTGCTAAGAGAGGCTTCTAAGTTCCACAGACAAAAATATTGCTTATTGATAACTGACTGAAAAACCCAAATCTTCCCCATGGGGAATTTGAGGGTTTGTTCTGTTTTGTGAAATGGTGGACAATTATACCCTTGAGGAAATGTGTATCTTTTGTCAGTGTGCCATGTGCTTGAGATAGCTGTCAATGTAATCCCAGTCCTGTCAGCTGTACTTACACGGCACCTGCATTGCACAGGGCCTGATGACATTGTGCTGCTGTCAAAGGGAAGGTCAGATTCCCCAAACAAGTTTATGTGTATACACCCAAACCACTTTCTTTGCAAGTTCTGTTGGGTGCAGTTAATTGGGATGATTTACCTGTTCACAGTTCAAAATCACCAGGTCCTAGAGTTACAGTCAGCCCCTGGTTTCCATGGGTGAACAGGTCCAGCCAAGCTGTGTGAACCTAGCAAATTGCAAAGACAGTGAACTCAGGAATATGCAGTTAAGCCCTGCCCATAGCCATACCCCTGATTTGAGAATTCAGAAACTTACAGATTTTAGTGAGGTAGTTATAAGCTTAGAGATTTAGGGATTGTAGTTAAACACTGAAATTTTAGTGAATTTTGGAAGGATTTTAGAAGAATGTATAGATTTTAGAAGTATTCACTGGGCTTGAATTTTAACATCGACTATTAGGGGTGAAAAGTCTTGTTTTCCAGTCCTGAAGTATAAACGGAACATGGTCCCAGCCAAAACATGGGGGAAAGAATGCGAAACATTAGAGTTGATTGGTCAAAAGGCTTAAAGCAAGGTTGAAATTTGTGACATAATGCTGAAGGGATACATATTCATGGAGTAATTTTCATATGTATGAGGCATGGGTGTAAAGATGGGTGACAAACCTGGGGCAAGGCTTTTGGCAGTTGACAGGGCTGGGAGACACTGTGCAGGTCAGTGCGTTCTTTCCTTGTTCCTGGGACCAAACATAAGTATTTTCTGTAGCTTGCAAGGAATTACCTTGAGTTCTGACTGATTTTCCTTAAATCACCCCCTCCACTAATGAGCTCTAGAGGGCGGTCCCAGGAGCGCCATGTGCCATGTTGTGCCTCAGCAAAGTGAAGTTCCCTGCATGACACCAACCTCTCCTCCTTCCCAGGAGCCATACTCGCCTGCTGATATGGAGCCCCAGCTCCTGCCACGCTCCCTGGGAAGCAGTCTCTCCGGGTGCTGCCACACGTTTAAACTAGAGGTGGTTTAAACCTGCCAATGCCACCACTTCCCCCCATGCCAGAGGTGCTGGCACAGCCCCACTACCTTCACACTGCCTGCCCAGGACTCCTTGTGGCTCGGGCAGCCTGGGAGTGGTCCTGGCTCCGTGGTGATTCCCCTTCTCCTTAAATGATGGAAATGGACAGCGCTCGGGCACTGCGGTGGGTGGTGGTGGTAGTGACTTATTTGCATATTCATGCACTCATTTACATATTCATGAGCTGGCTGTGTTCGCAGGGTTTTCTGTGCATGCGGACAGGCCCACTTTTCACTGAAAAATAGATCGTGAACAATTGAAACCACAGAGATGTGGACCGCGAGTAAGTGGGGCTTGTTTCAGTTGGAAGAGCCCCTTTGAAACCATCTAGTCCAACTTCTCTGCTTACGCAGGGTCAGCTAGAACATGTTATCCAGGACCATATCCAGTTGGGTTTTGAATGTTGGCACAGTTGTTCTATTTAGTCAAGGTTTTCCTTGACTCTAATTTTGAATGTACACATTTTAATGTTTGTTTTGCATAGGTTATTTCGATTTTTATTTTGCAGTATGTGTTCTTGATCTAAATATAACAGCTCAAAACTTGAAGGTGGATTAATAGGGTTACTCAGAAAACACTACGGGCAAATGTAGAATAATCCCAAATGGCCTATAAGGAAATGTTTGTTACTTGTTCCAATATTTTGTTGCTGTTTATAAACAGTATAAACACCATCTGGAGAAATGCCAGGAATGTGACAATCTGTTATGAGCATATCAAACCTATGAAGTACTCCAATCCAGTCTGCTGTCACACACTGGTTAAATTGCCAGGTGAAATTGCTTGTGTCCATTGGTTTATAAATGCTATGTGCATATAGATAGAGCTTGTCATGTATTGGCTTATCAAGAACAAACAAAAGACACTTGATTTTGATAAATGTCACCTGTAACTATTATCCTAAGCTAATCTACTGCTGAATTTGCCATTCACAGATGTGTGCAGTCCTTTTTTATGTCACATGAAGCCATATTACGACCCATATCAAACTGACTAATTCCAAGGCTATCTCATGGAGAAAGTTTCTTTCTTTTAATAAATGATGGCCTGGAATTTGTTTATTACTCTAAACACAAGGAGCTACAGACCTGTTAGCATCTTGCCAATTCTGCCAAAAGGATAGAACAGTTAATTTAGGTTTCCGTCAACAAAGAATTGCATTGTATAGGTAATACCAGTTATCTGGATTCTCAGCCTGTCAAACTAACATGATGCTTATTTCTTTCTTTCTTTCTGTCTTTTTTTTTTTCATTGGAAAGGGTGCAAGTTTAGTATTTAGCAGCTACCAAGTGGAATACAGTACCTTTTTTTGCCCTGAAAGCATACAGTTTAGGATCACATGACATCTTAATTAAACATATGCCTTTTAATTCCTTATGCTGCATGCTGGAATCAGACTGATTCATTGACAGATGCCCATAAGCAGTAGGGAGACACCAATGAAAAGGGCCTTTATTGGTGTCCCGTGGTTCTGCTGGTTGTGCAGTATCATTCAGCCTTACTGTTGATTGCCAAAGTGTAGCAGTTGATGTGGCAGCAAACAGTAGGCAGGATGGGTTAATGGTGCAGGTGTGATACAAATAATCTAGTTTAATGGTCTGAGAAAATTTGTTTTATTGTAGCCAAATGTAGTGTGGTATATGAGAAACCCCTTCATCCCGGTGACATGGTCTCTTCTCCCTTGGAAAGCTGGCTGTCAAGGAAGAAGACTAGTTGGGAGTTAGTGTAGGTAGCCAGGTTACATGGTACGCTAAATGAAAAACTAATGGGACTAATGTAATCTGTTGTTATAAAAGTTGTATTGAATAGCAGGGACTCTTGTAACACACACAGGTCAGACTGCTTAGGTCTACAAGGATACTGTGTCCAGTTGTGATGTTTTAATTCTAAGAATAGCCTAGAAGTAGATGGAAGGCAGAGCACAGCCTTTTCCCAAGCCTGGAAGGTGAGCCGTGTGTTGTCATGTTACAGGAGATGGAGCTGCTGAAAGGAAGGTTGATAGGTGACTTGATAACTGGATATAGGGACTTAGCAGGACAACAGCGTGTGTTCAAAAGCTGAAATTGGAAACTTAAGTGATTCAGTAATCAGAAAATGAATCCTGGCTTTGCAGGTCATTCAGCAGTGGAAGCACTTACTAGGAAAAAGGGTCGACTTCAACAAAATTGAGTTTTCAGGAGGTGAGAAAGATGGATGGAAAAATACATGGTAAGCATGTGTGCGTGCAGTACCCTGGCTGCATGGTCACAAGGGTCCTTTAGCACCAATGTCTACAGTCTCTAGATTTTGGTGTCCTCTGCAACCTATTGTGTAGGGGTATTTGGGTAGGGGGAGATTTGTATTTGTGGCTTTATTTTTCTGCTTCTTCAGAGTCTGGGCCTTCAGAAGCAAACAGCCCTTGGAAGTTCACAAGCCTTCAGTTAGGTACCCCACATACCAGAGAAACTAATTAGTAAAATAAAGATAAGATGATCTGCCAGTTACACAGTTATGTTGCTGGTGCTTTGCATATGTTTTTTCCTACATGTTCAATCTGTATGTCAGACTAGGTCTAGGGTAATACTTGTGATATACAGGCATTCACACTACTAGGTGTACCCCTGTTGTAAACATCACATTTGGAGAGAGTACTTGTACTGAGGAAGCTATGTAGTAAAACCAGTGAGTAATTTATGCAGGTAATGTGCATTTTCCTGACAGCTCTTCTGTATTTTCCCATGTTTGACCAGAGAGCATGCTAGGCTAGATAACATGTAGTATGCAAAATCTAACTCTGAAATTTAAAGTTCTCTTCTGTCTTCTCTTTGAATTCCCCTGTGACTTCAGTTTTGCAGGTGTGCCAAATGTAAACAGTCTATTACACACTTCTCATGAGCCCGGTGGGTTCTGATACAGTCTCACATACCTACCGTTCCTTTAATTCTCTTCTTAAGCGTCATTACTGTATGTGATTACCCTCATAGCCTGGTAATACCATCTGTTTTCCATGTCTGTGTATGCATTCTTTCTAGAGCAGATAAAACTTTTCTGTTAAAGCTGCATATGATGCTCTTTTGATGGGATAGGTACCAGAACCTGCAGCTTGGTAGGAGATTCTGACTTCAAGAGCTGTTGCCTGGGAATTTCTTTACGTTTACCACTTCAGAAGTGGCTCTTGCACTTGTCCTAGACATGATAATGAACACTGAAGACCATTTCTTCTGGAAGCATAACCCTTCAAGTATTTTTTCCAGTTCAGAAATGTGTGGCCATCAGCTTATGTAGCCTGGATCAGATCAGTAGAGGGACTTCAACTGTGGAGCTATGTTTGGCCTCCATGTGCTGCATACAATAGTGCCAAAAGGTTTGCTGATCTAACCATGTTGTTTGTGTGGGACTTAAAGGTGCAAAGTGCAGACATCAAATGAGTCTGACAGAAATTAGGGTTCACACTCACTGTTTGCGCCATTTCTAGGCAGGAGTGCATTCTATGCTGTGTAAATGCTGTTGTTTCTCTTTTTCTGGTTTTATGGCTTCTTTGAATTTAAATAGACTGCCTAATCTCAGAGTTTGAGATTTTGCAAAACCAGATTGTGAAGTTCAGGTGTTCTCTGATGTCCAAGTACTTCAATGACTGTAGGCTTCCAGGAGATTTTTCACAGTATCACAGTATCACAGTATAGATAAGGCTGGAAAGGACCTTGAAGATCATCTAGTCCAACCTATAGCCCAACTAACCTAGCATCTACATCTAGATCATACAGCTCAACACCTCGTCTGGCATACCCTTAAANGCTAGTAAGTCGTAACAATTTTACTTTGGTGCATGAATTTTCTTTAACAAAAGCAGAAATAGTTATCTACTCAGTTCAGAAGAATACATTGTCCACAAAACTTATACAATATTTTTTAATTTTTTTGTGATAAGGCTAAATTTTAAACCACTGCATCAGTGGTTCAGAGAGAAACTGGATCATCTGAATCTTAATTTCCTGCACCTTTAATATTGCTTTCATAATTTGTAGCTATTCAGGTTTGCCTGAGCATGGCTCTCAGGCTGGGTGAAGGATCATGTGGAGCCTTCATGAGCAGTCTTCTCTCTGGGCCATGAGCAAGGTGGAGCCTTATGAGGGAATGATCCCTGATATTGCAGTGAAGGAATACATTCTTCAGTGCATACACTGCTGCAGACTGCAGCTCTTAACTCATGGTGCTGAATTGCATTGATTCCCACATTGCTCATCGTCAGAGCTGAATTCAGTGGAGCTGCTTACGACGATTACAGATATATGTGATGGTTTCTCATCTTCTTCAGGGACCAGTCCTTGGAGGACAATAAGCTTCATTTTGCCAGCGAGATTCATAGCAACTGGCTGATCGTACAGGAAGTCTTAGTCTTTCAGGTACTCATTAATGTCCATTCAAAGCACTGCAAAGTCAAGCTCTGCTTTGGTTGCGCCTAACTAGGACCTTCCAGTATTTTTCTTGTCCTAGTCTTAGTCTCTTAGTTCTAGATCTTTTGTCCTTCTGTTGAACAATCTTCTTTTCCAGTAATGGAAACCTTTAGAAGTACAGGAGGGTCAGTTCTCTCATTGTATCTGGCTCTACAAAGGCATTTTACCTGACTTGGATGACTTTGTCCCTTAGCCTCTTGCAATAACTCTTAGAGTGGGTCTGTCAAGATTCTGACATAAGTAAATTTAGGTTGATCTTCATGAAAACGACATATTGGCACAAAGGCTTGCTATCAAATTGTGCTTTCCAACTAGAAACTGTAGGGTATTTTTGTTTTTCCCAACAGTTATTTAGTTCTTTGAACTGAAATGCAAGTATTTATATTTGTATTGAAAACCTTTGAAATTTTGCAACAACAATGAAGCCTAAAAAATCAGTCTGGTGCAAAATAACTGACATGGAAATTTTCGGCTTCAGTGGTTGTGGTTCAGCAGTACTTGATGATTATGAAAGGTGTCAAGTAGCTATAATCATAGTCATCAACACCTGTACTGTATGTGTGTACCAAAACATGTATTTAGTCTCCTTTGTTAGGAATATATGCAATAGCTCATTGTTTCAAGTCTCTGTATTGGCTGCATTGCACATTTCTGTTTGTACAGAAATGTCTGTTTAGAGGGGCTACTGCTATTCTGCAAATCAAACATACTTTTATGGAAGGTTTCATTTTCTTCTCATATTGCTTTATTTAAAAATGAATTTTTCAAACTAGGAATACACTGTCATTCCTTCTCTACAAAATAATTATCAGTAAGTTTTATTTCTTGTGCATAATATGTTGTGTATGCAGTTTCCACGAGTTGTTGTGATTTTCATGGATTCTCTCTCAAAACTAAGTACACAAATACTTTTATGTTCAGAAAATGCAGCCTAAATGAGCACATATATGCTCATGTGAGTCTCTGTCAGTTTTCATACATGATCCAGATTTGTGGTGTTTGAGTTGTAGAAGTGTTTGTGTTTGAAGGGACCTTTAAAGGTCACCTGGTCCAACCCTCCGGCCATGGGCAGGGACATCTTCAACTGGATCAGGTTGCTCAGAGCTCTGTCCAGCCTGACCTTGAATGTTTTGGGGAATGGATCCTCAGTGGGCAACCTGTTCCACTGTTTCACCACCTTCATCATAAAAAACTTCTTCCTTATATCTACTCTCTTGTAGGTTAAAAAGCAGGCCTTACAAAAAAGTTTGACCCCATCTTTCTTATAGGCCTTCTTTAAGTACAGAAAGTCTGCAATAAGGTCTCCCTGGAGTCTTCTCTTCTATACACTGAACCACAGCTTGAGGTATTTCTGTCAACATTGATGAAAGTTAGCTTTGAAGAACTTGCAGTATTTACTTACAAATCCCTACTGTTGCAGTACAGTTCTGACCTTCAGAGACACCACTTCTGAAGAACTCACAGAGCCTTTTTATTTTGTTGAATTTGATGAATGATGCCTGGCTTTCATTTCCCTGACAGACTGTTTATTTTCACCAGGTGTGCTTCAGGGCTGACTCTTTGTTTGTTTGTTTTTCTCCTTTATTAGAGTGCTAGTTAGTTGTCAGTAAAATAACAATTACAGTATCTGAGCATTTATTGCTTGTTCTGGAACTCCAGATGTTGGAATACATCTTACAGGAAAAGATAGAAACATTACCTTTTTTAGTCATAGCAATCTTGAAAATTTAAGGCAAAAGTAGAATGCATTTTTTTTTACTTTCCATCTGAGCGAATCCTTCAGTAGTAAGCAAGTATTTGCATACTCTTTATGTGAACAAGCTCCAGCTAAACAGCATCCACTAAATCTTACACGGTCTATTGCTGACTTGCAGGAATTGCTGGGAACTGTTACACCAATATGATCATCCATCTGTGAGGAAAAAACACTGTAAACTGCAGTGCTGTTAACACTTTTGTACGGCAAAAGCTTTGATGTGCTGGACCCATTCTGTACCTCAATGGATTACCCATAGTAAAAGAATAGTATAAACAATTGTAGTCTGAAACACTCCCCTGTACAAACCTGCAGTTATAATTGGTAGTGAGAGACTGTGGGAAGCAGGATCTTTTGATACTATCTCTCAAAAATGTATGAAAATGATTAAACAGATTTGCAAAAGAATCTGAGGACTTGTTAATTCTAGACTGATGTGTGAGTTTAAAAAAAATAAAGCAGCTTGCTGCTTTTCAATAATTAATGGCTTTCTTGCGTGCAGAAAAGTGAAGTTGCCAGATTTGACCTTGGCCCAAAGTCAGAGCTAGAATATTGAACTTTTTTGTTTTATGTAAACCACAGTGATGAGTTCATGTAATTGTCCTCTGAAGGAGGTTATTGAGAAACCCTGAAACTGATTGCAACTGCAGTGCCCCAACATGGGCAACAAATTAGTTTGACTCAACTTCAAATTATTTTTCATTAACATGCCTTGTGTCCATAAACTTTGTATATTATCTGATTGTCAAACAGCATTGGAAGTGGGTTAACATAGAAGTGGGTTTTTTCCCTCAGCAGAGTAGGCATGGGTGCTCTTGTGTCCTCTTGCAATTCTTGCAAGCATACTAAGTTTTGTCAGTAGTTCCTTATAACTCGTACAGATAATAAAGCCGTAACTCTTTACAGACTAATGTGTTCTCTCTTGCTCCAGCGGCATCCAGGCAGGATTTCATTTTTAGTTTTAAGTACCGAAGTGTGGCTGTGACCATCCTGTGCAACTCAGGTTTGTGGGAGATCACGTCTTTGTCCCAGCTAGTCCCTAGTCACGCCTCAGGCAACTGTACTGTGGTCATGTACTGGAAATGCTCGGTGTAATTGACCCCTGGAGAAAGGAACTTTATCTTTGCCATCTGTCAGGCAGTAGTTTAACAGAGTTATAAAGGCAGAAGTCAGGCAGGTTCCATGTAAGGGGGCAGCGGGTGCTCTCTACAGTTCCTTTGGGAAATGGAGTAGCTGTGGTCAAACTATATTGTGTTGACTATTGCCTCTCAAAAATGTGATGAGAGGTGTGATGCTGTAACTTAAGAATCTTCTGCATCTCTCGTTAGATGTGCCATATTGCTTTCAAACCTTATGGTGGTGTGAATAGTACTGTAACTCATATCCAAACCCATGTGCTGTAATCCACTGAACCAGATGAAGTCATAGAACTCTTCTGTGAGTCCAAGTTAGAACAAGAGGAACCTGGACCATAGATCTCTACCTCAACCGATCATGTCTCCAATTCCTGAAACTATTTAAGACTACTTAATGGAAGGAGAAATTATGTACTTACTGCCTTCCTACCACACCACCGCTGGACTGAATGTAGCAGTTAGAGGTGATGCAAATTCTTTATTCCTCTTTTAGGGAGACAAGAAAGCTCATAAATTTTATACTTAATTTTGTCTTTCACTGTGTGAGTTGTTACCACAATCCAAAAAAAATTTAAAAGGATAAAAAATAACAATATCACCTGACTGAAAGAGTTTTAAGAAAGGCACCAGAGGCAACTTGTGTTCTTTATTTTCATTGTAGTATCATGTGAGAAGATAGAAATATAACTGGTAGAGAAGCAATTGAACCCTCTTAAGCAAATACTGTTCTAGCTTAGGACAGCCTTAGGAGTCTGCAATAAAAATGCTTTAATGCGAACATGTACTGAGTTTTTATTATTAAAAATAATATCTGGAAGTGTCCTTGCATTTGTCCTTTGATGGCTTTATGCTCCTCTGTTTCAGTTTTGAAGCACAACTGTCATAACATCCAAGCAGGCTCTATAACAAATGCAGAACAAGAACTATGTGAATGTAACTTTGTAAGTAACAGCTGATTAAAATTAAAGCCGTAAAATATGAATGAGAGCATGAGTGCCTCTGTTGTGAGTAGCTCTGCATGAGTTCACAGTCAGGTAGGTAAGTGTTGTCCTTGTTTTGGCTGGGATAAAGCTCATTTTCTTTGTATGTTCTGGTACAGTGATGTGATTTGGATTCAGTGTGACAATAATGTTAACACACTGATGTTTTGGTTGTTCCTAAGCTGTGCTTACCCTGAGTCAAGTACTTCTCAGTGTCTCATGATCTGCTTGTGTGGAGCTGCACAAAAAGCTGTGAGGGAGCATAGGCAGGACAGCTACGAACATAGATCATCATGCCCAGTTTATAAACTGGTGGAATTAACCAGGAAGGGCTGATCGCTGCTGGTGGTTGGTGAGAAACTGTACTGTGCATCACTTGTTTGTCTTGGATTTTGCTTCTTCATGTTACAGTTGTTATTGGTAGTAGCAGTATATTTTATTATCATTAGAATTATTATATTTTACTTAGTTTCAATTATTAAACTGTTCTTGTCTCAATTCATGCCTTTTTCTTTCTCTGATACTCCTCCCCATCCCATGGCTGCATGGTACTGAGCTGCTCACTGGGGTTAAACCATGACAGTGTATATGGAGCAATATTTTACTTTATCACACAAGTGAAGTTTCTTATCTAAGAACATGGATTTCCCATTAACCCCTCCTGGATTTGAAGTATGAGTCTCTCTCTTTCTTTTTAAAATCATTTCATAGTGGCTGTTTCATGTAACTGAGTTTATCTGATACTGCACATTGAAGTGCAGGTCTCTCTTGCTTTCAGAAAACTTAAGATTGCATTGCAGAAGTCAGTCACAGCAAGAACATTTCTGTGTTAAGAGCCTGGTTAGCTGCATGCTGATCCATTTTTCTGCTCTCTAAAAGCCATTTCTCTGTCATTGTGGGACATTTGAATTGATTCTCTTTTCTAGGTAACATTCATCGTAAGGTTTTGCAAACTTGGGGAGCACATTGAATGCCTGGCAATTCCAAAAATCTGCAAGTCAGGACTCATCTCAGGTGTTCTTCTTTCTGCAGATGCAAATCTTCTTCTTGTCAGCATGGGCATGGGTGTAAGTCGGGACCATTCTAAACTCTTGGCATTTTGATTCTTTCTAACCTGTTTCATCACCTCTTCAGATAAAACTTATGCAGTGGTCAGTGTGATGCTTTAAATCTTGATGAAAATCTTGAGACTTGGTGAGTCTCAAAATTTAGAGTGGGAAGTGGCAATGTTTCTTACTGGCAGCTTTGTAACATTCAGGAGCCTTGACATAACAAACCATTCGGAGCTGTCTTCCTACTGACCACTTTTGTGCTAGCAGAGTAGTTTTCTTGTCTTGCAGCAGTCCTGTAGCAGCCCTACTGGTACCCAGCCACTCTGTAACAACAGGATGCTCTTGGCTAGCAATGAGCAGGTGGTTTCCCATACCGGGGAAGTTACTTCATAGAAGATATTCAGTCTGCAGAGTTGTAGGAGGATGATTTACTGTTAACACATGGTGTTTATTCCAAGTCTGGAATTATATCCCATTTATTACTGTGCCTAGGTAAAGACCAAAAACTAGTAACTGTCTTTAGAAGTAACAGATTTTTGTCAGTCTTCCTTTCTCTCTCAGGTCTTTTATTGTCCTTCATTTAAAGATGCTCTTGTGGAGTCTCTGCTAGTGGTCTAATTGTACTTGCAGGTGGGATGAAACCAACGACATTTTTCGATGTAGCCTAACAGTGCTTCAGAAGCAGTATTTGCCTTAGAGGTCAGGATTACAGAACACATTGAAGATGTTCCCAAGAATTGCAGGTGTATTAACACAGGCAATACCCTATAACTATAATTAGTGATTCCTGTGAATCAGGCAGAATATATATGTAAAAATCCTTTTCAGCTCTTCTGACTTGTGCATCATGATATGCAGTGTGTTGCCCTTTGAAGTAATCCAAAATTTGATTGGACATTACTGCTTTTTGGGCTCTTTTTCACACATTATCTCTTACAGGGCTTCACAAAAACAGTATTCCTTGAAGAAACGTGTTACTTCACTCAAGCACAGTATCCCAGTCATTTATATCTCTTCTTCTCCTTCTCATTTCTTGTATCTATAATTGTTGGAACAACTTTCTCATAAGTAATAGCTGAGAGAGGCCTAAAGCCAGCAGAATCCTTAAAAAACCTAAAAGTGAAAATTAAATATGAATAAAATTTCCATAGTCATAAAAAACTTAACCAAACTTCTCTTTCCTATTGTTTTTCCTCATTTTCATTGTTGAGATAAACAAGTAATTTAAAAGTTTAAAACGGGTAAGAAACAGTGGAGGAAATCCTTTCCAGCCGCTCTGACTTGTGCCAATAGACACACAGAATTCATGAGGGAGGAAATAATTTTATCTCACCTCTGAATCTCTGATTTCTGAGAAACCAGCTTATGCTTTTAATTTTCAGGAAGAGAGAATGAATCCTGGAAGTCTTCTTTTTTAAGATGGAACAGACCCTTATGCAGCAAATGTATTATATTAGTAGAACTTGTGCCTCTACTGTTACCTTGGTAATGTCAGTGACGTTTCTCAAACATCATTACTAAGGAATGACAACTTGTGCCCATGCTGCTAAGGACTCTTACACTTAAGGAAAGAATGGCTGTGTTCATGCTATCTGTGGGGAACAGCCCTCAATATCTGCTCATTCCTGAACTATATGTGGGAGTTTCTGGGGAAGTATTAAGTGTCCCAGGCCAGTATCATCCCAGGAATCATTGGGGTGATTTGACAGCTGAGTTCCAGTACCTGGATCTCAGTGGCACTGTTTAATGGATTGGACAGCAGTGGAGAATGTACATTCTTGGAAACAGCTGCAGCCCTCTTTTTAGAGTGTGTGACATCAGGTGAGTTTAAAAGGACTGAAAAATCCCCCTGTTTTATATGCCTATGTCCTGGTTTAGGTTTTTTGCTGCTCTGGCAGCGAGGGGGTTAACAGCTCAGCTCTTGCCTGGCCTCAGTCGCTGCCATGGCATCCAAGGTTATAGAGATAGGGATGCCTCTGTGAATAATCATATTTGGGAGAGAAGAAAAAAAAAACTTAATAGTAAAATGTAGAGTGCCAGGTCAGGACGTGTGTAAGAAGCTGGAAACTATGAAGATCCCCCCCAGGCCTACTAGAGAAGGGGTAGGAATGTTCTTTCAGGCATCCCACTGCTGTTTGTAGAAAGGACCATGGTGCAAACCTGTGGAGAGAGAGAGAGGAACCAGTGATGCAGAAATCCACCTGAAGCCACGACTGAAGATGGAGGAATCATGCTGCAAGCAGCTGCAGATGTTTTTCAGAGCCCAGAAACACAAGCCTGGAGCTGAGAGCTCGGCAGAGATCCCTTGGACAGACATTTTGTGCATTGTGGTAGGTTCTGAATTATGTACTTTTGGATGGGCTCATATATGAAGCAGCAGAGTGGCACTTAAAACACGGCATCCTGTGCAGTGACTCT
>WEKX01002975.1:45810-65227 GCA_013390025.1 Pitta sordida
GTCCCTGGAGGTGTTTAAGAGAAGATTCGATGAGGAGCTTAGAGACATGGTCTAGCTGGGGGGGGTGTAGGGCTGGATTGTCCTGTGGGTCCCTTGTGGCTCGGAGTGGCCTGTGAGCCTGTGAGGGAACTAGGTTTATGTTCACCACTCTGGAGTGTGCGTTAGGTCTCTGTACGGGCGTTAGCTGGTGAATTGTACTAGATGATCCTTGTGGGTCCCTTCCAATTCGTAGTATTCTGTGATTCTGTGATTAGATCTGTTGTAAGAGAAGGAGGGGTGAGGGGAAAGGTTGCCTTTTAAATGATACTTCTCACATAAGTTCTGATCTTGTTAGTTAATAAATAAATCCTTTATATTCTTTACTTGTAGTTTGCCCTGCTTTTTTGCCTGTGACCAGTTTTATTTTCCAGTTTTTCTCCTCCAGGAGAGGTTGTGGGTGAGCCTCTGGCATCCAGCCAGGGTCAAACCACGACAGCCTACTAGTCGCCATCCTTCTGCCTTTCTAACATTGCTACTTAAAGTATTTCCTTTAGACAAATCCAATGTCTGGATTATGAAATTGAGGGATTCTGCAGGTTTACAGTTATATCTGAACAATTTTAAGGGGGTTTTCAAGTTGGTAGATACTTTTCCACCTGACTCCTTGGTTTGCGCATTTCAATTGAATGTACGTATTGATATACAAATTGCGTAAGAGTCTTGTATTCAGTAGCTGCTTGTTGTGCCCTTGCTAATTCTATTGAAGTTCAGGCTGTCTGATTTGCTGCTGTGTGCCTTCATGCAATATAATCACAGACATTGAGATTGGAACACACCATTGGCGGTCCAACGCCCTGACCAAAGCAGCGTCAGCTAAAGCAGGTTGTCCAGGGCTTCATCCTGTCAGTTGTATCTCCAGGAATGGAAACTCTGTAGCCTGTCTGAACATTTGTTCTAGTGTTCAAGCACATGCATATTAAAAAGGTTCTTTACATTTAAATGCAATTTGCTGTGTTTCAGTTTGTGGCCATTGTCTATCTACTCCTCCTGTCAGGTATTTACACGTGTTAGAAAGCTCCCCTGAGCCTTCTCCTTTCAAATGCTTCTCTTCCTTACAAATGCCCCAATCCATTAATCAACTTCATGGTCCTTTGCTTGACTTGCTCCATATCTCTTTTGTTCTGTGGATTCCAGAACTGGACACAGTACTCCAGATGTGGTCTCAGCAGGGTCAAGTACAGGGAAAGGATCATCTTCCTCGACTGGCTGGAAATGCTCTGCCCTACTGCAGCCTAGTAGACTGCTGGCCTTCTTTTCTGAAAGGGCATATTGCTGCCTTATGTTCATTGCTTTGTGTTCACCAGAACCCCAGTCCTTTTCTTGCTCACAGAATGACAAAAATGTTTCTTACACCATGACGAATGGCTCTTCTGTGATCTCATCCTTGTCATTTAAGTAGTATGTGCCTGCTGAGAACAGATACAAGGTCTTGAGGCCATGACTGGGAGTGCCCATGTCTTGCTGCATGTTGCAGAAAGAGTCTTGGCCTGTCTATCTTCAAGGGTCTCCAGAAAATTGCTTGGGAGCCAGATAGAAGTAATTTGATTTAGATCAGCTTCTTATGCAACTGTGCCAAAGGATTTGTAATTGATACCTCAATTTATAGACAGCTGTGATCCTACTTACCATCCAGCTGATTTAATTCTGGGATATTGACAGGATTTCGTACTGTCGATGCTCACATGGTGCACAACATATGGCTTAACTAGGGAAGCTTTGCAGTCCGAGAAAATTCAGAAACGAACTTGTTCCAGTGGAGAAAAAGCAGAAAAACAGTGGTGAGGAAAACCAAGGACAATGTGTATCACAAAGAGGACTCAAAAGAGAACATTACAGAAGAAATATAAGTGAATTGAGTGATGAGTATTTACAGATCTGGATATTTTGTTTAGAATTTTAATTATGCACTGAAGGATGAAGTAAATAATTTCTTACTATCTACTGTTGATAGATTGCACTACTCAGATTTGCTACATGAATATTGTTACTTGCTGAAGTTTCGCAAGATGTGTCTGCAGCCTAGGAAAAAGTGCTAAGCCCAAATGTTTACTTACTACATAGAAACAAGAAATTGTGTTTTATGCATAACCAAAATTACGTTTGAAACTAACCCTAAAATGATTTGGCTTTTGTGTTGAAGCCTGAGAGCAATCTAATGAATGGAGATGAAGATAAACAATTTAGTACTTGACTGAGGATTAAATTTGTGGCACAGTGTTAGTACTCAGAAAACATTCTCTAGACTTTTGTGGTTTAGGAAAGTTTTTGCCAGACTGAAAATAACAGAATCACAGAATCATTAGTTGGAAGGGACCCACAAGGATCATCAAGTCCAACTCCTGCCCCTGAACAGGACATCCTTAAGAGTCACACCATGTGGCTGAGAGTATCATCCAAATGCTTCTTGAACTCTGTCAAGCTTGGTGCTGTGACCACTTCCCTGGGGAACCGGTTCTGGTGCACAACCACTCTCTGCAGGAAAACCTTTTTGTAATATCTAACCTAATCCTCCCCGACACAACTTCAGGCCATTCCCTTGTGTCCTGTCCCTGGTTACCACAGAGAAGAGATTGATGCCTTCCCGTCCTCTTCATCTTCAAAGGAAGTTGTAACTGCAATGAGGTCTCCCCTCAGTCTCCTCTTCCCCAGGCTGAACAGACCAAGTGATCTCAGCTGCTCCTCATGCAGCTTCCCCTCAAGGCCCTTCGCCATGTTTGCTGCCTTTCTTTGGATGCTCTCCAATGGCTTAGCATGTTATATTGTGGTGCCCAAATCTGCACACAGTATACAAGGTGAGGCTGCCCCAGTGCAGAGCAGAGCAGAACAATCACCTCCCTCACCTGGCTGGTGATGCTTTGTCTGATGACCCCAGAACATGTTTGGCCCTCCTGGCTGCCTGACTGCTGACTCATATTCAACTTGCCATCGACCATGACCCCCAGGTCCCTCTCTGTGGCACTGCTTTCCAGCACCTCATTCCCCCATATCTGTAAGACTGTGCATATAATTGAGTAGAGGTAACTTTTACAACAGGAAAACTGTCTTCCTCTGGGTTAGGGTTGGGGTTCAGGGCCCATCAGGGCTAGTGTGTGCAGCTTGACAGGTGCCAGACTTCTAATTAAATCCCCCAAAGAGAAATGCTACAGCAAAAAATGCATCAGGAGAGATGTGGCTGGTTTGCCCCTCTGAATAGGGGAGTTGTAACCATTTACAGTGCTTTACCTATGCTCATGCTGCTTTTAATTTTCCATTTTTATTAATATGAATTATTAACATAATGAATATTAACACAAAACCTTTCTCAATTTCATTTTTTATTTTAAAAAATGAAGAATAAAGCTGATAATGGGTGTGGAAGAAAGCACCACTGAAACCTACTTGGAGATAATGGTGTGGAGCAGGAGAGAGCTAGGGGTACGTCTGGGAAGTGTGTTAATACTGTGTGTACTTCAGCACTGGGATATGAAAGCTTATTCTAATATTTTAGATTTTTAATTCTTTTTAGATTTTTAATATTGCTCTCTTTCTTTTAAACAAAGCAATGATTGGAAAATCTTACTAGAAAATGTAAATTCTCAAATTCTGATCTGCTGCAGCCTCTGGTGGCTTTGCAATGCAGCAGAATAAGCTGTCTGGTCACGTTATGTCAGTCCTTGCTTCCCACAAGTTTGGCATTAAAAGAAACTCAGAAAATGAATTAAACATATTTCAAACACATCTTCTTTGTGTAGGTTTTTGCCTAAATACCCTGTGGCAGTTAGAGTAATCAGGAGGTAAAAGGAATGGCTTTCCCAATATCAGTGAATGAGTGAGGTGGCTTCCAAGATTGCTTTCCCAGGTGTGACTGTGGTGGGTTGACATTGGCTGGATGCCAGGTGTCCACCAAGCTGCTCTATCACTCTTCTCCTCAGGAAAGTGGGGAAAGAAAATAATCTGGAAAAAAACTTGCCATTTGAGATATAAGAAGTTTACTAAAGCAAAAGATAATGCTCAAGCAAAGGAAAACCCCCAAAGTTTTTATTCTGTACTTCCTATCAGGAAGTAATGTCTGGCCATTCCAGGGCTTCAGAACATGTAACAGCTTCTCTGGAAGGTGAACTTTTTAAAATAAAAAATGCCTTCCCTTCCCCATCCTTTTTCTTGGCTTTTATATTTGAACAGATGTCATGTGTTATAGAACATCCCTTTGGTCAGTTTGAGTCAGCTGTCCTGTTGTGCCCCCTCCCAAGATTTTGCCAACCCCAAGCCTACTGGTGTGGGGGAAAATGTTGCAGAGACAGTCTGGATGCCATGGGAGCACTGCTCAGCAGTAGCCAAATCACTGGTGTGTTCTCTAGGTACAGCAGAGAAATCTGGGGGTTGCTGTGGGGAAAATGAACTCCATCTCAGCTTGACCCTACACGTGAAAACTGTAAAAGAGTTTGCTTATGAATGGATTGGTTTTCTTCATCCTTAGGTATATTACATACTGAAGAATTGTGTCCTTGGTGTGTATTTACCAGCATAGCACCTTTAGGTTATTACTTGGATTGATTAGTAACAAATCAGAGCAAGCAAAAATGTTGACTGACAGTTTCTGTCCCATGGATGGGGGACACAGGTTCCCAGAGCCTGGTCTTCCGCCACGTGGGTGTTCCAGACCAGTGTGGTTCAAAGGACTCAGTGGGTACATTTGTCTGATAGGAGCAGGTGTTCTTCCTCACTTCATTTAATGCCAACCTTTGGTCACAACACTTGCCCCCTTTGCTGGGTGCATGCACCAGTTGTACTTTAAGCAGAAATCCAGAACCTCTTTTCCTTTAGAAATATCAGTAGGTAAGATAGTCTTCTGTGTGATTTCAGGGATTTCTCAGTTCCGATTGGGTTGGGTGCTTTTGAGAATGAATGTTGGGTTTGTTTTGTGTGTATATGTGTATGTTTATTTTTCTTGTCACAGTAAATTATTTTTTTCAGGAAGAAATTTGATTTCTGTGAGATCCACCATTGGGAGCTACAGGAAAGGCTCTTGTTTGTGTTTGCTGTAGACTTCAGTCAGTTCTAATACTTTCCAAATTGTCTTTGCCTTTCATGTTCTGTGAAGAAGCTGTACATTATAATATATGGATGTATGTTTACTCCTGAATAAATTAACAGGAGTTTTGCCAGCAGGCATGATCTAATGTGATTTTTTTTAATTAATAAAGAAATGGGATATATAATGCATAATGGGTTGCACACTGAGCAACATTAGATTAACTAGGAATTGAAGAACTGTGCATCCTGCTGATGGTGGGCAAAATCAAAGGTGTTGACAGATTAACTTACTTCTTCACAAACAAAAAAGACCTTAAGGTTGCTTATTTGCATAGGGAGACCATAAATCTAGCACACAGATACCAACAAACAATAGTCCTGGGTTTTTTTTCTTCAAAAATACAATGTGCAATATAATGGAAAACTCATTATTATATGTCTGTATATATTTATATAGAGCTGTAGGTAAGAGATAATTCTGTATGTCCAGGAAGTAGGTTGGCAAATGTGTATACAGCAAACAATGTGGATTATAGACTGCCTGCTAAAGGTTTACATTTATCCTTAATTTACTTTGTAGGCCCTATCAGGTCCTTCCTGAGAGCACTAGAAATGGTTGTCTCACATTTTACAGTACACTTGAAAAGTGGTGTAATATGATTTGTGCCTGAATTTATATTTCAGAGGGGAATTGAAGTTACTACTATTTCCTCCTATTAAAATCATCAGGTCCTGAATGTGTTCATCTGAAAACAAGACTGTCCAACAGTCTTTTTACTCAAGACTTGTGAGGAATCAATATAGTTCCCATCAGTACAGTAAATTACTAACTGAACCACTTCCAGTAATCATGATGCAGTCTCTTATTAACCCTTCCCTACTTTGCATTGAGATTTGCATTCTAATATTGTTGTAGAATAAAGTTATTTTGGAATACATCTGTGAAACATTACACACTAGAGTAATTAATTAAAAATTTTGTAACTAAGGCTGTTATGTATCTGTAACAGTTCTGTTTAATGTCTTTATTGATAATGTGGACAAAAGGATTGAGGGCACTCTCAGTAGGTTTGCAGACAACACCAAGTTGGGTAGGAGTGTTGATTTTCTGGAGGGTGGGAAGGCTCTATAGAGGGATCTGGACAGGCTGGATTAATGGTCCCTGGTTCAGCAGGGAGTAGTGCTAGGTCCTCCACTTGGGTCATTACCACCCCACCAGGGAAGATCTGGATTGGGTATTAGGAAAAAATTCTTCACAGACAGAGTTGTTAATGCATTGGAACAGGCTGACCAGGGAGGTGGTGGAGTCACCATACCTGGAGATGGTGGTAAGATGTGTAGATATGACATTTAGACATGGTTTAGTGGTGGACTTGTCAGTGCTGGATTAAGGGTTGGACTCAGTGATCTTAGAATTCTTTTCCAATCTAGATGATTTTATGATACCATAATATAAAGACATGTGGTGCTCTCATACTATTAAAGTACACAATTAAATATGTACTTCCTTGAAAATACGTGGGTAAGTCAAGGACTAGGAGTTGTTTGCTGTATTTGTGGAAGGGGTTAGGAGTCAGGAGACTCTCACTTCTGGAGTGGGATTTTTGCCTTCAGTGTTAATTTTCAAAGTACTGGGACTCGTTTGAGCTGCTTGGCCAGAAGAATGTATCTACCAGGGAGAGTGTAAGGGTACTTTTAAAATGCAGTTCCTAAAATGAGTATTCGAGTTCCATGCTCTCTTAACTCACTGTCTTTCAGCATTTTTATATGACTTCATCATTACTGCAGATTTGTTGTCTTTGCTTAATGACATAAATGCAGCGTGGTGGTGACTGAGCCGATGGACATGCCGAGCCTGTGTGGCAGGGCATAGGAGCCCCAAAGGCAGTGATGGCTGGGGAGAAACAGCCAGGGGTAGCTGGGAGGCCCTTGGGAAGAGCCAAGGAAAAACTGAGTGTGAGAAAGACCTCCTAACATGGTGCAATTTCAGAGACCATCATTGAGCAGGAGTTACATAGCTCAAAGGACTGTGTCAGAATTAAGAGAATAGAAAACAACAGTGGTATTTGATGGAATATGAGGGAATTGGGAAAGGCAGCACTGAAGTGAAAGTCACAAACTAAGTAATCTGAGTTAAATAGCTTCACAGAGAAACTGACATCTTAATAAGTTTGTCAGAAACAGGCACATTTAGAAACATATCTTGGTTGTTGCAAATTTTGTATTTCATAATGCTGCTAAGCTAAAGATTATGTTGAATTGTTTTCTTTCATATCCTGTTAATTCTCTTGGTTCCAAAATATGAAGGAAGGGCAGAATCGTGCAAGGGAACTGTGACCTGAGAGAGGTTTTATGGGAATACACTTGTTTGTAGATTTATTGGCAGCAGTAACAATAGTTATCACTTTCTCTTGTCAGAACTATAAACAGACATGATGTTGAGACAAAGGATGCAGATAATATTCAGAAATGGCCTTTGTTCTCATAGCTGCTTTTTTGAGTTTGATCAAACATTTATTGACCCCTATGACAGTGTTTCTTTGAGAAACTTTATTGTAGTGCCGGTCCCATCCAGATCCATCAAATAAGAAATGAGAAAGAGACAGAGAATTGTCTTTGATGATGCTAACAAATAAAAGCATCTCCAAAGCTAATTTGATACACGAGAATATGCCTTCCTATGCTTTCTTGTGCTTTCACTAGAGACCTACTGGAGTCGTGCTTTTCTCATTTTCATGTGTCTTACCAGAAATTTCTACAGCTTCCTGTGTGTTTGTTACTTTCATTAACAGGGTGAGAAAGCATGAGAATGCTAGATCTGATGTTGGAAAACTTCCTCATTTGGAGATCTCTGTTAAATGTTGCAGATCAAGGTTAAATAGTTGTCTTTGCTCCTCCTGGTCCCTATCATTATAAACTGTTGTTACTTCTGCTTTATTTCTGTAGAGGTGTCCCTTGGGTCTCCTCTCTATTTAAGCTGGTCCCCAGCTGAAAGTTGTTCGTTGTACCAGAAGTACCATACAGCTACCAATAACAATTTTGGGTGCTAAATCTCCTTCACCAAGGCTGGCAACTGTCATGCTGGCAGGTAGATCAGTGAGGTATGTGCTGCTATGGTGAGTCTGATGAGAACTTCATCCATTTTTACTTTTAAGGCAAGTAAGTCTTCCCTGATTAGTGACATAATAGAGGGCTGAAGTGGGGCAAAGGGGGTAGTAATGCAAGCTGTAGTTTGCCAAGAGTCTGCATTAGTCTTATGGCTAAAATGATTAGTAAGACAAACCAGATCTAACTGCTTTTGCAAGAAAAGCCGTGAATTTGCCAGAAGGCATTGGTGGTAAAGTGAGTGGCTGATGTGTCTAGTTGACTAATGATGAGGCAGGCATGATAAGGAGAGACATGCTCTTAAATTCTCATGTGGAAAGCAGAAAATGTGGAACTGTAGAAGATCTGACGGGTTACCAAGAAAGGCATCATTAAGTCGTATCGAGTTTGCTCTAAAAATTGGATAAATTGAATTGACTTCTGGTTTGTTCTGCTTCTTTTAAACGATGTTTCTGAACGCATCATCCTCAAGTGTATTCATATCTATTTGTTCTCTTTTCCAATCAGTTCTCTAGTCTAGTAGTTCTTCTCTTTTCCTAGTGTTCATCTCCCTCCACTGCCATCAAGAGGCCATTCTCATTCTGTAGGTGACTATTCTTTTTCTCACCTCCTCTCGTATATTGTCCATTCCTCACTATAAAGTCATTGCTTCTCTCTCTGCCTGTTCTTGTTTGTATTCTCTCCTGAGTATATGAGGAGAGTTTTATGCTTGTGTCTCACCAGATACACAGTTTTATTCTTGTGTATCAGTGGCCAGTGATAATAATGTCACTGTCTCTGTCACATAAATTTCTTACTTGATATGTCGAAGGAGGCTTGTTTTGAAATGCTGAAGTCGAGCGAAGCAAACAAACAGACTATATAAGCAAGAGGAAAGCCTTGATCAGACTAATTCAAATAAACACAAACCCATCGTATTTGACAAACCAGAGAAGCACACTATGTATTATCCATTACCTGAGAATAAAATGGCATTTGCAGCATTTAAGTAAAGATGAAAACATTTTCATCTTACATAATTTAGGGGCTCAGTGAATCTCGTGTTCCTGGTTTTTTAGGTTTTCTAGGTTTGTTGGCTGAATCCATCCAGAAATATGATCAAAAAGCATATGACTGAAGTTTACAGCTCATAGAATCAACAGATAAGCTGAATGCTAAACTGTAAAGCGAATACTGCGATGCAAGAACTAGCAAACACTTGAAGCAATTAGTAGGAAATCAATATAAAATAGACAAAAATTTGCAGTGAGCTTCTGGAATGTGCTACCACAGGTGGCTACAGAGGCAGACAGTATCAGGAAGGTCCAAAAAACAAATTTATGGGTGTCAAAACAACAGGTAGGTGTTAAAATGCTGTGCTCTCTAATAACCCTCATATAACAATTCTGGATTTTGGCATGGTACAGAGGGAATGACTTCAGAAAGTAGCCCTCCCAATAGCTCTCCCAGAATACATCTCCTACTGACGCTCTCATGTAAGGTTGGGTGAACCGTTGGCCTTTTTCAGGGTCCTTGGGATCTCCACCATGTTCTTAATTTCCTGGTTTCTGTGCCCCATGATAAGTAAACATCTGAACATCTTGTCTTGATAATCAAGTATATAGCTATCATGTTACACTCAGGAGACAAGGTCACCTTTCTTGACCATATTTTGCACACACCATTTATTCCAACTAGTGGTTTATAATTTTTACCAACTTTAGATTACTCTTAGTTTTCATCAGGGTTTTGTGTGACATTAAATTTTTACTATTTGCTCTTGTTTCCGTGTATTCCTTCAGTTCTTTCTACATGTTTAATAAAGTCCTTTCTTCCCTGTCCATTCTCTTGTGTCACAAGTGTTCTTTCAAGGCTTCTTGCAAGGTGTCCCTCCGTGTGTCCGTGAGCTGGCAGTTGTGGGCAGAGCAGTAGGCTGTACCAGTGCAGGGAGGAACAAGCATTTCTGCTTGGGTACAGCAGACTGGGCCACATTGCTTGCCCTAGGACCAATGTCAGCCTCACTGGGCCAATGCTTATACTCATGCTGATATTCTGTGGCATGCAATGTTTCTCCCTCCATTCAAATTTTCTTCTAATCCTAGGTTGATCAAATGAGATCTGCAACAGCTAAGTCATACTAGAAGAAATTAGGCCATCAATCCATTATTAAGCTGGAAAGCGTTTCATATTTTGTGTCTGCCCTCGGGGTGTCTCAGATCATTCCACAGCTGATCTGCCCTGAGTGTGAGAGGCTGGGGTTTCTGTGCTAAAGATGTGTGCAGGCGCTGAGGGGAGTTGTAGGGTTTTGTTTAAAACATTTGGCTTCCAGCACTGTGACTAGCTAGATCCGAGGCCAAGGTGTTTGTCACTGCAATCTTTATGGTTCTGTTGATCAAGGTGCTTTTGAAAAAAAATGTCCTGTTCTCTATTAGGCAGGGAGCTGCTACATGTAAGGCGTTGTGCCAGTTCTGTAGTTTTGGAAAATTTTCCTGCGATGGTAGTCAGGTTCCTTCTACTTGTATCCAAACAAAGATCAGTGTACACTTTTAGAAAAAGTTACTTTTGTCACATCATGATAATATATCCTGCACTCTCTGAAAATTAAAATCTATCCCAAATTTTTATTATACAAATGCCTCTGTTTTAACCATGATGCTTGACAAAATTACCATCTTTTGTGTATTCTTATTGATTTGTTAATATTTTTTTTTCAAAGAAAGTAGATCTTTAGACTGAGATCCTTCATGCAGGTTATTTCACAGAACTGATGATGCTGGAAGGCACCTCTGGCAGTAATCTAGTCCAACCCCCTACTCAAAGCAGGGGCAAGTACAGCTCAGGACTCAGTCAGACAGGTTCTGAATGCTTCCAAAGACAGAGGCTACACAAATTCTCTGGACAATTGGTTTCAATGCTCAATAACACAGAGTTCTTAGCACAAGATGATAACTCTTTCAGATAGGTACAGTACAGGAAGCAAGACAGTGAAGCATCCAAAATCATTAGCCAGTTCTCAGGATCCTGGACTTAGTTACTAATTGTCTTTGGTGACTGGTCCAGGCCTTAGCAATATCTGTTCAAAGGCATGATTTAGTATCAGGATGAAAAATTATTCCAGTTCTGGCTTGGATGTTGTTGTTCTAAGCGTTGAGGGGGAAGAAGATATGGGGAGGATTGCATTTTCACAGTTCAGGTCACTTACTGCATTCTTGAAATACCACATTTGGATGTTTTCTTTCTTGCCTCATCACTGCCTCAATGTCATTTTGGATTTGGTGCAAGAAAGAGTTAATTTAAGGCAGCTTGTGCAAGCTGCTGCAGGTAGTATGAGTCAAAGAGTTTTTTCCAATGGCATTGTACTTTGAGCCTAAGCTGCAGGGGAACTGCCATGGCAAGAGCTGAAAAGACACATCTCTGTTTTGTTGTCCTGGGTCAATTAAGATGAAGCATGAATTAAATTTAGAAATACTTGAATGATATATATATTGAGAGAAATAAGAACTTTACTGGGAGAAAGGGAAAAAATTAATATAGCAAATATATATATGTTTGAACAATAACAGTATATTTAAAGAAAAACCAAACCCACACTGGAACAATGACAACTGTAAACAAGTGGCAAAATAAACAAGCACAAGGGGGGTGCCTAGTTCAAGGGAAACCAGGGCACCTCCAGGACCCCTGGGGCAGGGAAATAGGGTTCAGGGTAGGCAAACCAGTGGGGTAAACAGCCCGTGGTCCTTTCCCAAAATGTCTGAGGGACTGCAGGGAGATCCAACCACCAGCAGGGGAGAAGCTGCGCTGAGATGAGAAGTCAAAGGTCCAGGTGGTCCTGGGTGAAATGGCGGAGGTGAAAAAACAAGGTGTCCTCAATTCCAAAGGTCCAAATGAACCTGTCCTGCTGAGGCCAAGGAGCTGTAGTTATAGGGCCTCGGGCCCCTCCCACGTCACATGCCTTGTGGGCATGTCCTCACATGCCATTGGCCGTCACTCAGCCTGGCCTGGCCCTCAGGCCCTTCCCCATGCCATATGCCTTGTCAGGAAGGGGAGATAAGATACAGGATCCTCCATTGTTTGTCAAGTGAAAAGGAGACAGCCCCTCCCATGGCCACATTCCTCACATTCCTTTCAGGGGAGGGAAGATAAGACACCTGGTCCTCCATGACACATTCCTTTCAGGGGAGGGAAAGTGAGATAAGAAGAAATACCTATTGTCTGTTCCAGTAAAAAGGAGAAAAGTTTTACAATAGAACAAAAGGCCTCTCCCCATGACATTTGTGCACACTCAACTACCAAAGGCAGTGACTGGGGTAGAAAAATGATTTGAATATGAAGTACTACAGAGTTGCCCTGAGAAAGGAAAGAGTTATGGCTATATCCGTGGCCAAAAGAGAGGTGGAGGGCACTGGATAAGATGTATGGTCTCTCTCTGTCCTTTCATATACTGTTGCTGACTCCCTGCCCTGAGACAGCATGTATTTTGACACTCTTTAAAATGATTACTTGGTTTTTTGTTTACTTTCAGTTGCTAGATTGACATTACAGACCACACTCTTGCACTGTTCTACATCCTTTATAAATTGCTTTGGGATGTTTTAGTGTGATAAGACAATATAAAAATTGAAGTCATTATTGCTGTCTTTATCACCAGGGGAATTGGACAGCTGGCATTGATCTGTAAGAGACTAATTTCCATATTTTGTTATTACATTAACCCTTAGAATTCTGCTTGTTTATGATTTCAAAGTAAGTTTTCCTAATCTAAAGGTCATCCTCTCCAGTGTAGAGTTTGAGAGTCACAGAAGGACAGAAAATCTATGAACACTGTCATGTCTATCTGATCAATAACATCTTGCTTTATTAATAGTAATATTCCATTATTTTACTTTGCATCATATCAGGATTTTACTAATCACTTCAGAGAACTGCCTGTGAGTGCAATCTAGCACTTAATGAAGGGCTTACCACTAACTGCTTGGTTTGGGGCAACCATTAGATGCCCCTTTAAATTCTTGTCATTTATCTTAAAATTTTTAATTAAAATAATTATAAGAATGTTGTACTCTTTACTGTTTTGTAAGGCAAGAAATTGAATAAGGGCCTTATCTTGCTGCATTGACTAACTCTTTCTGATGAGCTAAATTGTATCATTCATCCAAAAGCCACAGTAATGAATAGCGCAGGGGCTGCTGTGTTGCAGGCGGAATAACTTACTCTTTGCTGTCGTTTTCTGGTTTCAGAATAAAGCTTGAGAAATCAAAGAAGGGATTTTTACCAATTAAAAAGAACTAGAGGAGGTAAAAAGCTGAATCTGTTAAAAACAGTGAACTGAGGAGGTAAAAAGCTGAATCTGTTTACAAAAGTGACCTGAACATGTAATTTTAAGCGTAGTATCAGTGTAGCTTCAGTTTGATTTGTTGGTGTTGGCCAAGGCACCTTTAGATAGCAAATGTATGTACTGGGAATCAAGAGTCAGTAGAGGGCTGCAAGACTCCTCCCTGTGCTGCCTCAGAGCAGTGGTGAAGACTAAAGTAAGTTTTGGGTTTCTTCCTAGGGTAAAGCTCTGCTTGATGCTTTGTTTCTCTCCTTAGTGCAAATACTTCCTTACTGTTTCTAGGCCAGTTTCTAGCCTTCCTCCTGCTTGTTTATAGCGTAATGATGCCCAAAAGATGGAGTCAGAGTTCCACTAGCAGAGTCTGGGGAATGTATATTGTTTGATTTTTTAAAACATCTGCAATCTGCCCTGGACTCTGGTTCAACATTAACCTAACACTGTAGTAAAGTCACCAACAGTGATTGCCTCCAAAGACTGTAGGCTCCTTATAATTGTGCAGGTGGCTTTTTATAGCTGAACAAAGTATTCTTCAGTAATGATTTAGATATAATTGATAGAAATCTCTCTCTTTTTTTTCTGTTTTGCTGTGATAGTTTACTGTTGAGAGGGATTTTGAACCATGAAGTACAGAACCATCCTGGGGAATGGTGCTGTTACAGTATAGGCATATCTGAATTGCAACAGTATTCATCTTTGGTATATCTTAAATTGATGTAATTTGTAAAATCCACTGTCACTGGTTGCTTGATAGTAATACAGGTTCTTGAAAATAGGCACCTGTGTCAATTGTAGACTTACAGAGGATATCCTACCTCTTGGAGACCAGTTGGCACTGGAGAACAGCAATTGGTTGTCTAAAATGGCACAAGATATCTAGTTTACATGCCTGTATCTCTCACAAAGCACCAAACCAAAACAGAAAATCAAAACAAAAGGCAGTGGCACACAGATCTCTAATGATGAGGAAGTACCTAAGTGATGAAGCAGTATCCTCCCAAACTGATGTACTTCAGGGCTGAGAATTTTTTCTGTAGCAAATTATTCTGTCAGAGTGAGACTATTGCATTAATGGAAATCCTTGGGTGATTTTTCTTTTTGCCTTTTGCATCCAGGCCGTGCTTTGCTGAGACTTACTGACAAAAAGCTTGAACGAATGGGCATTGCCCAGGAAAGCCTGCGACAGCACATTCTGCAGCAAGTCCTTCAGCTGAAGGTGAGAGAAGAAGTCCGAAACCTCCAGCTGCTTACACAAGGTATGAAAAATAATTTTGATACAGACAGTTACTGAGAGCAGGTAGGAGATGTTTGCCTGAGGGCATAAAAGGTGACTTGACCTTCTTCCACGAGAAATTATGTGTGAAAATGTCTCAGATTCCACGTGCTTTCCAAGGGGGGAACAAAAGGTAAAATATAATGCACAAATAAATAGAGATGTTCAGCTGCCTGTTTTGCATGATGAATAGGCTGGAAGGTAGTCTTACTTAACTGTCTGCTTACTAAGATGAAAGTAATTACACATAAAGGGCAGGGTAGTGAAGATACTTCATTAAAAACATTGTACATTTTGCATTAATTGTTTACTTTCAGTGTTAGATAGAAGAGTAATTTCTGTAACCTGTTTTATGGTAAGAGCTGTCAGTGGAAAATTACCTGTTAGACTGCTTTTTGTAGAGAGTTGATTCCTTCTTCATGTTGGAGTAATTTTATTGACTTGAATAGAGTTGCTTCTCACATATGCTCCTAAGAAAATGGAAAACTGGGCTCAAAATGGAGTCTAGATCAGAAGACGTGGAATAAGGAGTAAAAAAGAGGTTGTACATATTTTCCAAATGAGGTTAAGATGTTTTATGATGACTAAGTCTCTATTAAGACTTTTAAATGGCTGTGGTAACATGTAAGAAAAGTAATGATTGTGACAATATTGTAAGGACCATCTGGAGATCTTTTACTATATATCTGCAATACTTTCTTAATGTTAAATGTTGTTTGGTAGTCCAGTGAGATTGCATGAACCACATACTTCTGTGGTGTTTTGGTTCAGTGCCCATTAGATGTCACATCATATGAAAAAAATTGAGTTCTCCAGTACATGCAGTGTATTTTTAACAAAATGTCCTTCACATGTGACATTATGTTCCTAATTAAGCTTTGCTCACTGTGTTTGGGGAAAAACTCTCTGATTAGTAGAGTAAGCTGCATTTTATCTGAAAGAGCTGATGTCTCATCTGAATTGTTCCTTCAGGCTTGGTGTCTGGTGGATTGTGATGAGGAGTTCTAAGACTCCTTCATTTTGCCTTGAGCTGTAAATGAGACCTTACCTCATCTTGTGTCACGACCAAGGCAGTGCACCTGCCGAAGCACAAGTGTTCTTTTCCCCTTTATCCATTATTTCTACATCCTTTTCTTCAGAGTTGACCAGGTTTTCTCTTCCCCTGCATCTGAAAGGTCTGAGGTACTATGAAGTTCTGGTCACCCACCATCACTATTTTAGGCCTGATTGTGGAGGTTGGGATTTGACTGCTATGGGACAATGAAGACACACTAGCTTTGAATTTGGATCAGTTGGTCACTGCAGTCCAGATAATCCTGTATTTGCCATGGAAAACTACATGTTTCCTGCCTCCTCTTTTATTGTTTTTCTCGTGTTTCCCCTCTGGACACATCTGCTAGTGTATGACTCATCAGTCAAACAGTGGTGATTGCCATTTCAAGGAATTCCAGGCAGCATCTGTTAAGATCTATTCCTTGCCCATGCAGCTGTGGATACAAGTTTGGACTTTGGTAAGAGGATGAATAAATGCATGCTTGACTAGCGATAGATGAATGGCTGTGTTTACTGTAGTCTCTCTCTGCCATGTAAGGGGAATGTTGTTATTAAGTCTGATCACATAAAGGCAACCCATCATAGGCTTTATGAAAGGCAGCACAAGCTTAACAAAAAGCTGGTGGTCTGCAGCTCCAGCTCTGTTCCCCCCCAGTGACATTGGCCGTTGTGCTGTGCTACAGCATCTCTCCAATATATCCTTGGTGAAATGGCTCAAACTGAGAATTTCTGTCAGAAGAATTTGTTTCTCGCTATGTTTGTGGTCTGTTTTAGTGTAACCATGTGAGCAAGTACCCACCACTGTTAATCTGGTCAGTTCGGAGTGGGAAAATATGGTGCATTCAGAGCTATGGTTTTTAGGGCTGGGTGGCTGCTGGTTACACCACACAAGAGCTTGAGGTTGCCCTGTGTTGCAGAGGTCAGCTGGGAATAGCTGTGTAAGGGAGCATGAGCAACCTGTCCTTGTGGGAAAGAAAGCAGTGTCACTAATGCAATGCAAACTCCTATCAGTAAAACAATACAAATGTAATTCTAATCAACAAATATGTGAGTGGACCTCATGGACTGAAAACCTTTTATCTTAAACACAGAAGCCAGCAATCTTAATGTGCTATTGGTCCACCAAGGGTGGTATGAGAACAGGCCTCTTGCAGGTGTATAAAAATTGAGTAAACAGATTGTTTCAAAACTCTTTCTTTTAAAAAATTAGAGGAACCAAAATTCTGTTTACTTTCATCTTCTTAAATAGAACTGAAGCTATGGGCCAGAACAACAGTTTGTAAGAACATTCCCCTGTACAGCAAAGCTGGGTTAATTGTATGGTTCGAGAGTGGGGGGACAGCAAGTGACAGGATGACAGCAGTACTCTTACACTTTGTGCCCCTCATATTGCACCTTCACATTTTAGCGGCATGACTTTTTAGCGATGAAGGAGGCCCCTTTTCGCAACTGCGCATGTGCAACATGGCACACATGAATATTCAATTAGGCAGTCATGAATATGCAAATCAACTCTCACAGCCGCCGTGGTGGCTCAGCCACTCCACTTGCCCCGTCTCTCCCCACCCGTGCCGGCCCCGCTGCTCTGCTCGCCCCATCCCGGCCGTGGCGGCTCCACCGCTTCCCCACCCCCCCGGCATGGCTGCCGCAGCAACTGATACACAGCAACACAGTGCTGGAACAGCACTGGGGAGACGTCTGAGGGTGCGCAGGAAATTTGCATATCAATGAGCGGAAGTAGGGCTTCACGGAACTCAGTTAAGACCATGGGTTTGCAATGTAGGAGACCCGACTGTATTCCTGCCCCCTTCTTGAATAATTTACACTAAGCTGGAGTGGGTGTCTGTTGAAAGTACTTGCTTAAAAGTGTTATGGTTAGGGTATTATTTCTCAACTACAGTGCAGTTTTTAAAGCTGTTTGTATGTCAATTGTTCTCAAAAACTGGTTCTATCTTCTTTCTCAGTTTCTTCAAACTGTGTCCCGTCATATTCTTACTATTATTTATATGTTCCTAATCCAGCTTGTTATGAGATCAGTGTTGTGTACATGTTTTCTTGTTTTGTAGAACACTTGGAGAACATTTTTTCTCTGAAAATCTGTTTCTGCCTTCGGAAAATTCCGCTTGCCAAGTGCAGGTCATACTGTAGCTATTACTGCGCTGTGCTTTGCTGTCCTCTAAAAAGTCCTCCAAAAAGAGGGGGGAAAAAAGCCCTCTGTCTCTCAGTGCACAGCTCAGGAGATTGTTAGGTGAAAGAAGCCATTAAAACCCATTTCTGAATTAATGTAGCACACAAGCTGGGTTGCTAGCAACGAGGTCCTAATTCAGAGCCCATTGATGTCAACGAAAAGACTTCCACTGACTTTAATTCATACCCAGTTGAAGCTTGAGAAAGCAGGGAAAGTTTTTAAAAAGCATTATATAATACTTACCAGATATTTTAAGTGGTTTTATGTTCTGTTGTCTGCAGAGAACGTTAAATTCATTTTAAAAGTGCAGTAGCATTCTTTTCTACTCCTGTTTCAGAATATTACTTAAAACTGTTTCATTCTTCTTTATTCGAGACACCATCCAGTCTGTTCTGGGGATCTTAAAGCCAGAATAGTATGTGATTGTGTATTTGAAGTCTTGTCTTCAGTTTTAGCAAGACTTTTCTTTGGAGCAAGAACTGCCTGATTGAGGCTATTATTGGCAGAAACACCATTCCAGCCTCCACTAGGATAGAAGGGCACAGGCTCAACTACTGATCTGTTCTTTTTTCGCAGACTTAGTGATGTTGAGGAACTAATTTGACAAAATACCTTCCAATGTCTCTTGGGGAGAGCTGCACACTGTTGGAAACACCATTATTATATTGTTATCATTGTAAGCCTGAGTTGAAAGATCATTTTTTTTAAAAAAAGGCTTACGTAACTACACAGAGAAGGAAGAAGTTATTTCGAGATTTTTCAATGTAAGTCCTGCTTTGGGCTAACATAGATGGGAAGAGCAGTGCTATGTGTGATTCTGAGCAAAGTATCCACAGACAGCAATCTGTTCATAGGGTTGAGCTGAAGAAGTGTTTTTGGAATTGGATCAAATGATACCTGCATTTAAGATGATGTTAGGCTGCTAAGTTCCTCTGTGAGTTTCATATAGGGCAAAGTGCTATTTGAATATACTGCCAGGCCTGTATTTCTCCTGCTAGTAAAATTTGTTAGAATAAAGCTTTGGGCTTCATTGAAAATGATCTCAGCAGTTGATACTGCTTGAAATTATTTCTTCAGTGAGTTTTCTGCTCATCCTGCACTGATGCTTAGCTGCTGAAATACATTTGTGGCCAATTGTCCTAGGGTGGTGTGTATATATTCCATATCTTTGTGTTTTGGCTTGTGAATACCAGTCCTTAGCAACACCAAGGTCATTTTCTCTCTCTGTCCAGAAGACGAGAAAAAAAAAAAATTCAAAAACTGAGAAGCGGCAGTTGAAGAAAAAAAAATTTTTTTCTGGGAGTAGCTCACACAGTAGCGGCAGAGGCAGGGAGCTGGTTGGAGCTCTCTGGCAGCCGTGGTTGTGTGGGGCTGGAGAGGGGCTGCTCTGGTGGGGTTTTCTCCAGCTTTTGGGAGAGCCCCATATTTTTTCCTT
>WEKX01002975.1:65301-131191 GCA_013390025.1 Pitta sordida
TTGTTTGTTTTTTTTTTCTCCGAACCTGGTGAGGGGGAGGGGTGGTTTATTTTGTTTTTCTTTGGCTCAGCCCCAAATTTGCCTCAAACCTTGACACCAATCTTTGTCACAATAGTAAGAATTTATTTCCTTCCTTCCCTCCTGCCTGTATGCCTGCCTTGCCTCCCTCACCTCCCTCACCTGCCTCCCTGTTTCCAACACACTCCCATTGAAAACGCGTTAGGGTACCCTAGTACTGTATTATTCCAGGAAGGGAACTAGTGAACCATCAAAGTAACCACTTGAGCTACCAGCACAGAATGTATTCCTTAACACAGATCGTCCTAGAAACTGTGCTACGGCACATAGGAAATAAGGAGATGATTTGTGACAGCCAACATGGCAAATTGTGCCTAAATGTGGAGGCCTTCTGTGATGGGGTTACAGGGCTCATGGGTAAGGGACGAGTGACTGGCATCAACTACCTGGACTGGTACAGAGCATTTGAGACTGTCCTTTTTTTTAAATTGGAAATACATGGATTTGACAGATTAATCACTGGGTGGGTAAGGAATTGGCTGAATGGTCACGCTCAAAGACATGTGAACAATGGATCAATGTCCCAGGTGGAGACCAGTGACGAGTGTTGTTCCACAGGGGTTAGTATTGGGATGAACACTATTTAAAATCTTTTTCAGTGACAGGGACAGTGGGATCCAGTGCTCCCTCAGCAAGGTTGCCAACAATACCAAGGTGTGTGATGCAATCAGCACGCTAGAGGGAAGGAATACCATCCAGAGGGACCTAGACAGGCTTGAAATGTTAACAGCCTGTTAATACTGGGGGCAGACTTGATGAAAATTTGAGCTGTTTAGCACTGCACTCTACCAGTCTGTCAGAAGCGTGATGCTACTTCCTGTTCATCTTGGCCACCTTTTCCTTCTGAATGTTCAAGCTGGGAGAAACCTGAGCACTGTCATTTCAGCTTGCATCACTGCATGTGAGATTTGTCGTCATTTTCCATAATCAAAGCTTTAAAGTACTAGAGTCACTCCTATCTTCTGAATTCCCACCTTCCCTGCTGTGGGGGCTCCAGAACACAGCATGGATGATTTGGAGTTACACACCTGCCTGAAAAGGGACTTGAGTGGTCAGAAATTTTGAGAATATGGGACCTTGCAAAGCACAGAACTGGAAGGTCAAATGAAGTTAAGGCAATTGCAGCATGCTGTCCCCATGCTGTGTAGGCTTTATGGATCCTGTGGTATCTGAACTGTTGTTGCCTACTGTCCTTCATGTCCTTTGAAGCAATGTTACAGAATCACAGAATTAACTAGTGTGCAAAAAACCTTTGAGATCATCAAGTCCAGCCTATGACCTAACCCCACCTCATCTACTAAACTAAGTGCCACGTGCGGTCTTTTTTTAAGCACTTCCATGGACGGTGACTCCACTACCTCCCTGGGCAGACCATTCCAGTGTTGCCTGAGATCAGCCAGTTTGTCATCCCCGTAAAGAAGTCAGAACAACTGAGGTTTGTGATAGAGAGTCATCCTGTTACACTTCCAGGATGTACTGTTTTCTTCCCTGGGTACATTCTGGACTCTGGTTTTGGCACCTGAAGAATCGTGAGTTCCTTCTGTGAAAAATATTCTTTCTTGTCTGTAAAAAATAGCAGACGTTGCCTCTATGAGTGGTCCAGTTCACCTCTCCAGGCAGCTGATGGGGGCAGTTGAGGAATCTAGGTTTCATGTCCCTGTGATGTTACAAGGCCTGTAGCATTTGAAATGTTGACTGTCCTCATTGGAAGACAGTCCATTGAAGACCATCAATGTTGTTTTCATTGTCTATTTTCTTTTCCCTAACCCTGAATCTTCCAGCTAGTCAGGAAGGGCCATTCTTCTTAAAGCACCGATTACTATGCAAATGTTTCTTCCATATGTGGCATATATGGCATCTATCCAAGACACAGAAAAAACCCACTTAATAGTTCAGAAAACTCCAGCAAGCTTAATTCCCAGCTGATTTCCTTTACTCTGTGCTCTTGTTATGCTCCAAAACGTCTGAGAGACCCTGTGAGTTGAACACAAAGTGTATCATGGAAACACTGTCAGAAATTGCCCAATAGTAGTATTTTATCCCTTATCATAGCATGAAAACTGTGTTCCAGGACTCAGCATGCTAAATTGCCTGATTATAGGTAAAGAAATCTTAACCTTCTTCTCAATATGGGTTTATTTTCACTATACATCCATATCCCTTTCACTCCTTTCCATTCAATTGTATGTCCTTTTCTCCAGTATGACTGTAGGAATCACTGCACTTGTACTTAACACCACTTTCCAAGACTGTAAAACGAGTTCACTAACATCTGTTAGATTACAAAAGAGCAATCTTTGTTGTATTTTTCCGACTTCCAGTCAAGGACAGTTTCAGCACTTACCAGAGAACGTAGGCTCTGGAGCCAGAAGCTGTGGTTGTTCCTGAGAGGCTTTTCAGACTTTAGGCACTGTTAAGGCTTCTGAAAATATTTTTTGTTCAGGTTACAAGTATGCACTGAGGGGATCTGTATGGTTATTGTTTGTTTTAGCTGAAACACAATATTGTATGTGGAGTGTGTATCTGAGCACAGATGAAATGTCTAAAATACATGCATCAATGATGATAAATATCAAACTCTGTCTATGGCATCATTTATTTGAATTACATGTGGCTGGTTTCTAAGCTGAAGAATGTACTTTGCAATGCAATTAATGGTCCCTGGCACACCACTGAATTACCATGGTACTGTTAGTTACCTTTTAGCTATTGCTGTGATGGTAATACATATTCATATTGAATAACTGAGTGATTCAGCTGACAGGTAAAATAAGTTCCAATACACTGGACAATACATTGTAATGCGCTTTGGATAGGTTTAGCACAGAATCGTCCTTCAGTATGTGTTATATATTAGTTTGGAATGTGAATAAGGAAACGTAGCAACTATGAAATTTGTATTTATGAACTTCTATGGCAAGCTTTTAGCTATATAGATAATATTACAGTGTGCTTGTATTTTTATGTTTCTATAAATAATACAGTAATCCCTTGAATTTGGGGGGGGGTTGGTTCCAGAATTCTCCTGTGAAAGGTGATTTCTGTGAAGTATCAGAAAATACATATGTAAATGAATCTCTGCCCACTGCCCCACCCCCTCAGCCCCAGAGCACTGAGGGGAGTTCCCTGCCCCTCCCAGCACCGTGTGCCAGGACATGGGAGTGAAGGGGGTCTTGTCTGCCCCTTCCTGCCACCAGGAAGGGACAGGGGAGAGGAGGGAAGTGTCCTCACCACCGTCGTGCTGTGGGGAGGCTCCCATGCCCCTGTGCCCTCACCTGGTGCAGCAGGAACACCTTCCCGGGGCCGGACTGGGACTCCACTGCACAGCACTGGCTCCTCCAGGGCCCTGGTGCAAGCAGCTGCCAAGCCCCTGTCCCTCCACAGCCCTGGTGTGAGTAGCTGTAATAAACCATTGACACTGTGTTATGAAGCTTCCCAACATTTAACCTTTCCAACACTCTCATAAGGGAGCAAACTCTGTGCGGCCCTGGAGCAAGCAAGAGGTACCACCCCCTCACCACAGAATCACAGAATATTCTGAGTTGGAAAGGACCCACAAGGATCATTGAGTCCAACTCTCAAGCAAATGCCCACACAGGGATTGAACCTACAACCCTGGTGCCATGAACACGGTATTTTATCCATCTGAGCCAATCTCAGGGTTATGTCATCTTTTTTTTTTTTAATAACCAACTCCACATCTCATCATCCAGTTATCTAGACTATGTCACTGAGTTCCTCATCCAGTCTTTTCTTGAACACCACCAGNACACGTGACACGGAAAAAACACCCGAACAACCAAGGGAGGACAAAGACGTCTTCACAGGAAAACTACTCACGACGTATTGAAACTTGAGCTATGAAGTACCAAGGGATTAATGTATTGCAGTTGAGTCTACTGAGAATGTGGTATTAGCTGGTTTGTATGATTGCTAGAACATAATTGCAGTTGTTGTCTGTTTTTCATATTATTTTATTAAGGGGGGGGGCGGGGGGGGGGTGGTTCCATTCCTGCTTTTCAAGTTTCTCAGAAGTCAGTCTACTGGAAAATTTGGTCTGGGAAGTTTAGTCCTTCTGAGCTAATGCATACCCGAAACTCTTTTACACATTTAGTGAATATATATTACATATATATAAACACACACACATATATAGTATGTATTTCCCCACTCATGTAAATTGGAAAGAGAAAAAACAATCCAAGTTTAAGAAAAAAAAGCAAAATACAGCTTTTTTGCTACAGCTAGTCATGAAAGACTTTTAGCTAAATAGGAAAGTTTTCAGCAGTCTAAGTCTGTTATTTAACAACAGCTGTTTGTGATCAGTGCCAGTGGAAATCACTTGTTTTCACCCAGCTGAAAAGAACAGGCTGGTAAAAAGGATTCCAGGAATAGGTACAGTCTTTCACACAGAGTTTAAATAAATCAAGTCTACGTATTTTAAGATGATGCCATTTACAATGTAATGTATTTGTAATTTCTAATGAGATTTTTCCAGAAATCAGACATAGAATAAAACTAGGGTTGATTATAGAATGGCTTGAGTTGGAAGGAACCTTAAAGACCATCTAGTTGCAACCCCTCTACCACACAGGGACACCTTCCACTACACCAGGTTGCTCAAAGCCCCGTCCAGTCTGACCTTGAACATTTCCAGGGATGGAGTGTCCACAACTTCTCTGGGCAACCTGTTCCAGTGCTTCACCTCCCTCACAGCAGAGTTTTTTCCTTATGTTCAATATAAACTTACCCTCTTCCAGTCTAAGGCCATTCCTTATTGTTCAGTTACTGCATGCCCTTGATAGTTACTTTATAAAAGAACTGAGCAAATCAGAGCCCTAACTATACTCCTGACCCCTTAAAAAGTGCATGAAAGTTTTCATTAGTGGGCTTCTGTTTCAAACCTGACTATCTTCATCAACTAACTCCTTTATTGTCACACTGGATGGGATAGCATTGGAAATAAGAAGATAAGAAATGCCACAGTAGCAGATGCTGTTTTGGCAGAGCCCAGCACCCTGTCCCCCTCTGTGGTCCCGTTCACTTGGGCTCCCCAGCATTCAGAATTGCTGCATTTGGAAGAGTATGGCCCTGCCTAATTCTTATGTGTTTGTTGGGAAGCTGTCTCGTGCTCTCAAGACACAAATTGTTCACTAAAAATTTTTTGCAAACTAAAACTGGCAGCCTCAGTGGTGCCAAAAGTGCCAAAGCCTAACTTGGTGTGCCTTCAGTTGGTTATCTTCTGCCTCCCACAGGCACTCGAAGCAATCCTGCTATCATGCACACTGTAGTAGCTACACATCCTCTGTCTTTCAGATCCCCCAGTCACACCTGAGATGCATCGGATGAATTACGCCTGTTCTCTGTTGATTATTACAGATGCCTGGGATGGTTGGCAGATGTATTTGTCTATGCAGTAGATGACTAAATGTGGCTGAGATAAATTCCCACTTGCTAAGCCTAGACGTAAACTCCTAAGTTAAAAAAACTGGATGAATTGTCCTCTGCTCAATTGAGTTTTGGTAACATCATCTTTCTAATTTTATGAAACTGGTGTTGCTGGCGCCTGCCTGAGTGTGTCCTGTTTGTGAAGTGTTTCATATATTGATGCTTTTAAAAAACATGAAAGTCACTTAAAGACTTTCTGTAAGCGTAAAATGAAGTTTTGCTGTTTTGAATCCCTGAAGGTGAATGTTGCCAAAGAATTCAAAAGCATTTTTCTTGCTGTTGTTAATAGTGTTTATGGCCAGTGCAATAAAGATTTCTAATTACTGGAAGGATTTAAGAGAGGCAGGAAAAACCCTCTCCTTTTTATGCCTTTGTACAGTTGCTTTTCTATGTTGTGTAAAAAGAACCTGCTTTATTTAAAAGCTTCTATTTTTTTCATTCACATTCTTTAAAAGCCTTTCTGTTTTGTAATTTTAAAAATTAATGTGGTTCTATTCAAATAAAAGTTTACTCTTAATGGCATTTATGCTTCATATGATAGAGCACCTTCATTTACTTAGTTATACTTAGGCAGTCAGGAGTGTTATGAACTGCTTCTTTATTACTAAGCAGTATGCAGATCTTTGGCATCTTCCACAAAGGAAAGGGTGGGTTATTTTAAAGCCTTTATTTGACTTGATCATAAAGTATGGGCACTAGTCTAGTGTTTTATGACATGCTCAAGTATGATTAATAATTCTAACTATTCTGGTTCCCCCATAAGATCAATATTATAGAATTTTTCCTGTTACTATTTCAATGGATTTTAATTGAAATTGATTCCCAGTAAAATAATAAATTGAGGTGTATTAACAATGATCTTGTGGTCCTTGACATTCAAGTTCTGAATTCTAACAAAATACTGAACAGTTTTCAAAGATATGTGATTTACCTTTATTCAGCCTAAATACTCAGGAAGCACCTGTAATTTTTTAAGTATTAATTCCAGCAGGTAACATCATAAATATAGTAGCTTTAATTTGCAATATGAATGTGAATGGAAATGTGTCAGGGAATTGTTGTTTTTAAAAACATCATTTATCAGAAATCTTGGATCACAGGTATTGTCCCAGATGACTGGAAGTTGGCGAAAGTGACCCCCATACACAAGAAGGGTCGTGAGGATGATCCAGGAAACTACAGACCTGTTAGCCTCACCTCAGTCCCAGGCAAAGTTATGGAACAGATAGTGCTGAGCGCTGTCATGCAACACCTGCAGGATGGCCAAGAGATCAGGCCCAGCCAGCATGGGTTTAGAAGGGGTAGGTCTTGCTTGACCAACCTGATCTCTTTTTATGACCAAGTAACTCGCCTGGTGGATGAGAGGAAGGCTGTGAATGTGGTGTATCTGGACTTCAGTAAAGCATTTGACACAGTCTCCCATGATATACTCCTGGGGAAGATGGCAGCAAGGGGCTTTGATAGGAATATTCTCTGCTGGGTCAGGAACTGGTTGGATGGTCGAGCCCAGAGAGTGGTGGTAAATGGTGTCTCATCTAGTTGGCGACCGGTTACTAGTGGTGTCCCCCAAGGGTCGGTGTTGGGTCCGATCCTGTTCAACATCTTCATTGATGATATTGATGACGAGATTGAGGCCATCGTGAGCAAATTTGTGGATAACAAGCTTGGAGCCTGTGTTGATTTGTTGGAGGGTAGGAAGGCCCTGCAGAGAGACCTGGACGGACTGGAGATATGGACAGACTCCAACAGAAGGAATTTAATAAGTCTAAACGTTGGGTTCTGCATTTTGGTTATAACAACCCAATGCAGAACTATAGGCTGGGGATGGAATACCTAGAGAGTGGTCAGGTGGAAAGGGACTTGGGGGTATTAGTTAGCAGTAAACTTTAATATGAGCCAGCAGTGTGCCCAGGCAGCCAAGACGGCCAATGGCATCCTGGCCTGCATCAAGAATGGTGTGGCCAGTAGGTCAAGAGAGGTTATCCTTCCCCTGTACTCGGCGCTGGTTAGACCACACCTTGAGTATTGTATTCAATTCTGGGCCCCTCAGTTCAAGAAAGATGTTGAGGTGCTGGAACTAGTTCAGAGAAGGGCGACTAGGATGGTGAAGGGGCTGGAAGATAAGCCCTATGAGGAGAGGCTGAAGGAGCTGGGTCTGTTTAGCCTAGAAAAGAGGACGCTCAGAGGTGACCTTATTGCTGTCTGTAACTATCTAAAAGGAGGTTGTAGTCAGACGGGGGCTGGTCTTTTCTCCCTGGCCACTGGAGACAGGACAAGAGGTCATAAACTTAAGCTTCAGCAGGGGAAGTGCAGACTTGATATTAGGAAAAGGTTTTTCACTGAAAGAGTGATCCGGATTTGGAATGGGTTGCCCACAGAGGTGGTTGATTCCCCAACCCTGGATGTGTTCAAGGGGAGGCTGGATGAGGTGCTGAGCGATATGATCTAGATGTAGATGCAAGGTTTAGTTGGACTATAAGCTGGACTAGATGATCTTTGAGGTCCTTTTCAGCCTTATCTATACTCTGAATACTGTGAAAAAAATATATTTCTTTGTTTTCAGTTCAGCTCCAGCTGTGTTGTATCATCCTAATGCTGAAAAAAACCCAAACAAACCCCAAACTAAAAACTTATGTATGTGAACAAAAAAGCATTTTGAGTTTTCCCTTCAAGCTTGTGCCCAGTCTGGAAGCACACACAGTGACATGTTCTTGGAGTTCTGAGTCCTCTCCACTAGAAATAGGATTCACATCTTCCCAGTCCATTCACCTGGCACACCCAGCTGCCATCAGCTGGCATTTGATGAGATGAAGTTGCAGCAACTCCAGCACCTGGGCCTTGAAACAAGTAATTTTGTCATTTTCTTTCGTTCTTTAATGAGACCATTTGAGAGGCTTACTGCTGGTAATATTAGCCAGCAGACTCTGAAGTTCAGTTCTTGTTTTAATGCATTGCAAGAGGGTTGTTATATAGGGCTTTCAGAAGCTGGATTTTGAGAGAAAGACATGAAAGAAAAAAGATCTTGCACAGGAGAAAGAGGTTTTTACTGACTGATTTTGCCATTTTCAGTAATGTTCTTAAAATTTACTCTCCAGAATCTTGTAAGCTGTATGGGTTTTGTTTTCTGTGCATTTCAGCGTGTGTCAGAGGTAAAGATGGAGAAGGAATGGTAATCACATTTTGTTAATTCTTTTATATGTTAGACAATTCCAGCCTTCTTGACAAATAGAGAGGAGAGCTTGCTTTCTTACTCTCATTTCTTTTTACTTTCATTCATTTAAGAAGCCTTGAGGAACTGAGGATTGTTGTTAAAGTTGGGCCAAGAGATTTATATCTCCTGCTCTAGTTCTCTTTTGTTGATTTCCCTTTAGCCTGAACGTTTAAAAAGCTGATTACACTGCGGTTGTCTAGTGAGGAATTTCTTTACCATGTCCCAGGGAGTGTAGCTATGTGAAACACTTTTCAGCAGTTCGTTGTGATTTTCTGTCATAAGGTGCCAAGAGGGTCCAACTATTTAAAGAGTACTTGAAGAATATTGGATGACGGAAGGAGCAATCAGCATCATCTTAGACAATAGACCGGCTTTTAAAAGTGTCAGGCAATTAAGGATGAAGAAAAACCTTTGAAAATTCCCCACACTGATCACCCTCAGAGTCACAGTACGTAGTTCTAATTCTCAGTCAAAACTTGAAAGACTTTGAAGCAAACAAACTGTATTTCAGATGAAAGGGGCAGGAAAGAGGAAGGAAAGTAGTTCTACCTCTAAAGCTCCACTGACAAACCAATTGTCATTTGGGTAGTTTCCAAACAGATCTTTCTTTAGATTCAGGAACTGCTTTACTGTCCAGCAGTGTGGCTGCCATCCATTCTGTTCCAGCTGTTGAGTATGACACTAACCACTGATATTGTTGACTTTTGTACATCTCTGCTTAGACCTGGACCATGTTTTTTTAAAGGTCGTAGAAAGGCAGCCAGCCCTTACAGCCCATCAGGGTAATGCTGGGATGTGACTTCATACAATGAAATATCTATGAGCTTTGGTAGTCTTTATCTAGAAATGTTGCCTTTAAGTATGGAGGTTTTTCTCAAATACGTAATGAATATTGTGTTTTTTTTCTTCTTCTCCTAATAAGCTGTTTCCCACTGCGTTATTATTTTTTACTGATATTTGCTTGCTAGATTGTTGATAAATTTTTACTTTTCCCTTTTTTAATATCAACTCCTGTGATAAGCACAAACATGCGCGACCTTTGCTGTGTCAGCAACTCATGTTTTCCATTTTTATAGTGTTCCTACTGTTCTTGACATCTTTTTGGTTCTCTGTAGTAAAGAGAGTGTCACTGTGAGAATTTTAGTTTACTTCTACATGGTTTTGCTGATCACATGATAATTCTCATTTGAGAATATATGTTTTACTGATTTCTTCAGCATTTTTTTTGATCCAGATGATCAGAACACAGGATATTTAGGTGAGGAATGCAAACAGATTCTGACACAGAAGAAAGAAATCCTTTTATCAAGAATGTCTCTAGAAATTAGGAGCACCTAGAAATTAGGAGAAATTAAGAGTCTTCCTTAAGTTCCAGCTCCTTATAATTAATTTGTCTAGAGTCTTTGAGAAAGTCTGTAGCTGATTTTAAATTGATCCTTACTCTTCATGCACACATTCTGTATCAGCTCTAGCATGTGAACATATAGCTAGAGTAGCTACTCTACTAAGAAGAATGTAAATTTATGTCTGCTGCTAGCTACAAATTCGTTTTATCCCAATTACAGTAATACCTCGCTAAATCGTGCTTCAACTTTCACTTTTTCGGATCTTTGTGGGGTTTTTTTCGACAAAGACACCCAGATTCTTTGCGGCGTTTCCCCTCTGCATGTGCCCAGAGTGTCCCTGCACCCTGCAGTGCGGAACTGGCCTGCACCGTGAGGCAGGACAGCCATGTCCCATGGGGTGAGTTAGCTCGCTCAGGGGTCAACCAGCCTCTGTCCCTTATGAGTATATGCTTTATACACACTGCCAACCTCGCTAGGGGGTTGCAGGGGCAGCCCACTGCGCAGGGCTTAAAGCCCCGCTCCCACCTGGAACGGCGCTCTCTTTGAGCACACCCAGCAAGTGTCCCACGCTCCACTGGGAGTCTGGCTCTCTGGGAAGGACTCCAGTACCAGCCCATGCCGCCGCTGGGAAGGGTCCTGGGGCAGTGGCGGTGCAGGGAACAGCACTGGGACGCCATCACCAGCCCACACGGCCTCTGGGAAGGGTCCCCTCTGGGACCTCAGCGCTGCTCCTTGCGCTGTCACTGACCCAGAACCCTTCCTAGAGGCGGCGCGACCACTCCAGGGTCAGAAGAGATTGCCTTCGCTTCCCTGACTCATCCAAGGACATGGAGCGGCACCAGGAATGCTCCACAACACTCACGGGGCAGAGGGGGGCAGGGCAACAGACGTGAGTTAAAGCAAAGTGTAAATTTATGATGTAAAGGTGATGGGAAAAATACTCCTTAAGTGTTATGCATATGTAAATACTCATTAAGTGTTATGCATATGTATTAAGCAGGTGCATATAAGGAGGTGGCAAAGCTGGGGTGGGGCCTTTGGGCATTTTGGGCACTTGGGAGGGCTAAGGCACACTTTGCGGGATGAAGACTAAGTGCCGGGTTCTTAACTTTGGACATAACAACCCCATGCATCACTATCGATCATAGAATCACAGAATATTATGAGTTGGAAGGGACACACAAGGATCATCGAGTCAAACCCTTAAATGGCACCACTGCCTCTCCGGTGGGGAATTGAACCCCAGTATCTCGTGTGAGAGGTGGGGACACTCACCACTACTTTTTTTCCTTGTTCCTGAGGCCTAAAATAAACCTTTCTGTAGCTTGCAAGTAACTCTGAGTATTGAGAACTGATTTGCCTTAAATCAATTCAAATCAATGAAGGGTACCAATGGCTTTCCTGACCTCTGGATCAAATCCATAAACCTTTTTAGCAAGTTAATTAAAACCACAAATACAGAAACATAAGTGTTTTTTGTTCTCTAACCCAATATATGTCTTTATAAAATTAAAAAATACAATCCCTTGCCAATTTTATTGTAGTTAAAAATAGAGGTTTTATATTTTATTATCTTTAGAAATTTTTCCTAAACTAGATAAAACCTATTTTTCACTTGATCTCAAAATCTCTTTTGATGATGTGCACTGCCTGTGTTATTTGCAATCCTAATTTCATAATCACTGCTGGAAATTAAATGCAAAAGCTGCTTTTATCTTACTCTTTTCAGTCATGCTGTATACTGAAATGGCATAATCAAAGATAAAAACTATTATAGTGTCTTTTAGCTTGAGTTAGTTGAGTCTTTGTTGCATCTTTTATTACCCGACTAAAACATTGGTGTCTGGTTGAATTTATTGCTTGCATTCCTCAAATAACCATTGAAGGACAACAGTCACCCCTAGAGATAATCTGTACCCTTCTAAAATAGATGTTCATGGTAGGTGCAATATATTACCCTCTAGAACTTCCTGCCTCTGTCAGCTGGAGGACTCGTCATCTAATTTGGGATACCTAAATTTAACAGAAAAAAAGTAGACAGTAGCTTTTCTTACTTTTTGCTTTTCAGCATGAAGCATATAACAAGTGTTGTCACTTGCTGTTAATTTGATACCAAGCTTCCACTGCCTTAGTATAGTAATTTTAGTGTCTTTATCTATACCTGTTAGCAAAATCTGGTTATTCTATGCCTTTAAGTTGCACTTTTTTTCTCCGGTTGATAACATTGTCTTTCATGTTCTGTAACTTTCTATTATCATTCTTTCAACTGCTGCTTACTGGTCGTAGAATTAAAGCAACATTTATGTGCTTTAAGGAGTTGTGAGTTCTGGGTTAAGAGCTTTTAGGATTTTTTTCAAATGATCCTTAAGTCTAAAGAAGGCAAAGATGCATTTTGCGTATTATCTTGGGATAAGTTTAGAAATTACCTGCTCTTCAGCAATTTTTCTTAGACCTGAGTGATTCAATAACTGCAGTTAGACAATTCTTAGTCCTCTGAGTTTTTCTTTCATCTGGATGTGACTGAGCCTGATACAAATATTAAATTATTTTTACTGGCTTTCCATGGTTGTGGATTTTTTATGCCTCTGTGGAGCTGGACCCAGTCTTAGACAGGAAGGCCAGGGCCAGGCTGAGAGCCCTAGATGAAATGCTTACTGTAATTAAGCTCTTACCTTAGAATTCAGAAAACTTACTGAAAATGTCTTCCTTTTCCTATAATTAATTAGTATGGGCAATGAAGTTATAAGCCTATTGAAAACTATGAACTGCATAGTTTCAATTAAATAGAAAAGCTGGCAAAACCTGTCCAAAAATGTAATAGTAACACAAAAGAATGAGTGAAAAAAACAAGCTTCTTATGTCTTTTGTTTGGGCTTTCTGTGTCTCCCTTAAAGCTCTCTTGCATTCTCATGCAGGTCATTCGTTTTATTGTGTACCAAAGTCTTTTACCATCTGCCAAAACGTTTTATTTTGGGCTTTCCTCTTATGTGGGAGAGTGGTTTCCTCCTTCCCTTCGTGCTAGCTTCATTGCTATCTTTAGGACCCAGAGCCTACTGGAGACCTTCCTGTCTCCTTTTTGTTCCACAGTCTCCTCCTTCATTACTGCGAGTTCCTGCTCCCCGGGCAAAGAAGAAAACAAGAGCTGAAGCTGCCTTTTTGAGCTGCCTGGCTGATGCTGACAGCCTTTGTTTTAAACACAGGAGTCCAGCTCCTGGAGCGCAGGGCTCTGCATACTCAGCAGTGACATTCCTGGGGCTGAGTGGTTTTAGGAACAGTTCCTGCATGAAGGCCATGTGAAACAAACCTATGCTTTGGCTACAGAGTGCAATGGCTTCTGAAAAAGGGTTCTGTAATCTGTAGCATTTATTCTGAAAGCAGTTCACTCTTCTCTAGTTTTCAGTCTTTTACCTCAGCACATTAATCCAATTTGTTTTGTCCCTGTGAAGACATCTATAGACATAGTCCTGTAGTTTCTTCTTTTATGGGAACTTTAAATGTTTATGTTTTCCTTGAATGTATTCTTGTGCTATAGAGAAAAACAGGTGAAATTGGAGGCGTTATGTTTGCAGAGGTATAGAATTGCATCCTTTTTTTACAGTATTTTTTCTCCTGAGAACAAAAGTAGATGGTGGTCCAGGTTTTTCAGCATAGCTCTCAAAGATGCAAGGAATGCAGCAGCAGTGGGATGTGAGTAGCCAAGTGTCAAGCCATGAACACAGCAAGAGAAAGCTATGAGTCCTGGTTAGCTACCTCCATTTAAATCTTTGTTGTGGAGCTTGTCAGGTGCCTGTCATCTTGTCTCCTTGAAGTAGATGCTGCATGGGGGAAAGAAAGGGTCCTGCCTTTTCTCTTCAGCCTCTGCCTGCTGGGAGTGAGAGCAGTCTCTGTCTGAGAAACATGCAGTCTTGTTACTGCCTGTCCTAATTTGCTGTACAGCTGAGCCTGTGGCCAGAGGCAGTCTGAATGTGGAAGGCACGGTCACAGGGTGTGCTGGGTGTCAGATCATCTCCTGAGAGCTCTGCCAGATCCATAACAAACACATTATGCCTCTGCTGAGTGCATTTCTGCCTCTCCTTTTTTGATTCTTTTTTAATCATTGGCATTACACCAAACAGCATGTCAGGTAGTAATAGGAGTGTAGTATTATTTTATTTGTGATTAGCTCATCTCAGACTCTGGGATGTTCTAATCTCTGTCCTTCCGTCACCATCCAGTTCTCTCCAAAGCTCTGTCCTTCAGTTTATTTACTGCCCCTACAATTGAGAACTTTACTGTTGATAGCCATGAAAAATTTTCAGTGCTTAAAAATAAATGATCCATTTTCCATCCTTTCATTGCATCTAGTTTTTATGACTATAGGAATTTAATGAAAGTTTGAAATGTGGATGAGGAGGATGAGGGTGACCCAAGGGTAATACCTAAATGCCTGATCTACAGATGAAAAGCGATGCTGGGATTTCTGTTCAAGAAAGTGCCAGTAAAACTGTCTAGTTCTTAGCGGTGGTTATTTTAATGATTCAATTCCAAATTCCAGGTATAGCACTGCACAGAGAGGTCTAACAGCAGAATGGTGCAACGTAACACAACAGCTTGAGATGGCATTCTCCTGAAAAATAAGAGGGCTATGTGAAAAAAAAATTCAAGCAGGAGACACATATATCTCCTCATTTAGAGAGCAAGGCATTGTGCTTCTGAATAAACAGAGATTTTGATATTCTCCCTGTCACAGATGCGCACGCATGCATATACTCTAATTGGATAAAAATGTAAACAGTAAATTAAGGATAGGATTAAAAATTAAGCAGCCACTGCAGAAACCATCAGTAATAAATGCTTACTAACTTACATGTAACATGCTGGTGTGATAGCTTCAAATTGGCTGCTGAAACTGATTTGCAGCAAATACCCTTTCCAAAAGGATATTTCTGGGTTTTGGTAATCAGACCCTCAGCTCTGATTGCTTGGGTTTTTTCTTCAGAATTTTTGCCAGCCTTTTTAAAGTAACTGATAATGTGTGTGACTTCCTTGAACTACAGTGGGTGATACACTTAATCCTTTACCTCTGCTGCTTAGCAGAATGAGTCAATATGGGTCTAATCCAGCTTTGTCCTCTCTCATGCCATGGAAGACTTCTGTGATTTGCACCTATTCCTGCAGAAAATAAGATGATTTATACCAATTCATCTGCCCATCCAAGTACCACATCCACACACGCACAAGTGTGATCTCCAGACCAGCTCCTTCAGGCAATGTGTGGTGGAAAAAGCACCCCCCAACTCTAAGGGCCCTTTCCATCCCATCTCATACCATGTGTGTTCTCCACAGAGTCCAGTGTATTGGAGGACAGGTTTGGCCATCCTGCTTTGTGAGAGTCAGGATTATTTCCAGCTAGAGCAAGTAATTCTCAGGAGAGCTGTTACAGCCTGGGTTCAACACTAGCAGCTCAGTGTAAATATTCAGGGGGAAGTCAAAACATGATGTCATGACCTGTCAAAATGAGGACTAATATGGAAGGGCTGAGCAAAGCTAGTGAGCTCTGATTTCTTGGATATTTGCTTTTCAGGTGGTTTAGATAATATGGATATTTGACTAATATGTGTTACAAAGGAGCTTTTGCATATTTTTTTTCTTACCTTCATATGGTCAGAAGTTACAGCTGCTCCTTCCAGAAAGCAACTGAACTTTGTGCATGTTACCTGGGGCTCCTGTGTTCATTTAGCCTGGAGATCTCCTTCCCTCTTTTCTCCTGCCAGTCAAAAGCAAAAAATGGATGGGTGTTACTTGATTTAAAGATATTTGTAGTCAGCCCATTATCAGAGGGCTGTATATATCCTGTGAAGAAAACCTTTAATTTTGCTTTCCTGTGAGAAAGTAGCGCATCCCCTGAATGGCTGCCGAACTCCTTGAATGTGGCTGCAGGTGGCTGGAACATGAGTTTTGTTAAAACCCTGCCTGGAAGATGATTTCTCTCATGACACTCAGTCCTGTCAGCTGTTTTGTGCTTGTTCTGCTCCAGCTGGTGTGGTCCGTATTGGAGCCATGCCGTGGGGGTCTCTTCGGTAGCTGTCAGTGCTGCAGTTCAGTGTTGGCCACAGCCAGGCTTTGGAGAGCTGGTCAAATGGTGGCGCATTCCAGAGCAGCTGTTGTCTGCTCAGGATTGCCTTTAGTTGCTTACATCACTGACTCACTGGCTGGTGTTTTGAGACATATAAAGGCTGACCTGATTGGCGTATTCACAGTGGGAGTTTCCAGGTGCAGCAGGGAAATCTGTAAGAGAAGGGATGCTGTAGCTCTTAGAAAGTGGAGGACATAATGGTTGTGAACCAGGTCTGAGATGCAGAGCAGAGTGAGGTGCCTGCAGCTGCTGAGAGCCACTGTGAGAGACAGAACCCTGGGTTAGGTGGACTCAGTGTGATCCTTACTCTTTTTTCTGGGTTTTGTTTCCTGACTTAGCCGAAGCCTTTCCAATATAGTTACATCCCTATCCCATCAACCAGTTCTTAGAACATGGAGAGTACGAAGGGGAAGCCATGGGTACACAATGGACTCCGGTGGAAGATAAGGTTGGAAACCCACTGGCTTAGGGTAGTAGGGCTGAATTGCTGTCAGCAGCAGAGGGAAACATCCCCAGAGTGGTCTCAAGTGTACAGAATACCACAGGGAGCAATTCCTTTTCTTCTCAATGTCCTGAAGAACAGATGGATCTGACATGTTTATTGCCATAAGCTGTCTTGTTTTATCAGCGCATCAGATCCAGGTACTTGACAGATGTGCCGAACAGAAAATGAAATTCATCCATGCCCAGCATTATGGGTTTTAGCATCTCTAGTTTTTATTTAGAACAGTTCTCTTTATTGCCCAGCTTAGCCTGGGCATAAATTTGAAGAAATGTTCATTTATAATTAAGGGAAGATAGAGACAATTAAAGTATTACAAGTGCACACCAATTTATGAGCTTTAAAAGCATTGTTTGGCACATTCATCTTTTTGGTTCAGAGCTGTATCTGAGATAGCAAAAATGTCAAACAATCCAAGGAGGCCAGTTTAATCCATACTGGCAAGAGTGAAGCAAGATGTTGTATGTATTCCAGTTTGAATAGCTTGATACATGTGTTTTGAAACCTGTGTTACAGCTGCAAAAGCATGAAATAAAAGCTTTCTGAAGCCAGCAACGTGTTTGCTCTAGGATTATTTCAACACTGTTCTGAATATCAAAAGATTATTTTATTCACATCTACCCCATTTCTGTTTCTTCCCCACAAGCTCACACTTAAGTTCTATGGGGCTGAGGCAGCAAGTGTTTCTGTGTCTTTTCACAACAAGGTCTCTGTCATGGGTTAATTGTTTTCTTCTTAAAAAAACCCAAAGAACTAAAATATTTCCAACAGTTGCAGACTGTGCTGTGCTAAGTGAGTATGAAATATTTAATGTGATTTTAAATTAAAACTGTGCTAAGTATTTACTTTGTTAAAGATTGACAGAGATTGACAACAGGTTAGCAAAGGCATACAGAGCTCCCGAGAAACTTCATAAAAGAGTCTTGTGTAACAACGATTAGTGTTTATAGAGCCGTTGTGCTGTCTACTCTTTTATGTGGGTCTGAATCACAGGTCACCTACTGCCATCACCTGTGACTCCTTGAATGCTTCCATCAGCGCTGCCTCTGTACAATCCTAAACATCCACTGGATTGATTGTGTGACTAGTGTTGCTGTCCTTGAACAGGCAGGAGTCACCAGTATTGAGGCCATGCTATTAAAAATGAAACTGCGCTGGGCAGGGCATGTTTTCAGAATGGAGGATCATTGCCTCCCTAGGACTGTGCTTTGTGGTGAACTCGCCACAACAGAGGAGCGCCAAAAATACAAGGACTCCCTGAAATAACACCTCAATCTTGACCATATTGGCTACCATCAGCTCACAGGTTCACAGGTTATTCTGAGTTGGAAGGGACCCACAGGATCATCTAGTCCAACTCCCAAGCGAATGCCCACCCAGGGATTGAACCCACAAGCGTGGACCCATGGGCACCACGCTCCATCCATTCAAGCCTCCCATCATCTAGACTATGCCACTGAATTCCTCATTGAGTCTTCTCTTAAACACCTCCAGGGATGGTGACTCTACCACCTCCCTGAGCAGACCATTCCAATGAGGGATNGGGTCGTAATGGAGAGGTCGCGATGCAGTGGGGATTCACTGTAGTTTGAGTTCCATCTGGGCTTTTGCCTCGCTAATTTTTCTCCTATGACTTGACAACTTCCTTAAACACACCCTGACTTACCTCCCTTTTTTTCCAAAGGCCGTACATCCTCTTTTTTTCCCCTAGTTCTTTCAGGAGGTCTTTGCTCATCCAGGCCGGCCTTCTACTGCTCCAACTCATCTTTTGGCACATAGAGACCACCTGCTCCTGCACCTTCATGAGCTCATTCTTACAGTAGGTCCAGCCTTCCTGGACCCCCTTGTCACTAAGGGCTGTTTCCCATGGTACTCCCCTAATGTGATGTCTACTCTGGCCTCAAGTCGGGAGACATGGAGAGGCACCATCTGTAACGGCGCTGCCTCCTTTGAAAGCTCATGTAGAATTAGTCTTGAGGATAAAAGACAATGCAGAAAGAACTGTGCCTAAGGAGACTTTCCGCTGTGCCTTTTGCACCCAGGCTTATCTATTCCACATCAGCAGTTTTAATCATCAGCGTGTTTTTAGTAAGCATGGATAGAGCCCTTCCTATATCTTTGTTCGTGAGGCCTAGCCATGACACTGGGTTTATTTCAACTCCAGACATTGGACTAAAGTTAGATCTTACAGGTTCTTGTAGTTACTTAAATTCATATTTTTTGATGTATAGAAGTGCCGCATGGACCATGGGTGCAGTGCTCTGCCCGTGCCGGCTCTGCTCTGCTCCTCTACACTCAGAGGGAGCCAGCCACAGGAGGTCCCCCCACACCGTGCCTGCCCCGCTCCACTCCGAGCGAGGAGGCTTTGTGAAGTTATGAAAGATTTACACACTCTCAGGTTAGAAGTCTACCCCGAGTATGGAGAAACCAGGTCTACCCACCGGGAGAGACAACAGGACAGCAGTAACACCAACAAAAAACACCGATACACAGCAAGGCAGTGCTGAAACAGCTGAAACAGCACCAGAGTGCATGGGGCCGGTGTGAGGCTGTAGAGGAAATTTGCCTATTAATGAGCTGCCATTCTACACGGATGGAGGGCTGTGCGGGGGGACTCCAAGACCCGCAGTACCCGTGATATTGGAGAGCTGACTGTATTTATATATGCTGTCTTTAAATTTATGTCAACAAGATGACAGATATACTAACATTTGCAATCTACTGCCCACAAGCTTAAGACAAGTAGCTTTTGTGGTTTTTGAATGACTAACAGAAGTATTGAGAGGAAAGGTCCAAGGGTAAGGAGCATTTTAATTATCAAAACTAGTAATAAGGCAGTTTTATGGATGATACAAAGGAGCAATTAATTTTTTCTGGTTTAGTGGTCCAGGCCCATGGCAAGCAAGAAAGTAGCTGAGGGGAGCTAATGTGGACTTACCTGGGACAAAATACCCTGATTGCCTTCTTGTGGTGAGAACTTACATGGGCAAGGAGATGCAGTGCCTGTTGTACACTTTGACTTTACAAACACCTTTGGTGTGTTCTTCCAGTGTTCCTGTAGCCAAATTGCTGATTTATGGAGCAAATACGGAGACAAGAAGTGGATGGAGAACCCAGTGGCACCCCGAAGAGATTGATAAAAGAGACAACAGTGTCCAAATGTCTTTGTTAGTGACCATGATGATGAAACAGAGTGAACCCTCTGCAAATTTGTGGGATGATAGCAAATTGAAAACTGCACTTGATGTGCTGGAGGGGCAAGCACTTTCACTCACTGGAGAAGTGGGCTGATAGAGACGTGGAAAGTTCAAAGAACATTGTGTCTGTGAAGGAGTAAGCACCTGCACCCATACAGGCTGGGGGCTGGCTGGCTGCGTGGTGCTTTGCTGAAAAATACCTTGATAAGCAACAATTTAACAATCATTCCCTTCCACTCAGCTCAATGACACTTTGAGCAGTCTGTGCAATTTTGTTCTCGACACAGAAAAGACAATGACAAACTGTAGTGAGTCCATGGATGGGTCACCAAGGCTGTCAGGGGCTGGAGCACATGATATAGAAAAGAGTGTGAGGGATGGGTTTGTTCAGCCTGAAGACAAGGTTCGGGGGTTTTAGTGCTTTCTGCATCTGTCTGTTGGGAGAGTGCAGAAAAGACAGAACCAGACTCTTTCCCGACATGCATAAGACCAGAAGAGGCAGTGGGCACAAGATGTAATGCAGAAAACTAAATTCAGGAAGGGACGAAAGGATGGTGAAACAGTGGAATGGGCCCGGTGATCTCCTTCTTTGTATCCCAAACTCACTGGACATAACCCGGGGCAGTCTGCTCTGATACTTCACATGCTCTAAGCAGGAGATTGGACTAGAGACCTCTGGAGGTCCTTTCCTCCTGGCACAGTTCTGTGATTGATAGATGCCAGTGCGTGAGCTAATTGTCAAAACTTCCATTGTGGGTCACTCTAGGAAAAATATGAACCATTAGAGATGCTTGATGTAATTTGCTGTAGACATTTACTGTGTTATAAGTTGAATCTCACTCTGGGAGAGCCTGATCTCTTCTCTGGGATGACAAAGTGAATAGATGCCTACCCTTGGTTAAGTGAATCCTATCAGGGCTCTCTAATAAGAGGGTTACTTTTCTTTCTGAGAACAAATGAAATTACTAAAGGAATTTATTCTTTATTCTGAGTCATCAGAGGAAAGTGGTTGAGAATTTGAAGACAAGACAGTGTGAGTGAAAATGATCACAGAAGAGTTTCTTATCTGAAAGAAAGGAAGAAATTAGTAAAAACAGCTGAATAATGTCAAAGAACTTTAAAAGAGCTTGTTTCTTTGAACTTTGGAATTGGTAGGTAAGGGCTAGGAAAGAAGGGAAAAGAAAGTTCAAGGGAACTGACAGACCTTTGGAAGACAGGATACTACAGACATGGCACCAGGCTGTTCCGTTGAAGGAGTGGAACACAAAACATCACAAGTACTTCAGGCCCTCTGTAATTACTTGAAAATCAGGAATCCTGTGACTAATGACTGCAGGATAATACATTGCTAAGGGGCAAATTTAAAAAGTAGCACAAACACCTAGTTTAATGAGTGGCAACTACAAGGGACATTAAAATTCAGGTTTTTTAATATTATATAAATGAGGGAAAGATGTAGAAAATAATACATAATTCTGTTACTTTGTGGACAAGGAAGGGAAAATTCGTCACAAAGAAGAGGATGGAACACTAGCCTTTCTTGGATTCAGTTTTCCCAAACAGGTTAATTGTGATGCAGTGCCTGGAACAGTTTAAGTTAATTTAAACAGAGGGCAAAGAACACAAGCTGGAATGGGGGACAGAGATGAAGAAATGGAGGGCAGCTGGACACAGTCAAACCACCGAGGTCTCTTGGAATTGATCCCTGCATGTTTGGGAGTCAGATTAGACCATTCCTAAATTTTATCTTTAAGAACTTGGGAAGGATGAGGAAGGGCAAATTTAATACAAAAATTAGAAAGCCTGTCTGCTTAACTTTGGTACATGATGAAATGCTCCTCAAAATTGTTAATCAATTTGTAAACACCTAGAGGATAATAAACTTATAGAAAAACAGCCAGTGTGGATTTATTAAGGAAAAAAAATGTGTCAAACCTCTCTAATTTTCTTTTTGAGTGGAATAAGAAGTGTAGGAGATTAAAGTAGTATGTATGTTTTTAGTACAGCTGTTAGCAGGTTTTAGTACAGTTTTTGTCTGTTTGGCACTTTTGAAAGCCATGTAGCTTTCTTAAAATAAACAGGTTGCAAAACAATCTAGATGAGATTACTGTAAATCAGGCGAAGGACTCATTGAGGTACTGTGTTCAAGGAACAATTATTGTTTGCTTTGCAGGTGGGGAGGGAGCCTGAAGTGCAATACTGTTAGAGCCTGTCCCCGGCCCATGCTGCTCATCGTTTTCATGAGTGCCTTCAATGAGAGGTTGGAGAGTGCAGTGTGCAAGGGACTGAAGGCTCCAATAGGCTTTGGTTGTAGTGGCGGGCAGATTTAGTCCCAAGAGATCTTCATAAAATGCAGAAATGGTTAAAATTAATAAGACGTGAATTCAGCAAATACAGTCAGCCCTCTTGCACTTCGCGCCCCCCATATTGCACCTTCAGATCTTAGTGGCATGATTTTTTAGCGATGTAGGAGACCCGTTTCGCAACTCCAGATGCACGACCTGCTGCCGTGGCCACAGCGCCAGCCCAGGCGGCAGAACAGGCGGCGGTGGGAGCACAGGCTGCAGTGGGGGCAGTACGGGCAGTGGTGGAGTGCGGGGGGCGGTGGGAGGGGCCACGGCCGCGGCCGTGGCTGCAGTGGCCACGGGGGCAGCCAAGGCAGTAGCCGCGGCGTGGCTGCCATTCAATGTGGAAGTCAGGCTGTGCGGGTCCCAAATAAGACCGTGGGTCCGTGTTATAGGAGATCCGACTGTAGTTAGTGAAGTAGTTTCCCCAGGAAGGGAAAACAAATGTATGTATGCAGACAAGGGATATCTGAGTAAGTAACAGTGAGAAAACATGTGGTGTTGGGATATCACAAGCAGAATATGAGTCACACTGTGATATGGCTGGTGGAGAAATGGGGAAGAGACTAAATTTTAATGTAACTCTGAGTCTTATGTGTAAGCCATAGGATATCCTTCACTCTTTTCTGTCGACTGTCGCTCTTCTGGGATAGTGTCCAGAGTTGGCTTCACACCATGAAGCAGTACAGGCAAATGGGAGAACACCAGAAAAAGAGCTGGAAGAGAGAGCAGAGATTTAGTAAAGAACAGTGAGGAGATATTGAGTTAGTTCCAGGATGCAAGGACAAAGATAGAAAGAGGGACAATTTTTGAGAAATATTAAAGCATTTGTGATATAAAATCACAGTGGTTTTTAACCATGCCCTCTCCACCTACCCAAAGGTAAGAAGGAGAGTAATTAGTTCAGTTTTCCCCTAAGGAGGTTTAGTTTGGTATGGTGAGCATATTGCAGTGGAGTATTTGGAGGAACTGGAGTAGAGCAGGGTTGTAGGTGTGAGGGGCAGGTAAAAGTCATCTATGTGGATATTTGTCTTTGGTTCAAGTGGAGGAGTAGACTAGATGATTTTTTGAAGTCCATTTCAGTTCTATCCATGGTTCTGTCCACTAAAGGAAAACACAAATTAAAAATGTAAAACGAGAATAAAACTGATTTAAACCAAGGGCTTCTTTTTTTTTAATTCGAACTGTGGATATATTCAGCATGTTAAATATCCCTGGTTTTGACTACTGCTGCAGTGTTAGCATCTTCAATTCATGAATGGTGTAATAATCTTTCTCTAAGTGTAAGTAATACAAGTAATGATGAAGAGAATACAATATTCTTAAAACTGTTCTGAGGTATTTGCTTTAATGCATTAGTATTTCAGTAAATTAGCTGAATCCATACTGTAAAAATTAGACATCTCATGAGAGAGTATTGTCAAAATAAATACCAATTTCTTAAACACGTAACACTTGCATAAAGAAATTTCTACCCTCTAAAAATGAACTGCTCTCCAAACACACAGCTCATCCAGACAATAGCCTTGTATATCTTACTTTATCCAGTGTCGTACTGGTGACATTAATTCAATGAGAAGACCAGAATGTAGGCCTGATAGTTATTTTTCATGTTTGATTTTCTTCTCTATGAATTTAATATAAAGACATTTATGTTAAACTAATTACACCGTGGCTTTTTGTTTTCTGCTGCTGAATGAAATAATGTAGAAGGATTTTTTTTTTCCTTTTCCTTGAAGAATGATACATTTGACCACAGTTGCTACTTTTCACATTAGATAGAGCACCTTACTGTCTATTACTGCAAGTGATTTATTAGTTCACGGGGCACACTGAAGAACAGTGTCTGACTAGCCAATGAGACACCGTGGTCACACCATGCAATGCCTGCAAAATCAAATTATGTTTGATGTTTAATATTAACCCAAACTGAAAAATAAAACTCAAACAAACAAAAATCTTTAAAAAAGGAAAGCCAAAAGACAACAGAAACCAGAGAATTCCTGGGATGCATTTTCTTCTTACAGGAAATCTGTGCTGAGCAGAGTGTCCAAAGCAAGGGAAGAGCTGCTTTCTGGCCTTTTGCATTCTGCTGTCCCCAGCTGTCCTGCTTCCTCTGTCTGTCTCTCTGCACATATGTACCACCCACCTAAGGAAACAAATAGAAATGACTAGTCCCAGTGTGGCACTTCAGTCCTTCAACTTGATTCTGACCAGGTAGTTTTCTTGTGTATGGTAATAGTTTGTTCATACACCTAAGACCTGTGTGGAGGGCACACACTCACCTACTGGCACCGGAGCGCTGTCATCCACTGAGCCTTGTTTAGTGAGATGCTGAGCACCTTTCATCTGAGAAAAAAGGATATTTAACATCCACTGCTAAAGTTGGATATTCTGACTAGAGTAATGTATGAACAGCAGAGATGAAAGAGTTAATTCATTTTTCCAACTTAATTTTTTTCTTTGTAGAATTGATTTGACACAGTCTAGCAGGGTGCTGTTACTGAAAAATTGAAGCACCAGGTGTGATTAAATAAGATCACACATTTCATTCCCTCTTTAATTTCACATCATCCTTCAGCAGCTGTATCCCTTTGCTTTCTGGTGGTTTCTGATGGAGAACACATTGCTTTTACAGCAGGCAGATTGCTGTGTTGGTAGCGTGCACTGGTGGACTGTTGTCAATCAAAGCTATTTGTGCACACAAATTATTTATTGTTTGATGGACCCAACTTGTTAATGTGTTTATTTCTAAAGAGTAGAAAATACAGTGTATTTAGGTGATGGAGACAAACCTAGCCTGGTTCCTCAGTGTTTCCAGAGGTCCACACATGCATCAGAACACATTTCATTCCACTGCAAAGAGAGTAAAATGGGAAAGTGTAAAGACAGTGTGAATTTGGGATACTTCTGTTTTTACAAAGCATAGCTCTATAGGATCGAGTGAAATCATCGGCTTGGCTGAGATTCTGTGGCCTGCCACTGACACGAGGAGAGTGAACTGCAGGGCAGTAGTACTGGCACAGAGCACACACCTGTCCCTTGTTCCTTTGCTGCCGGCTCAGAGAGGTAGCACTGAGGCCACAGGGGCTATTTGCAGTTAGAACATGATGCCACCAAAAGAAAACAATCAGGTTTTTAGTTCTCCTTTGCTTTAAAATAGTGTTCTGTGTAAAACTGAATTGGATTCTTAGAATATTGCTGGTAGCTATTCCAGGCAATGTTTCCACTTCCAGACTTTGGCTGGCCTCACTTGTCAGCCAAAAGCAGCTCAAACAAAAAGGATTTATCCTTTTATTCTTTTCAGTTCTCAGAGGAAAAGGGGTTTGTTTGCAATACTCTGACACTGTTACCTGCAGTAAAAAGATTGTGCAGAAGTGACAGTGCCTTGATCTCTGCCATAACTAATCCAAAGAACAGAAGTATATGCTCTGTTGTGTATCAATATATGATCTGATAAATTGCTATCCTGTGGTGCTATCCTCTAAGGCAGACAGTTCCTGGGAACATGGGCTTAAGTGTTTCTGAAGAGTTTGCTGCTGTAGCTTTGGCTCTGTGTTCTCCTCCTGCACCTCTGGTGCTGCACTCCGTTGATCTCCTGCTGCACTCAGTGGTGAGTTTTTTACAATTATGGTATTCATGATACAAAGTGCTAACCTTTCTCAGCAATTTTGAGCAGCAGTTGGCAGTTGACTATTTATATATGTAGATATGCAGCAGTTTTGCCTGTCCTCCTGCACCCATAGCCCCCTGTGTAAACCAGCCACTTTTGCTTACCGAGGAGTTGTCAAAAATGCATCCATCAAAATTAAACAGATGAACTAAACAAGTAAAAGGGAACCTGAATACCATAGCTCTTTAATTCCCAAGTAAACAGGGTCTGATTTGCTATAGCATTGTTCCCATATGAAAGAAGAAAGATGCCAGAGGATGGTGGCTGAAGTTTGAAGGTTTTTAGGGATACATCTGGGCCTGCATTTCAGTATAAATAATGCCTATGAACAACTGTCCCTTCTTAAATTTAATATTGGAAGCAGCATTGGGACCAGCTCATTTGATATCTTGTTTTTTTAAAATTGAGCAGATAAAACTGGCTACCTGTTGTGTAAGGATGTCCATAAAAGTCAGCTGACATTTATGCAAACGTGACTTAATTAAAACAGGAGAAAATACTCTGATCTGCAAGGGAACAAAAACCTCCAAAGGAAATAATTTTTTCTTTACATTAGTAGACAAGTCTTCATGGAGATGGAGAAAGTTACACTGACCTGTTTTCCCCCCTGTGACAGAGACTGAGCATCACTGTTTCATCCTAAGTGTGGCCAATACCAAGTAGTTGAACCTAAGTGTGCCAGTTTGTGTAATTATTGCCATATTCAATATGGTTGTGTTTCCGTAGTGACTCTGAGTTGTTTACCACAAGGATTTCTTAACTCTGTATTCACATATACACAAAGGAAGTGTTTCAAAAGGTAAAAGTATAGGTATTTAAGTGATTGTTTCCTATTATGCTAGGGAATTTCTAGCATTATTTTTTGAGTTGCCAGTATTTCAGGTTGTGAAAGTTACCCAGTAATGTCAATTTAAAGTCTTAAAAAAGCTAATGTTGACCCCTTTCAGAAATAAAAAAGTTTAAAAGGAACCCACATTTTGCTCTGGATGTTTTGGGAGGTGGAGTCTATAGGCTATTCTTGGTTTGAGGCTGAGGCTTTAAATGTATTATAAAACCAAAGCAGACATTTTCATGCAATTCCCTGTTTTGTAGAATTGCTGCTTTAAGGGAAATGCTAGATTAATACTGGGAAAGTTGGCAGTAGCCCTTGCTCATCCTGCCAATGCAAAACAGGGTGTTATTTTCCCTACTGCTTCCCCCATATCCCTTCTTTTCTTTAGGTGAATGATCTTCTCTTTCTAACTCGAAAAAACAAATGCTTTTGCTGTCAGTTTTGCTTTTCCAGCAAGATCCTTTAATGTGGCTCTTTCCTCTCCACACGCAAAGCAGGCTTTGCTCACACCTGCTGTGTGATAGGATCCTTCTCCCTGAGGAGAGCACAACATCTGTTTTGTTTCCTCTGTGGAGAGAGACATTCTCGAGAAACACTCCTGCTTTGCTGCTTGCTAACAACAAAAGGGATTTTAAAATACTTGGTGTTTCTGGAGAGAGGAAAAAACAGTAGAGTCCTAGACAGGAAAAAAACAGCCATGGAAAAATAAATTAAACATAATTTGAGCTATAATTAAAAACCTGAAAAAGAAGTCAAACTGCCAAGTTGGAAAGAAAAATGTTCATCTTGAAATAAAGTACCTTTATGTGGAAGGATGTGCCTGGGGTTACAGTGCAGGACTGCCATTCAGGACATCTTGGCGGTATTTCTGCTCTGGGCTTCCTGGGTGATACCAGACCAGAAACGTAACCCTTATTTGCCCTCATGGTCCATACGTAAAATATTGTGGTACAGTCAGCCCTCTTCCACTTCGCACCCCCCAGATGGCGGCTTCACATCTTCACAGCATGATTTTTCAGCTATGAAGGGGGCCCATTTTGCAACTGCACCTGCACGACCTGACACGCATGAATATTCAAATTGGGCAGTCATGAATATTCAAATCAACCCCCCACGCCCTGCCACATGGACCATAGGTGCACTGCTCTGCCCACCCCATGCCTGCCTCAGGGCAGCCGCGGCGGCTCATCTCCCACAGAGCCGAGTTGGGCACGTGCCGCGCCCACAGCAATTCAGCTCTGCTCGAGTGCGAGCCGCCCCTGCTCCGAGTGAGCAGGCTGTGTGCAGCTCTGAAACATTGACACACACTCAGGTTAGATGTGGTTTCCGAGACAAACACAGACACACAGCAGGGCAGTGCCAAAACAGCACCGGAGCGCCGGAGGGCAATGTGAGGATGTGGGGAAAATTTGGATATTAATGAGCTGCCATTCTACATGGACGGAGGACTACACAGGCAGGGGGCAAGACCCGAGGTACCGTGGTATTGGAGGGTCGACTGTATTGTGAGTCTTTGTGTTTCATAGTGCTTGGTAGCATAAGGAGATAATAGAAATTACTTAAATAGAAGTGGCTGTGCCATTGCAGTGGTGGCAGCTTTTTGTTTATGACACTGAACAGAGTTATATCCTTTAAGTATGGGAAGCACTGTGAAACAGTGTATAACTGCATCCCTGAGGAATCAGTTTGTTATTAGCACAGTGTAAGCTGCAGCTTCATTAAGCAGCCTACACCAGGATGAGTCAAAAGGTAAAGAGACTGTTTCATAGAACTTCACAGAGAAGGAAGGACCTTGTGCTCTGCCTGCCGATGCCACCTGTGCATGTTACACAGATGTTGAAAGCAGCAAATTTTGTTGTGTACAATCCACTTGCTGATTACAAGCCAAACTGAAACCAAAGGCTCTGAGCTGAGATCGCTGTGTTCTGGATGGGGGAAGATTTCACCTCTGTGAGGTTGCTTCTTCTGCTGTGGCATACGATAAGAAGCTGTGATCTGTGGGAGATAGGGCACTCCTGCTGCTGCCTGGAAAACCCACATGTGCAGCTTTAAGCTACTACATAGACACTGCAACACAGCAACTTACCAACACTTACGTGGGTGATAGGGTTAAAGCTGGTGTTGTACAGGTGGATAGTTTCATCATTCATAAATTCTTTAACTCATATGAATAAATCTTTTAAATGTGACCCACAACTCTTTGAACTGTCTTTTATGTTTACAGTTTAATACGTACTTCAGCCACTCTGACAATATATTACTGATTTGAACTCAGCACATCTGGATTTTGTGAGACAAATGAAAAGTCTATAACATGCTGCGACTTTCTTCTGCAGTACCAATCAAAATAAATCAAAGATATTGTTTTCTATTCTCACTACTGGTGTCAAAACTGTCTCCAAATCAGTACGGAAATGTGCTAAGTGGTAAAGTAAGATGTGGACTTCGGTGGCATCTTGGTTTAGTCTTTATATAGCTATACTAGCAAAAATGCACATTCCTTAGTGCACATTTTGTGTCCAAAAAGCCAGTATAAATAACATTTTCAGGAGTATCAAAGTAGGAGCTAGAGAGGCCTTTCAGGACTCTCTTAATTCACCAAGTGTACTCTTTGTATATATTTCTGCAGATCAGTTAGAAAGATCTTCTCTGTTTAAAAATTGACCTACCAATTTCACAGCCCAGAAGCAATCTTGCAACATGATATTTGTCCTAATCTGATGAATTTAGGACACATGCTGTGGTTTAAAACAGTCAGGCTGTTGGGTCCATTTGCTCTAACATTTCCTTAGTAATCTGAACTTTGGGCCACTGATGACAGTTCAATCCTGTCTCCAGTGCTCATTGTGATACTCATAGACATTTCCCAATCCTACCATTCGCTTCCACTGTTAGCTCTGTTTCTTACTAGAGGAAACCACCAAATTGCCACTGTCGCCATTCACACGTCCATCACTGAGGACAGTAGAGCTTGCAGATAAGCTACAAAGAACTGGGAAGCAGAAGCACTTAAAAAAAAAAAAGAAAAAAAAAAAAGAAGGAAAATGTAATAATGAAAGAAACTGACTACTGGAAACAGAAGATTCAGAACTTAACATTGGTTGAGTTGCAGCAGAAGTAATGAAGTGTGAAATGTGCTATTCCCAACCAGTACTCCATGCTGCTTTAATTTACAGAATATATAATTATGTAACATTAACATTCTGGTACATCAGTCTTTGACAAAAATTGAAATGAAAACAGACAAATGCCTGAATCTATTTTTAAGACAATTACTGTAATAGCAGTGGATAAGAATACAAACGCAGATAATTTTCATTATTTTAAGATTATGTCTTTAAGATCCTTTGGTTTTGTGCCCTAGTAAATATTTGCATGCTGTTTCAAACCTACTTAGTTTAGTAAACCTTGACTAAACACTTATGGAAGTCCTTCCAGTGTACTTTGAACTTTATCTGAGCATAAGACCAGAGATCTGCTTAGAGAACTTCTGTTGATACTTTTGATGTTTTGTGATAAACTACATGTGAGATTGGTTTTCCCAGTCAGCCCGTGGTCCATTTAGACCAACATTCAACCTTTGGCAATGGCCCAAATGAGCTGGTTAACCAGATGTGCAATGGTACAGCAATTGCAACGAAACCCACTACATCCCATCATTCTAATCATCTGTGTTAACCACAGTTGTTAGGAAACCCCTTTTATTTCATTTGCAAAGAGATGACAAATGTTTACTATTAATGGTTCCCACTATATGATTACAGAGGAATCCTTTCCTAATCTACAGGCAAATTTCTCCTCTGAGACACTGTTAGGTCCCAAATTGCCCTACTGTGCTTGCGGTGTGGTCCAGCTATCTTTTATATAAACTATTTTTGAGAAAATTCACCAAGTCTGTATGGCTCAGGACACTCTTAGTGATCTGTGTTGTCATTTACTACCACGTAGCTCAGGCTAGAGGTAAACAAATGATTCAAATCAGATTGGCTTTAACTAAGTCTCCTCATCACAAACCTGCCACAAGGGCATCTGCTGTCCTTGAATGACCAAGTAACTCACTTTCCAAAGCTAGTCAACCTCTGCTCTTTCTTGGATATGATGCTTCCTCTTAGGGTCAGTTTAGAAGGCTAGGAGTTACATTGTTGGGGGTTCTTTTTTCACTCATGCCTTACAGGGTTTTTTTCCGCTGAAGAATAAGTAGGTCTCCAGGCTTTGTTTTGTTATGGGTTTTGGTTATTTTCTGGTTTGGGTTGTTCTTTCCACTCCCATCCACACTCCTCCTCCACCACACCCCATCCACCCACCCCGAAAATGTGTATTAAAACTCAGATTAATTTTTGTTAGTCTACTACTGGGTATTGATTTATACTGAGCCCATAGACAACCTGAGTGATTCAAAGTGCATATGCACAGCCTGGTTGGGTCAAGAGATGACCTTTCTGAGTTCCTGTCTCCAGAGGAAGCTGCATTGTTTAGTCTCTGGGATGCTAACAAGGCGGTGCTGAGAGACAAACTGATTTTGGTAGCTTCATGCAGAAAAAAAGCCCCTCTGAAACTTAATGACCTTCAGTTGGGGAAAAAGGCTTTAGGCATGAAGATACAAGCAGAAATCAACAAGGCTGTCATCTGGGAGAGAATACAGAAAAAGAAACAACAACTGGAACACACTGTATATTTGAGTTAAATAAAAGTTGTTATTTTGACATAGAGGCACAAGTGACAGAGTAGGTAAGGTACAACATCACACATCACCTGTATTTAAAACACAGCTCTTCATCCTTCACAAGCAATGAAGCAGGATTTTTATTAATGAATGCTCAATGGCTAGATATGTTTCATGCACATTTTCAAAGGCATTGAATTGATGTAGCACTAAATTCTCAGAATCACGAAATGGTATATTATATACAGAAGACAACTGGAAAGCAATTGTACAAGAAAGATAAGTTTCTGATATGAACAAGAAAAAACTCACTGAGTTTTTTTTTAATAAAATTGCCAGACTTGTATGTTTTTGTGGGTATAATACTTAGACCTTTTAGAACAGCTGTTCTAAAACTGTTTAGATTATTTTTATGAACACATAGTTTTCCCATGTGTACAGATTATTCCAGTGCTCCTACAAGAGTCAGGGACAGCATGGCATGGGGATGTTTGGGAACAGAATTGTCCTCTCTCACCTTAGACCACAAAGTTTCTTTGGAAAAAACATCTGAAAAACAGAGATCCAAGTTTCACAGATCACATGGTCCATCCCTTTGCCCTAAAACGAGTGCATAGAATTTGTAGTGCTCTGTGGAGAATGGATAGAGGTTTAGTTGGCAGTATTAATGGTTTGACAACATATCACAAATGTCACCTACACAATGACCTACTACATATGATGTAGCAACTATGTAGTTGCTGAAGGACACAATAATGACATGGTAACTTAAATGAATTTGTATGTCACCAGCCCCTGGCCATGCACTTTGGTGGTGACCAAGTTTATTCTTACAGTGATGGTAAGGCTGCAGATCTTCAAGAATATAAACCTGTGTACTGATCCCGAATATTTGATTAGTGACATTGTTCCTATACCAGAGGGCCTCTAATACTGGGAGCTGTCTTAATGCAGAGACTGGGACATTGTGCCAAAGCCACGATTCAGAAAATGAATTTCTGCGGGACTGCTCTAACTGGTATTCCATATTAGACAGGTGGTGCAAGGTCTCACTCAAACTCCCGCTGTGGAAAAGGGTGACAGATGCTTTGGAATTAAACAACAATACCAACTTCTTATGATGCATGTACCAGAGGAATTCAACTTTTCCCTGTCCTACTGTTATGTTCCATTTAAGGAATATTGACCAAACAGGCCACATTATCAGTGAAGTCATTAATATGTAACCTGTAAAAGGACCTGGACAAGAATAAATAAAGGAAAAACTCTAAACCAAACCTATTTTCTGCTCCTCTGCTTCTACTTGCTGGTTATGCAGAAGCAGTAAACAAGCCCTATTCCCAGAGCTGTGCTGACAGCCCTGATGATGGTGATGCACAAATTAGGAGGTAAACAAAAAAGCCGTGTTAATTTCAAGCTCCATTAGGAACACAGGCGGTAAAAAAAAAAGTCAATATCTCCCAAACAGAAAAGGTCAAAATTGGTAGGGAAAGAAAGTTGGTTTTCCAGTAGGTGTAAGACTTTTAAATTATTATTTATTTTAAATTGAATGTAAGCAAGAAGCTACTGGTCAGTTTCACATTAATGACTAACACCCTGAAAATTAACAACTAGCAAAAGTTGTTTTTAAAGAAAAATGTGCTCATCTTTGGCTCAGGTCATTCTTGTATTTAAAAGCTAGTTTCTATTTTATGTTCTGCCTGTAGGTTCTGTACATATTTTGTTATATTTGTAATCTTGGCATGACACATTTGAGGGATCATTCTTTTGAAAAGTGTAATCATCAGATTTTCTCTTGGCATAGTCTGTTCTTGGATCCAAATCCTTGGGGGGTCTATTAGCTTAAATTTTTTGTTTTGTTGTGCATCCAGATTATGTCTGGAAATACATATGTGTTGTTTTGTTATCAAGTTTTCTAGCAGAGGATGACAGGAAGAACAAATACTACTTCGTATGTCGTTTTCTTATGGTAGCATGTCACCTTCAACTCCACTTGCATTAAATGTTTATCACTTTGTGTGATCTTTCCTTTGCATATTAAGCTAAGCTTCACATAGCCATGTTAAATTATGTATGGAGGTGGAGTTTTGTGGTATGGTGTTGGGAACCAGTTCTTTAAATGTGAATGCCTATGCTAAGACCTTTGCATCTAAATACTATGGAGTGTGACCTTACAGAGCAGAGTTACTCGCTGCCTAAGTGATTGAGGAACTCGTGGTCTGAGTGTGGCCCCAGGCTTTCTGAACATTATTATTCTTACACTTTTTAATTATAGAACTGCTATAGTTTTATGTATTTAGTGAAACTTCTTTTGATCAAGAGGAATGTTGGGAACGAGACTGCAAATTCTTCTTCATTCTGTAGCACCAGCTAGTCACAGCATTGTACTGACACTTAAGAGTGTTTGTATAATAGACAATATACCCCTCTACAGAATAGGTTAAAGATACAGGGAAGTAAAGACCATGTTTTATGTATAAAAAAGTATTTGTGTGATATTTAGATTTGTTTTAAACCATGTTACACAAAAGTACTGTCAATATTCTCCTAACAGAGTCAGGATCTCTGTGGTAGAGAGCACAGATAACAAATTTCCTTCCAAACAAAAGCATCTCCTCATTGTCTCTTCATCTCATCCCTAAGACACAGCTTGCTTTTCTAATTCTCATTCCCTTCAGTGAACATTAGCATACTTGTTAAATTGGCCATTTGTGTCCCAGAACTCCCCTGCCTGTCCAGTGACTCACTCAGACCTGCATTTTGGTTGCCCTGGGGAAGCATAGAACAAGTTATCTCTGTACTTTAAGCTCCTGGTCCTAAAACTGTTCCACATCAACTTCAGTCCCCCTTATTGCTTCATTAACTGTAGTTGTTGTGAGAAAAAAAGAGACTTTTAGAGGAAGAAATCTTAAAGGATGTGTTGTCTTATGGATTATTTCAACATCTTTGTTTTCTTTTCTGTTTACAAGTTACCAGGTGTCTTTTTCCTCCCTGACAGTGCTGTCCTGTGAACCTTACCTGCCTGCCTCGTGTTAACATAATCACCACCAGAGGAGACTTACCCTCTCTGACACTGCTGTAATTAGGGCATGAAGGTAGCATACAGAAGTCAGTTTGTCCATCCATACTTGCACTGGGTGTATATTGCTAAGAGCAGTCAAAGCTTACTCGGCCAGGAAAAGCAAGCAGTACTGATTTGAGACTGTGTAAAAAGCTGAGATGTTGAGTGCTAGCTTTCTAAAGTTCCTTTGTTTACTTTCATGTTGGTTTTAGTTCTCAGAGTTTATGACCACCCAATTTGAGAACATGACATTCATGTTTGTTTCAGAAAATGATGCATTGTTCTCTCTAGAGGAGACAACGTTGTGTTCCATCCAAACTTCAGTTATACAGAACATCATATCTGCAAGTCTGGGGCCAAATACTGCCCATTGAAATCATGAGAAGCTAATGTCAGTGAGTCTTGAGGTTTGGCCAGCTGGTTTTTGTGTCTGTCTGAAAATAAACTATGAACATCATGTCGAAAAAGACTTTGTGAAACTGGCCTTCATGAGATCTAAATAGTAATGACTTCAGTGAAGCTTGAGGGTGTACAAAGTGCTCACCGTTTATTACTAAGTGAATTTTTTCGCAAGGCTTTCCTCTCTTGCAGCACAATTAATTTTACATTTCATTTACTGATATTGGCAAGCACTTAGCTTTATAATATTAGTTCAAATTGGTTTATGATGTCTTACTTTTAGCACACTGAAAGCAGGGCAATAATTGAAGTGTTCTATAGGAAATCCACTTTAGCACAGTGGTGAGTGTCCCCGCCTCTCATGTGGGAGATCGAGGGTACGATTCCTGCCAGGAAGGCAGTGGTGCTGTTTTAGAGTTGGACTCGGTGATCTTTGGGTCCCTTCCAACTCAGAATATTCTGTGATCTGTGTGATTGTGCAATTTAGGCCTTGGGCTGGACTTGGGCTGATGAGGATGTAGCATTCCTGCTTCAGCTGGCCTAGAGGGAATAACCCTTCTCTGCAACATTTCTTTGTAATCTTTCTGGTGATACCTCAAAATGTCAGCTTGTGCCTCATAGCTTAAGTTAAGGTCCCCAAATAACTTCTGATGTATGTCAGAAATTTAAAAATTAAGTCTCAGTGATACACCAATAATATTCTAATCTGAAAAGCAGCCAAAGTTCAGTATATAATTGATTTTGGTTTAGTTCTTTTTTTTTTCAGTTCAAAATTGACTCTTAGAATTCTAAGTTCTCCTGTGTGTTAATACCAATGAGCTGGCTTTATAGGCTGCCACAGGGTACTCTGCTGGTCACGCTGAAAAGCCTTATCAGGTTGTGGTCCTGTATTCTAGTGAATTCTGAGTAACTTTTCAGGATGAAAGGGAATTAAGTATTTTGTCTAGAGTTTTCTTGCTTGCTTTATACAATAGTACTTTAGTTCTAAAATAGCCACTTTTCTAATGGAAGTAATTTTTAGCTTTTCTATGAAGAAATAAATGCATTAGGAGGTCAATTAAGTTCTGGTTAAAATCTGGTTTGGGGCTCATGCTGACTTCCACAGCCTTCCTTAAATCTTATGACCTGGAGAAAGAGGAATTCATAAATGTTTCCTATCAGGAGTGATGTCTCATCAGGAAGAAGGAAGAACATTCTGAAACATCTACACGTGAAAGGCATCCTACTTTGACTTGTCTTCAGGGAAAATAATGTGTATAGATCGTATGGTTGGCTCCGTCTTTGGAGTTTATGGAACATTTGCCACTGTGTTTGCTTTTCCCTATGAGATAACCACTGGGAAGCATTGAAACTCAGTGTATTAGGATGCGCAACACACAGCTCAAAGAACAGCAAGACCTTCATCATCTGAACAAGCTGAACCACGTGCTGACCTGACCTTACTTGCTCTTTTTCTGTTAGAAGAGCAGGTTATTTGCCAGAGTCATTCTGAACTCCCTCTGTGAAACATTGGGGTGTTTTTGCTGTACTCATATCTAAAACCTATCTACTTTTATTGCTGGCCCTATCTGAAATATTTCAGGCTAATGAAACAATCTCATTGTTTTTGTCTCCAAAGTATTTTATTTCAACTGACAAATGTCCTACAGAAGAATTCAAATCTAAATCTGACTGGTTATCGCTGCTAAGCTGATTTTTAAAAATGAATTGGCTTAGTAAAGAGCTGGCAAATACAAGCTGAATATTTTGTGAGGATCGCTGATTCTAAAGTTTTGCTAAACTGTGCTTTTTCCAAGCATGTATAAAAATAGCAACTTGGGAAATCATGAAGCTGAGTCTTTTTCTCAACTGATGCTATTATGAGAATACAGGTGGCATTCTTTTCTCCTCTTTTCCCCTTTGAAGACTGAACATCATCTCCGAAGTGTGAGGGAGAAGAAAGCTTGATGCTTAATGTGACTGACTGCTCAAGAAGTAGGTACTATTTGCTCTTTTAAGCATTAGCCAGCAATTAGGGTTTGCAGCACTGAGTCTCATTCTATTTTCATTAATGAGGTTATTAATAAAGATATGATACAGTCTTTTCCTCCTGTTACACATTTAGCTCAAAATAAGTGAAGACTTCCAGTATTTCCAAACCAGTGTTACAGTCTTTATGAACCTGCTGCTGTGATGGCTATGCAAAGTGAACCTCTGCAGTCTTTTGGAAACTGCCCCCCCAGAGTGATTGGGAATCCTTTTCAGGCCTGACTCTTTTGTATGTATTAAACCTAAGTTTCTTCTCTTTTCTTTGAGCCCCTTTTAGGCTCCCTGTGTCTCTGCATCTGCTCTGTTTATCTTGTCTTTGGGTACATATGTACTGCTTTCTGCCTTGGAGAAACGTAACCCAGCCAGAGAGCTCAGAGGAATCTACCTGTAGGAGGAAAAACTTTGTGCTCTGCTACTGTTCCTCCTTTTCTTTAGCCAGCTCATTTCTACTTGGATCACTGTACTGTACATTACACTCTAGGGCACAGACTTTCTGTTTGTCTTACACTGGGAATGCACTTAACATGAGGAGTAGGGGAATGCCTCATTATTCACAGATAAATATGTTTTCACATGAATTAGCAGTCAATATATTTGTATAACTTACAGAGGTGCCCTAGAATGACAGGAAAAAACATAGAATTATAGAATGAAAGTTTGGAAGAGACTTGAAGGATCATCTGGTCCAAGCTTTCTTGGCAAAAGCATGGTCTAGACAAGATGGCCCAGCACCCTCTCCAGTTGAATCTTAAATGTGTCCAAGGTTGGGGAATTCACTGCTTCCCAGGAAGATTATTCCAATAGCTTATTGTCCTCAATGTGAAATATTTTCCTCTTGTGTCCAGTCAAACTCTCCCCATGAGTAACATGTACCCATTACCTTTTTCCCTGTGACTCCTTGTAATGAAGTGGTCTCTGTCTTCTTTAGAGCCACCCTTTAAATACTGGAACAGGCTTCAGATTAGCTCAGTTGGTTAAAGCATGATGCTAATAACACTAAGATTGTGTGTTTGATCCTCACATGACTCATTAACATAAGAGTTGGACTCAATGATTCTTGTGAGTCCCTATCAACTCAGAATGTTTTGTGAGGCTGTTCTGATATTTAAGTGTAGGGTCTCTGCCACTCTTGTGTGTCTTAGAGTAATACATTTATTAAGAGTATCATATAAGAATTTTAATTTGTCTACTGATTTTGCTGCCCAAAGACCATTACAGGACAATCTCTTAAGGAAACTGCTGGTTTGGCATTTCCCTGTTTCTTGAGTGTTTTGATAAATGTATTATTTTGTCGAACACGTATACTTTTTCCTCCTTTATTCTGTTCCCATTGGAGCTAATGCAATGTTGGTTTTTCTTACTAGCTGGCTAGAAAAGCAAGGGGAAGGGACAGAATGCAAAAACCTGTCATTTGAAGATATTTTCCTGCTCTTTCAGATGTTGTTTTTTATTGCTGTTGTATTGTACCTGCCACCCCATGGTGAGAATGGCTGCATATGCATGACAGAAGACAGTGGCTGTCCTGCAGAACTTACCTACTGACCAAGGCAAATGGTAGGAGTGTCACTTGAGGGTTGCTCCTTGGAGAATGAGGCATAGAGACACCAAACCAAATGCTTTAGGTGCTGGGACTAGAATGGAATGCCAGCTCAAGGTTCCTCCAACCTCCATTCCTGAGGAAACATCCACCTCTTGATGGTTTTCAAAACCCCATCAGCGAAACCAATTCTCTGGGAATCCATGTGGGTAAAAGCAAAAGCCGTGCAGAGTCTAGTGACTCCCTTCCTACCTCTGTGCCACTTTCAGGAGGTACTGAAGAGACCTACCAGCCTTTTTCATCCAACCTATCAGCTGAAGACTGGAGGAAGATGTGATTTATTACCTAGGACCAGGATGGATAGCATCATAAATCTCCTCTAGACAGCAACAATTAAAGTTGCCAGAGCTCTCTGCATTGCCACATGAAGTCCATACGATTCTGACCAGACTTGACTGGTTTATTTTGCTAAATGAGGGTGTTGAAATGACCGTCTGGATTTTATTAATAAGTGTATAAATCTGAACTATAATGGGAAAGAAGATGAACTGGTGCTAGTATATCTGTGACATATACTTAATAATAAAACTTAAACTCTTATACAGCCTGATACAAATTACTTGCTCTACTGCGCCAGTTCTGCCACAGCTACACATTTCATTTTTGCAATATGCTCTGCGACCACTCCACTACTAAGTGCTGAGAAGGGAGAGAAATAGATAGATAGATGCATCTGGTATTTATAGAGGACTGTTTTAATGGTGCTAAAAAACTGATGTGCTCAGCGTTCGTTGCAGCTGCAGTTGTGTTCGTGTCAGTAATCCTATCAGGAGGGTTGCTGCTTTCCAGAGTAATTAGAACCCTGAAGCAAGTAAACAGCAAATGAATTCTCTTCTTTTGAAGTTATGTTCTTTTTTCTCCTATTTTAAATAGCCCTCTTCTGGTATAATTATGTACCAGTCATTATAACATTAAAAATAATTTTAAGTGAATGAATGCTATTTTTGTTGTTGTTGTTGTTCATTGCTAATTATTATGAAGTAATTGTAATTTGAGATAGTCTTCTAAAAATCTCATTTCATTACAGAAGGGCTACTGACTTAAATTGCTTCCCGCCTTGATCCCAGGGGAGAGACAGGAGCTCCAGGCTGGGTTCACCGGTGGCTTGTAGCACATTTGAGTGGAGCACAAGCTGTTGCACAAAGCTTTTCTGATAAACTCCTGCCCATCTAGTGGTTAAGCCACAGGTGAAGTATAAATTCACAATACTGTATACTTGCCACCAGGGAAGTGATGACAGAGATACTGCAAAATAATGTAAGGAGTTATAAGCCCTCAAATCTGGCTTTTTGTGACTTTGTCTGGGATAATACATTGAGTCCTGAGACTCATTCCTGAAAAGATACTGGCAGGAATTCAGAGGACAGTAACAATCCATGCAGTCATCTGGGAAAGGTTTGACTCTAAACCGTGGTGTCTTCACCATTTTTCTGGGTTATTAGGTTTGCAACATGTGTGGCTTTTGTCAGATGTTTTCAATTTATTCTCATGTGTGCTGAGTTGTGGTCTATAGGCACATCATTGTCTAAACTCCATAGTCTGGTTTGCATTTTTTGGCTCTTGTATTCAAATGGGTTTCACGATTAAAAAAATAGAATAATAAGGATCCGTTACAGCTGCATAAGCAAGTACATATTAATTGATGTTTCCTGCTAATGAGGTACGAGAATGAAAAGCCCACCTCACCTCTCAGATCACAGCTTGTGTTTTTTGAGATTGGCTGTTAGAAGAAAAATGTCTTTGTACTTACAAACTGCACACATTCAGCCCAGAGTTACTAGCACATAATAAACATGGAAACATCTAGTGATGCTTTCTTTAATGGACTCATTCTTTAGACTAGAACCACAGCTTTTGTAACTCAGATTCTTAAAATGCCTTTTAAAGTGTTGTTTTTTAAACAGCCTTAGCTTCTATTGTCCTGAAACAGCAATTCTTTCCTACCAAGAAGACCAACATAGCACAGGACTCTGGTTGTAACCCAGTGTGTGCACAGAAATACCTGAGAAGGATGATATGGAGATACTAAAGTTTCAGTAGGTTCAAATATTTCTAAGATTCAGTTCAAAGTGGAGTTCAGGAGATACTTCTTTAGCATTGGCTGTGCTCAGGACTTTCCTCCTTTCCTCACCCCTTGTGCAGTTATTTTCGGGTGAGAGAGATTTATAGCAATAAGAGCAGAGCAAATAGTCATGTTAAATCCGAGTTCAACTTTCAAATCAATCATCACTGAGGCGGGCTATATATACCCAAATACAGCGGGGAAAGATAAGCCAGATCTGCTAATGCTTTAAGTCAATGCATCTGTGATAGAGCTCATAAAATCCTCTAAGGAGAAATACGATGTTGAGAGTTATGATTACTTTATGCTTGAGTGAAAGCATCTACTTGCAGGTTTGAGGGACACAACCTCCTACACAGTGACTCCATTCTTTAGAGTGATTTACCTTAATTTTCCTCAATGTTTCCATGTGTAGACCTTGGGTCATCTTTTCCTGAACCCTATATTTTATCATGCCTTTTTTATCTCTTGGCTTTGAAAGGCATCTCCCGAGAAGAGAATATGGGTTTGTGCTTGTGACTCGTCTCAGGGGCTGCTTAGATAATGGTCTCTTGACAAGGACCTGGTTATGGGGTTTTTTTGCTAAGTCGTTTTATTCCAGTTGTGATAAATTTGTACTGTATAACAGTGAAAAATAAACTCCCATAGTTTCTTTTGAAATTAGCTTAGGAGTGTACCATCCAAATGCCTCATGCTGTCAGAGAAACCCTTAGCACCTACCATTGCACACAATTCTGCTGATCCAGGAGTTTTAAGCAAGGAAAGCAGGGTATGCTTCATAGATGTTTATCAGCCCCAAAAGGAAGGGAGAATGCATTTAAAGGAAAAAATCTCTTTCAAGGAAACAAAATGAAATTAGGTCTTAAAATCTTGCAGTGATCTGCCGGGCAGCAAATCCTGGAAAGATATCTGATCATAAATGGCCCTGATATGTCTCGTACAGGCTTCTGACTGATGTTTCAGTGAGCTAGATAGGAGAGAAGATAGAAGTGAAGCAGAGGTAAAGAATCTCATCGTTCAAAAAACACACACACAACATCCCTTTTCTGAGAGAAAAAGAACATAGCAATTCACTTAGGCTCATGAGAAACTAGTTTCCTAGTTCAGAGAAAAGTTAACAATATAGAAAAAATTATCGTAATTAATTTATGCTCTCAACAACACATTAAAATGTGAACAATTCAGATACAATTAATGGGACAAGAAAATAATTTTTAAAAAAAAAAGAGTTGGGCTGTGAAACTGTGCTCCTTGCAATTACTTCTTAATGCTAAATAAACTCACTGATGGAAAAATTGTAATTTGTAATTATTACACAAAATGCAGTGTGATAGCCAGTGCCAGGTAAGCCCTCAGTGAGTAAAACAGCCATTCATTGCATTGTTCAATGCTGCATTCTGATAGTGATGATGTAGATTGGATAAAAGACCATCATGCAAACCTGGTCCAGATTGGTTTTTGGAAGATGGAGAAAGGAGAGGGGAGGGATAGCAATGTCTATCAAAGGGAAAAAAGGCGATGAAACGCAACCCGCTTTTAATTAAAGGCTCCTGCAAAGTAATTTCCCCCTTTAACTTGTGATAATATGGTTTTGGCAGGAAAAGTAATGTGAACAAAACACTCTGCCTTATAAGCAAAATCAAGGAGGGCAGGCAAATTGTATTCAGTAGCAATTTGGGGGGGGATTTGTCATTTGTTTTTGAAGAGTGTTTGGAAATGGACAGTAGGAGCAGGGTGTTTTGCTTGTGGCTTGTGAATGGCAGCAGCAGTGGGGTTTGAAAAGCTTTTAGAGGAGTCAGGGGATAGTTTCCCATGGGAAATTATCAAAAATACCTGTCAGTTTTAATGGCAACTCATTGTTCCGAAAGGATACTAATGTGCTCTTTGGAAGTATATTTTATCTGCTGAGTCCTCTTTGTGGTAACATAAAATGGGGTAAATATAGTAAAGGCAGTGAAATCTTATAAATGTCTTTCCAGTTGGGAAATTTAAAGAAAGAGCTACACAAATCCCCTCTGGATATTTGAACAGGGTGTAAATAAGCACAAAAATTGTCTTTTTTCCCCCTATTTTGATAATGTGTGATGCATTTATCCCTTATGATCTGCCCATTTATGACTAGACTGAAACAATATGCTTTATTTCCATTTCCCTGTCTAACAGTGCTTTCCTTGGAAAGGACATGTTAAAAGCATATGACCAGAAGAGGTGGGCACCTTTCTTTTCCTCATGGTTAGTTACACTTTAGTCTGTATTTTTAGAGGTTTTAGAGAGATGCACCATTCTTTTATATGGCATGTGAGAAAATATACAGTTGATGCAAGATGATTAGTATATCATGATATACTAACTAATTAGTATATATATATATATATATATTAGTAGTAGTATATATAATTAGTGTATCATGGCAGGGTCTGCTGTGTAATATGCCCAAGAGAGGGTTTTTTATAAAGGTGAAATGCAGCATCCTGTTGAGAAGAGGCTGAATGACCCTGAAGTGGGTCTGCAATTAGTGAGCACTAGCCAGAAGAAACTGTGCTGCGTCTGACACACAATGCAGTGCTTTCCAGCCAGAAGAGACACATGCACAGTGCTAGGGAGCAGCTGACAGCAAGCCTTTCTGGAAGAACAAGCTGTAACACAGCAAAACTTAATCAGTGCTGTCCTCCCTCTTTCCTGCTCCATGTGTCTTTATTTCTGTCTTGTGCATCTGCTGCTTCTGTTGAAGACATTATTTTAGACATTAATGTCTAAAACAGGAATCCTACAGAGGAGTTTTGCAGTGTGATGGGTTTAGGTAGAGGCACAGGCTTTAGGAAATGGCCAGAGGTTAGAGATGCAATAGTTGTTGTTACTGGCAAATCTGTTAAAACTGAAAGGAAGTGCAAATGTAGACATGAAGAAAGGCTACGTGGCACGCTGGGACCAGAATTTACTTTCATAATGGTGTGGTTAGGCTCAATGTAGTAGACTACCCTGAAATAAGGGACAACACTTCGAGTATTGTATCCAGTTCTGGGCCCCTCAGTTCAAGAAAGATGTTGAGGTGCTGGAACTAGTTCAGAGAAGGGCGACTAGGATGGTAAAGGGGCTGGAAGATAAGCCCTATGAGGAGAGGCTGAAGGAGCTGGGTCTGTTTAGCCTAGAAAAGAGAAGGCTCAGGGGTGACCTTATTGCTGTCTGTAACTATCTAAAAGGAGGTTGTAGTCAGGCAGGGGCTGGTCTTTTCTCCTTGGTCTCTGGAGACAGGATGAGAGGTCACAGTCTTCAGCTTCAGCAGGGAAAGTTTAGACTTGATATTAGGTAAAGGTTTTTTACTAAAAGAGTGATCCGGATTTGAAGTGGGTTGCCCACAGAGGTGGTTGATTCCCCACCCCTGGAGGTGTTTAAGGGTAGGCTGGATGAGGTGTTGAGCAATATGATCCAGATGTAGATGATAGGTTAGTTGGGCTATCGGTTGGACTAGATGATCTTTGAGGTCCTTTCCAGCCTTATCTATACTGTGAATACTGTGAACAGACTTCTTCCCTTTGACCTGCTGATTCATTTTGGGCCATTTTCTTGAGTAATCTTACCATTTAAAAAAATTTAAAAATTAACCCCATACTACTCTTAAGCCATTGGTTCCAAAGCAGCTGAGTTATCTTTGGCTTTGTCCCCCAGCTGGGTTAGAGAAGCAGCACACACTCGCACATTAAAAGCTGGGGGGAGAAAGGCTGGAACTGGCAGCAGTTGTAATAAACTACCTCATCTTTCTGAGCTACAGCTCTAACAATAATTAGCAGTGGCTGTGTCCCACAATAACACCAGCTGGGGCTTTCTCTAATGGTCTAGACAGATTTTCACTGCAGAATTATCTTGAGATGCTCTTCTCTAGCACAGCTCTAGCAAGAATGGCCGCAGTGCAGACAAAAACATGAATTGCTTGTGTGGGGTCACACAAAAGCATCTTTAGTGCTCCTGTAAATACTCATAACCGTGATGGAAGGTGCACAGTACTGTCTAGTTGTTTGCATGTGTCACAAGCTGATGGTTGGGATTTTGTTACATTTTTAGGGACTGCTGCAGTTCAGGTAGGTTTCAGTGGCTGCCCTATCTGTTTCCAGAGGACACCCAGTCACGCTGCCAGACTGAACTGTTGGGTTAGAAATCGGTTGGATGGACGAGCTCAGAGAATGTTGGTGAATGGTGCCACATCCAGCTGGCAGCCAGTCACTAGTGGAGTCCCACAGGGATCAGTGTTAGGCCCGGCACTGTTCAGCATCTTTATTGATGATATGGATGAGGGAATTGAGTCCACCATTAGCAAGTTTGCAGATGATACCAAGCTGGGGGAAAATGTTGAACTGCCAGAGGGTAGGAGGGCCATTCAGAGGGACCTTGACAGACTAGAGAAATGGACAGACTCCAATAATATGAGATTTAACGAGTCTAAGTGCTGGGTTCTTCGCTTTGGACATAACAACCCCATGCATCGCTATCGGCTGGTGGAGGAGTGGCTGGAGAGTGGTGAAATGGAGAGGGATTTAGGAGTAATGGTTGACAGAAAACTTAATAGTAGTGTGCCCAGGTGGCTAAGAGGGCCAATGGCATCCTGGCCTGTATCAGGAACAGTGTGGTCAGTTGGACTAGGGAAGTTATCCTTCCCCTGTACTTGGCGCTGGTCAGACCACATCTTGAGTACTGTGTGCAGTTCTGGGCTCCCCAGTTGAAGAAGGATGTTGAGCTGCTTGAGAGGCTCCAGAGAAGGGCAACAAGGATGGTGAAAGGACTGGAGGACAAGCCCTATGGGGAGTGACTACGGGAGTTGGGGTTGTTCAGCCTGGAGAAGAGGAGGCTCAGAGGTGACCTCATTGCTGTTTACAACTACCTGAGGGGAGGTTGCAGTCAGGTGGGTGTGAATCTCTTCTCTCAGGCTGACGACACAAGAACAAGAGGACATGGCCTTAAGCTAGGCCAGGGGAGGTTTAGGCTGGATGTTAGGAAGAGGTTTTTCACAGAGTGAGTGATCTCTCATTGGAATGGTCTGCCCAGGGAGGTGGTGGAGTCGCCATCCCTGGAGGTGTTTAAGAAAAGACTCGATGAGGAGCTCAGTGACATGGCCTAGACGGTGGGAGGCTTGGATGGATAGAGCGTGGTGCCCGTGGCTCCATGCTTGGGGGTCTGGGAGTTGGACTAGATGATCTTGTGGGTGCCTTCCAACTCAGAATAACCTGTGAAACCCGTGAAACTGGGAAACAGCTGTTAAATCAGAGGATGTTGTAGTTTTTTAAAGATTCTCCCTCTCCCCAGCCCTCCAAGTGCATGCAGTCTGGCAGGAAGGTGGCTGTGTGTTTGATGGAGTGCAAAGCAGCCCTGAAGAATCTCTTCAAGCAACAGTTGCTTCTGCTTTCAGTGCTGCTCTGAGACTGATGATGCCTTTGGGAATCTTTAATACTCATCCATAGTACTGGAGGTGTCCAGGAGGGTGTTGGTGGTTCTGTTGCATTAAGACATATTCTGAACCTGCTTTCCTTTCAAGGGGATAGAGGACAGGCAGTAACTATTCCATCTGAACCTTCTTCCCATTTGTTGCCTGGAACTCTACTGCTGCATCTGGACTTCTGGCCTGGTTCCTTTGAATTATTAGTCATTTGTCCATCTGAAGCTATTACCTGATTCTGTATTACCACATCCATCTGCTGGCATCTCCAAAGTTTCCCCATTTCTAAGGACATTTGGCTTGCATCTGTTTTTGTGAAAGGTGTTTCTATTCTGCCTCCTTTTCGTATTTCAATTGTTCTAAAACTGCTTCTCTTCACAAGTCCAGTTCCTCTGACAGAGGCATTTCTGCCCCTCTACCAGAAATACCAGAGGAGCGAGATACAAAGTATCTTCTCAACCTGAATGTCATATTGCAAGTTCTAAAAGTTTTTTTAATAACAGATCTTCCATTTTATTTTATATAATAAGCCTCATTCCAACTGATTTGTTCATCTTTTTGTGAGCTACTGTATGGCACCAATGGAAACCTGGTGAAAATATACTTATCATCTCACAAAATGTATTTAAAAATGTCAAACACACAAAATTAAAAGCATTGTTGCTAAGATGTTTTCTTCCCAATTCACTACCTGGAGCCCTAGACCAAATCTTATCAGCTGTCTGACAGAGAGTGTCTTGAAGGTATGTGTCACGAGTCAGGATGAGTGTCAGTGTATCAGTAGTGCTACTTCAGGTATCACAAACTAATTCTGAGTTCTTGAAGATCTTGAGTTCAGTGTTTCATTTTTAACACTTAGGAAAGTCTCTCTTGGCACAGAGGAGCAACTGAGGCACCGTGAGGTCTTTCCTTGGAGCTGGAAGTATGCGGCCATGACATAGTACAGCTTGGGTTTTTCCCATCAAACTTGCATTATACACTTGGAGTTGTGAGACAAGAAACCCTTTTTAAGCCACCAATATAGATAGACTTTCAGAGGACAGTTCAAATTCAAGGCAGTATTCTTCTTCCAGTAAATATAAAGTAATCAGGTTTACACACAGATCACACACACACACAGAAATATTCTGAGTTGGAAGGGACCCACAAGGATTATCGAGTCCAACTCTTAAACGGCACCACTGCCTCCCTAGTGGGAATCGAGCCCCCGATCTCCTGTATGAGAAGTGGGGACACTCACCACTGTACTACAGTGGATTTGTTCTAAACTCATGAAGGCCTTTATTTAAATGCTTTGAGTTTGGTGGGATTTAGTGAGCCTGTAAGGTCTAGCTCTGTAGCCTGGCTGAATTCGCTTAGACAAGAGTTTTGCTTTCAGGGAGTGAAGAGCTTTGTGGAGAAGCCAGGCCTAGATCTCTTCAGTAGCTTGCTCCACAGCTCTCACTTTATGAAAATGTTTTATACCACTACTCCTCTGCCCAAGACTTAGGTCAGTTGTTTTGATGGTTAAGCACTCTTCCTAAAAATAAATGACATCATTCATTCTCTGTTCATTAAATAAGGAAAGTAATAGATTAATTTTTTTATTTCTTTTGCTGTGAATGTTACATAAATTCATCTGTGAGGCCAAGTTTGTAGAGCAGGTCTAGTCAGCATCTGCTGACATCTGCTGGCATCTTGACTGCCGTAGATATGTCTATGGAGGCAGCAAGATCCCCATCACAACTTTCCACCTAACACAGAAATGGGAATATTTAATAGAATGGCTCCATTCTTTAAATATTTCTGTAGCAGTTTAATGTCATCTGGTGGAGGCTGCTACAGCTTATCCTCCCCAACTTCTTGAAAGTTTCTAACTCCTTTCTTGGAATATTTTATAGCAGTGTGGAAACTGATTTACTGAGTTGGTCTAGGCAGAAACTAGTTGCTGTAATGACTAATGACTACCAAATGTCTAGGAGGTTAGTGTGCTGAAACATTCATTGTTCACATTAACATTCTTCACATCCTGTAAGTGTGTTCTCACCTTCTGTCTGCACGCAAGCTTGTTAATGTTCCATTTGGATTACAGGACTCTAGTGTTTCTGGTCCATGTTTCCACTGTTCTCTGAGATACAGTACTGCCATAAGCAGAAGGACCTGTACTTTTTTAAAGGTGGCATCTTTTGTATTTGAATTTTACAAATTGCTGCAAAAATTCCAGCTCTGCTTCCAGACCAATCTGCTGCATGTGCAGGGTATCAGTGTGGGAACAGTGTGTGTGTGCTGGATTCAGACACCTCGAAAATCCGTGCCAAAACACTTGCTGTGGAGCTGTTCTCATTTTGAGTCTGGTGGATCCAAACTCCAGTGGTGAAGTTGCTTACCTATATACACCAGGAGCTCAGTCAGTTCAGTTTGCTCCCCGAGGATCCTCCATATCCTGTTCCTGGGGCAGACAGGGTAAATGAACTGCAGGTTCTGTCTGTGAGCAAACAGGTGTAGGTCTCTTCCCAGATGAAGGCTGGGCAGTTCAGTGCTCCCCTCCATCTGCGGAGGGCTCTGTCAGGTGGTGTGGGTGAGGGATGGGCAAGTGGGCAGAAGGAGGAATGAGATAACCCTGGGACACTAGACAGCAGAGACCTCACCTTCATGTGAGCCTCTTTTTGAATGCTTAGAAGACAAATAGACAAAAGGTCTTTCCTTGTGTATTTAGCAATTGTTTGCTAGTGATAAGAGGACATTTTAGGGCAGGGACTGCTTTCCTATTTCCCCCACACCAAAGCCCTTGCTATGATTTTAGTAATGCCTCTTCACCATTAGAGAATGCATTTCTCTTTGGTGATGTTATTTAGCACAGTCTTCAATTAAAAGCAAGCTGGAGAAAATAGGTGCAGTTGCCTAGTAACCAATTGCCTTGGGATCTGGAAAGATACAGCAGATTCAAGGGTTAATTTTTGAAGGTGGATGTAGAAATGTCCAGGGATGTGGGTGGTGGAGGTTTTAAGCTAAAAACTGTGATGTGGTTCAGAGAAATAGAGGTCCAACTGGGTTCTCTTTCCAAATTACAACACAAGATGAACAATGTTTGTTTAGTTAGAATCTATGCTGATGGAAACCTAGAGAGAACACAAACAAGATCACTTTTTTTAAGGTGCTTCCCTGTAAGTGATATACACGTAATTTGTCACAGTGTTGCAAGGTTTTCTATCTCTGCATCTCACTCGGAGTTCAAAGCTTCCCTTAAATAAGCATCTGTACATGGTCACATAGCCTACAAAAAATAGTGACTGCTTTTGTACATGTGTTCCCTGGGGTAGCCTGGTTGCTAGAAGGTAACCACAGGTGTCAAAAGTTCATCATTAAATACTTTAAGGTTTACTTTGAGAGAGCCGAGGCCTGCAAAGAGCTTCTGGTAGCTTTGAACCTCTGAAAATCAAGCAGTAATCATGCTCAAAAATTCCTAGTCTGCCTTATTGGGTGCATATTTTCCTTTCTTTAATGCATTTAAAGTAGTTTTAAAATAGAATAAACAGAGAAGAAAGATTTTTTTTGTGACAGTGCATGCTACACATGGAAGTATCTTTGACATATACATACTTCTAAACAATCTTGAGCCCAAAGAGCATGAATCCAGAGTGGCCTTTTGGGATATCTGTGTCCCCACCCCCAGAAGAGAGAACCGTGGTGAAGGACCTAAGAATGAGGTAAAGCAAACTTGAAGGCACCCAAGTATGCTTCAGCCTGGACTCTCTTCAATGGTGTCATCAAGAAGTATGAAACTCTTCTGGAGATACACACACTAATTCCCTGTGAAGGCAATCACAAGGCATCCTGTAGAATCCTTCTTTGCACATTAACTGGTACCTGTGGTCTGTGTGCAATATGCACTGGTTATTTTCTGTCTAGATATTAGAATCCTCTTTTTCTTACAGATGAAAGCAGAGGGGAAAATGAATCCTTTCCACCTGCTATTGTTATTTCTTTGTGCTTATTTGTATTATGACAGCATTTCAGAAGCCCTCCTTGTGGGCCAGCCCCTCACTGCCCTCAGTGCGTTATGAATATGGACTGAAAAGACTGCAAAAGATTGCATACTAACTATGTCAGAAAGCAGCAGGTAAATGCAATGAATACATACGGGAGAAAAATAAGACAGTAGCTCTCTCTTAAAATAAGCCAGATTCCAAAGAAATCTCTCAAATTTTTGTAGACATCATACTAAAGGGAAATCTTTCTAGATTTCTTCAGAGATTTTTCAAGATGACAGTAAGGGGTGGCCTCACAGGTGTTTTCAACAAACTCTGCCCAGAAGTGCAAGCCTCTTGGGAGAAAATCTGATTGTCTTTGGAGATTTTTCTGACTGACCTGTGGAGGCAGGTGTTCCTGGCAGAGTTAGGATCAATAACTCAGTAACAAATAAGAAATGATGGGAAAAGATAGGCTCTGCTCTGAGGGACCTTGAGAGTCTTCAGTCATTTCTTAGTCTGCTGTTGCAAATACAAATCCATAATCATCAAAGCAAGGAAAGAAAATGTAGTCTCCATGGCAGCATTTTGAATAGAGGGAAAGCAGGCGCAGGAGAATCTGTGAAGTGTTACAGTTGATGGACCTGCCTCTCAAGTTAGCCACGAGCTTGGACAAATGTCCATTTGGAAATGAAAAATATTGAAAGGGTGAGAGAGAAATACTGCCAAGACTTAAATATGTTTTTAATCTATGCAAGATGGTCCAGGTCCTTGGCAGAGCACTATTTGAACTGTTACATTTTTAAACTGACGACTGGATTATTGCGCATCAAATTTTACTTCCTTTGGGCCAAGTACAGGACCTAAAGACATCCTAATGCCACCAGCTTTGTTAGGTGAACCCTGGAGAAGAGGAATGTATGTGTTGGGATTTTTTCAGTGATTTTGTATGAAAATCCTTTGGACTATAAATCAAAATATTGTATCCTTTCGCTCTTTCTTTTCCCACTCAGAAAAAGATGTGCAGGTTTCCACTTATGCCTTTATAGAGAAGCATTTTCTTGTGGGACAGCTGTGTTTTGTGTTGTAATTTACCAATGGCGAATCATTTCCCTGTTTCCCCATTTCCAGTAATTGAGGTTTATAAATAATCAGCTTGTTCCTCAACAAGGAAGCAACTTTATTGGTGATCATAGGAGATCCAAGCACAAGGTGTGCTCAGTGCTGTTTATGTAGGACCTACTGGCAATAAGTTTTTTTAATTAAATTCCTTTGACCTAGAATGAGGTTTAATTAAATACCATATTAAACAGACTTAAACAAAAAGGCTTTTAGTAAACCACTATGCAAATTTAAAGGTAATTAAAATTTGAAATCTGTCGAATTTACATTATCTCTATAATTGATGCTAAATGTGAACAGATCAAACACACTTTTTTATTGTGTTTCTCTTTTTTTTTTTTTTTGTGCAAGCTAAGACTGCTAATGAGTCTTTGAATTATTTCTCTCTCTATCTGATCTGTTGAATTCCTCATTAGAGGGGTGTCTTTGGGGTTGGTAGTTATTTGGGTAGTGGGTTTGGATGCACCAAAGAAATCTTGCATAATACAGAGGTGACAGGGCACTCATTAGAGAAAATAAACTAAAATATTAACTGAAGACAATAATGAAGAAAGGACTTCTAAACATAAATGTAGACTATTGGCTTTCCTAGTTAGGCTGAAGAGGCGCTCAAATATAAAAAATACATTAAACCAATGCAAGAGAAAAATGTCCTACAAGAGCTTCTAGAATTGGAACTGGATCAACTCAAGTAAAGCAGGACTGTATTCAGTCAATCAAGACAGCTAACTTAATCTTTGAGACTAAGTTCAAAAGCATTGAGCAATATTTGTAATTTTCTAGCCAAGAATGACCAACCCATGCTCTGAGTGATATATAATCAGTACACATACGTTGAAAGCCTTTAATAAATGTCTGCAGTTTAGCAATAGGGCCCCAAATGTTGAGAAAAATGGTTCTGCTGTTTGAACCAGTAGAAAAAATGGGTGGTGAAGGGTCCCTCTCCACCCAGACCTCACAGGGAGTCAAAAATGAGCATAATGTGTGGGACCATGTGTCTGCCTCTGCAAAACCCAAGGCTTAACAATGCCAACATATTTCTGTGCTGGTGACATCTGTTACTATCACTCCTGCTCTGAAGCAGTTGATGTGACCCAGCTGTGGATCAGCATTTATGAAGGAGCTGAGGATTATGTGCTCAATATCTTTTCAATACATCCTGCTGCAAATTCCACTAATTTCCAGGGCAACCTCCGGAGAACAATCTAAATGTTCAGAAAGCTGCCAGCTCTCCCTCTTGTTGTCTTCCACATTGTCCTGCTCCTCTGCCTGGCCCCCCTTACCTTGGGTACTCATCCATTCACAAACACCTCAAGAAATTATTGTGGTTTTTGCTTTCAGAGTTACATCTGTGTCTCAGAAAATCATAAAATACCCACAACCAGGCTTGTTTTAAGGTGACCTGCAGAAATATGAAGAGAACCGAATATAACCATAGATAAAAATTACAATTAAACTTCTATTTTCTGAAAAAGAGAAACCACATGAAAACAATGGCCTCTTCCATTTACCCTCCAGATTACAAAGTAACAGAAATCTGTTCCTATTGTATTGAGTTCTTAAAAAATCTGCCTTTCTCAGCATATTTACAAATTAGTCTGACTTTGAAATTGTGGCATGTGGATGGTTTCAGAGGTGAAAAGAGGAACATTATTTGCATAATAAAATCACAAAAGGAGTGAGTATGCAAAATGTAATTTATTTAAAATTCACCCATCCAACATGCTGGGCACAGGTGCAGAAGATTAATAATAAAAATAGTCACCTACGGCATATAAATTAATGGCAATGTCCAGAACTAAGAGCTTCCTTCCCCACACTCAGAAAAACCTTTAGAGAAGGGATATGCAGCATGATCTGCAAGTACTAGATCCTGTTAGAGCAGGGAGAGTGAGGACAGGCAGCCCCATGCTCCCCTGTGCTGGCAGCAGACTTGTTGCTGTGGGCCAGGTCTGGGTGCAGCAGTGCCTCTGTCAAATGAAGGGCATTATGAGTATCTTAAAAGTTCGGCTCTTGTGTTCTAGAGACATAAGTTTGTCAATTCTTTGCCTCAGTCAGTGTCTGTGCAGTTGGTTGATTATAGGAGGGTAACTGGTAATTCCTGGATCTTGTTAAAAATAACTTATATTTTCTACTACAAGCATCAGTGACTGTAATGTTTTCAAGAATGCCACTACATTTCTGACAAATGCTTGCTGAAGAGATTGGGCTTTATTATAGTTGTTGTATTAAATGGTCAGTGATGTGTTGCACTTAAAAACCCAGACTGAGGCACCCTAAATTCTTCCTGCGTGCCCTGTGTTTCCTAGTCAATGGTTTCTGAAGCTCTTACATGATAGGGACTATTTGGCCAAGGCACAATGGGAAGAATGTTTGTGCTTGGATCTAATGAAGAGCAAGTTTGGGTTCGTCTCTCCTAACATCTCTAGACAAAATGATGTAGCCTACATCTTGCCTAGTTCAAAGGTCTACCTCCAGATGGGATGAATTGAGCTGTACAATTGTGGAGGAAAGGAGGGTAGCCATTGACCTCTTGGCTGTTCTGCTCTATAGAGACCTGCTGTTGGCTAGATGAAACCTGTCCTAAGAGGATGGAATGATGACCTGGAAATGTTCAATAAATAACTATACTCATGGTGATAAAAACAAGAAGATGTCCTAGGAAGCTTCATAACAGAGATTAAAGCATCTGAATATCAAAGTGTATGGGAAGAACTGTGATTTTAAGTGCTGTTACCATTTGAATATATGATTTGCAACTATTACTGGGTTTAGGTTGATTTTTTTTTAAATCAAGTCCATGCCAAAAAGCACATCTAAAAATTCCACAAGCAGCTTGAAATAGTCAGGGGTTGTCTGTTAATTACCATTTTTCTTACTTTACTGCTATGTGATCCATTGATATGAACCTCTCTGCTCACTGATCATGTTGGTTGTGTTCATAGTGCATCCATGCTGTGGGATCCAGTACTGTTCTCCAGCACCTGGATCTAGATACTTCTCAGTTCCACGGTAATGAAAGGCTCACATGTTCTCTCTTTTCAGTAGACTCAAACACTTAATTTACATGCAGGAAAAGCCCACGTAACAGAGCATCATAGGATGTTCCTATGGGCTCCTCAGGTTGGCCATTAGATGGGAATAGTAATTTAATCATAGAATTGTTCAGGTTAGAAAATACCTTTAAGATTGTCAAGTCCAGCTATTAACCCAGAACTGCCATGTTTACCACTTACCCATGTCCCAGAATGCCACATCTTGCACCTCTTTTAAAGACGTCCAGTCATGGTGACTCCACTGCCCTGGCCAGCCTGTTCCAATATTTGACAGCCTAATATCCAATATTAATACCTAATATCCAATCTAAACCTCCTCTGGTGCAACTAGAGATCATTTCCTATTGTCCTATCACTTGTTACTTGGAAGAAGAGGCCAACCCTCACCTGGCTACAGCCTCCTTTCAGGGCGTTGTAGAGAGCAATAAGGTCTACTCTGACCCTCCTTTTCTTCAAGCTAAACAATCCCAGCTCCCTCATCTGCTCCTCATAAGACTTATGCTCCAGACCCCTCACCAACTTTGTTGTTTTCCTCTGGATTTGCTCCAGCCCATCAATGTCTTTTTCGTGGTGAGGGTCCCAAAACTAACCACAGGATAATAGTGGGTCAGGTGAATTTGGTAGCATGTTTCTGCCCTAGATTTTAAATTGAGCAATGGTAATACAGGTCATTTTAAGCACAGATCAGCACGAAGGACAGTACTAATGTAATCACAGAATCACAGGATATTCTGAGTTGGAAGGGACCCACAAGGATCATCAAGTCCAACTCTTAAACAGCACCACTGCCTCCTGGTGGGAATTGAACCCAAGTCTCCTGGGTGACAGGTGGGGACAATTACTACTGTGCTAAAATGCTTGGCTTTGCTCCCAAAGTTCATCCTTGGAAGGTTTATCAGAAAACGTTATGATAGATACATAAAATGATAGATTTTCTTCCTTCTTTGCTTTCTTGACCTTTCCATTTCTTGTTGTTCTTCTGAATCGTCCATATTGCCTCTTCCTCCTCTACATCCAGTTCTCCCCACAGTGCCCAGTGTCACATAGGTGTCAGCTGCCTCTCCTTTTTCAGCAGGGATAGCTGCCACAAAGGTGTTTGCAGCACCAGTCCAGGGACCCCCAGCTTCAAATGACTGACAAATCAGTAGTAAATGGCAGCTGAAGAGAATCTGCAGCCTGAAAGAAATCAGGTGAATGAAAACTGGAAAAAGAAGGTTGTACCCTGGGCATGAAGCTGCTCCACACAGGATCCTACTCAGAAGCAGCAGCCAGAGAAATGGCCATTTCCATCTGCCTGGCTGCTTTTAATGGTGTGGATCAACAGAAGTTATGGCTAATGCTAAAAGAAGCCCTGAAGTTCGGCAGTTGTAAGTGCTCTCTCCATTCAGACCGTGAGTGTCTTGCTGAGGAACAAGCAAGGCATAATAAAAGATGTGTGTCTAAGTTGGAAGATCTCTTCTAGGCAAATTTTACAGGACAGAAGGATGAGATGCTGAGGGTACAAGAGTGAAGGTGTTGGAGATACAGGAAGATGATGTCCCCCAAACAATTTGAGTGTAGGAGGGAATTGCTGGACAGTAGGAGTGAAAGAGGAGCAGGGGGCAGGCAGAAAATTGTGATGTGGTCAGAGACTGAAGGATAAATTTCAAAGTGTTGACAGTATATGGATCAGGATGCAAGTCTGTAGATCTGCATTGATAGACCTGAGCCCAAATGTTGTCACTGAGAGAGCTGCACTGCTGAACAGGAGTTTAAAGGAGACAGCACTGGGAAGGACTGACAGAGCAGCACACATAGGTAAAATGGGACTGGGAGAGATCATTCATCTTAGTTCCTCTGTCTTTACTGCATTCCCTCTATACTCAGAAGAAAAAAATCTTGAAAATGAGGTATGAGCAAAACAACTACTCCAATATGCCATAAATATCCTTCTCTTTTTGGCTCAACTTTCTCTTCCCTGAGCCAGTGGCATAACGGAAAGTCATCTCCTGAGAGTATTCCCTTTACCAGGTTTTTAGAAGGTGCAGAACAACCATGTTCACTGTGAAGTGTGAAATGTGGCTGATGCCATTTTTAGAGGAAAATCATTGAGGGTAGATTTGAGCTTTAGTGTAGTGCTGGAAGTGCATTGTCTGCAATGCTGTCCAGATGTAGAGAATGCCTTCTTATATCTTCTTCATCTGGAAAAAGTATGCATGATAGTAAATACTGTCTGCTTCTGAAGAGATTTATGGCATGAGCTTAATGTGGGCTTCTCAAGAAGGTATAAGAAGAGAATATATCATGAAACTGTTTATAATTGAAGAACATTCTCCCCAGGGGATCATATCACAGGGGTTTTTTTAAATGAAAATTCAGTCAACTAGATATTTAGTTAGCCCAAGGAAATGTTTGCAGTTATCAATTAAAGACAGTGTGTGTGTTCTGTTGCTTGAGGATGCCATATCTTAAAATGAATCAGGATGCTGGATAATTATCACTTTACTCTTAGTTAAATTGCTTCTTTTCCTCCAGCAGTGGCTGTAGCAGCTGTTCAACCACATTCATTATATTTGTAGAGTAAAAATTTTTATATTAACCACAAATACTAGGACTAAGGTTACTTATTTAAAGTGAGTTTTTCAGCTGATAGTTGAATACTGGAATCACTAGGAATTTAATCCATTTGCTGTTTAAGTATGATTTCACATAAAGGCAAATTTCTAAATAAGTGTTACATTGGAATGGATTTAATTATCAAGTTGCTTTCTGTGCTGTTGTAAAGGTCTGCATTTCTGAGAGTTTACATTAAAAATGCAAAATAGCTTGCTTGCTGTTTAAAGCAAGTGAACTAGAAAAAAGTGTTGGTAAATGAAAAATGCTTTTTCCTGAATATTGATAAGGCAAAGCTGAAAAAAAAATTTAATTTATTGAGCATTCACTGAGAATTTAATCCAAAGCAGAGTTGTGCTGTAGATGAAAAGATGTTTAACTGTACTGGTCAAGGTGAGAGTTCATTGATACTTACAACTGCGGCATGTTTCAAAACGCAGTGGTCATGGATTAATGCACAGAAATAATGCTGCAGAGGAGTGGGGAGCTACATGCACACATGCACAAAAAGTATTTAATATTTGCCAGTATCTCTGTGCACTAAGGACAAATTTGTATGCATAGCTTTTGCAGGGCCTGGCTCTGAGCAGTGGATCAAATGCTGACTCTTGGCTGTCTCTTCTCTCAGGTCTTGTCCCAAGCCTCCTATGGGTCTCATAAGATCTGTAAATTTTATTTCTGAAGTTTTTATGAGGACAGTTTTTGCTAAACAGTTCTAGATCTGTAGATTGAAAACAAGATGTTGAATTGGATGCCTATAAGCCCTAAATGGTGAAGTTGAAGAATGATACATAAAGAATAAGAATTTGAGGAAACTGTGCAACTGTAAGTGCACAACAGGGTACCTTATGAGTTGAGTTAGCATTAAATGCACTTTTATTCCTAAAGTATTACACTGTTTTACTTAGAAAATTAGATGCTTTCAAGTAAAATACATCTACAAATCTTAAATTAAGTTGCTTTGTTGGAAAAAACCAATTGCAGAAAAGAATAGGTGAGGTGGAAAGGGACCTCTTGAGATTTTCTAGTGCAAGCCCCCTGCATGAAACAGGGTTGTCCAGAGCAGGCTGCTGAGGAAAATGCTCAGTCAGGTTTTGAGTATATCCAAGCATACAGACTCCATAACCACGTCAGGCAACCTGTTCAACAACCAACACAGTAAAAAAGTGTCTTCTTATGTTTGGAATTTCCCTTGTGCCATATTCATGCCCATTGCTTCTAGACCTGTCACTGGCATTGCCTAAAAGAGCCTGGCTCCATCTTTACTTCTTCCATCTCATTTACACACAGGCACAGGTTTCCCCCAAGCCTCCTCTTCACCAGAGCTGAACAGGCACAGTTCTCAGCCTCTCCTTGTACAACAGAAACTCCTGTCCCTTAGTCATCTTCATGGCCTTTTGCTGGACTTGCTCCAGTAAGTCTATGTCTCTCTTGTACTGAGGAGCCCAGCACTGGACACAGCACCCCTGACCTTGATGTCTCACTGGCAGTGAGCAAAAGGAAGGATGACCTTCCTTGCCTTGCAGCATCCCAGGAGGCTGCTGGCCACCTTTGCTGCTGCTGGCTCATGGTCGACTTGGTGTCCATCAGGACTCTCAGGGCGTTCTCTGCAAAGCTGCTCTGCTGACATTTGGCTGAGTTGTGTCCTAGTGCCTGGGGTTATTATTCCCCAGAGACAGGACTTTGTACCTTTCCTTGCTAAAGTTCATAGGAATGATAGTAAAACAGCAGGTAGTGAGACTCACTGGAGCTTAAGTTTGTTTACTGAGGAGAGGTGAACAGGGTACATTGAATGTAAGGTTGTTTCCCATTGTATAGTTAAATCTTGTCATTCTCTAGACTGGCAGACTGGGAACTTACTTGCTGAACTGCCATCATTCGGAGTTTGTGGTTAAGAAGCCTAAGGCTAGAAGTGCTACAAGTCTGTGGGTGCCATTCTATAAGGTGGAATGTGGGAGTGATACATCCTTGTTAATGCTGGGTCATTTTTAGATGCAAAAATAGTGTGGTTGGGTACCTAATTTTTTCCTCCTCTTTCTCCAAACTTTTTCTTTCTAAAAGCTTAAAGAAAACTTTTGGGCTGGTGCATGTTCATACCCAGATAAGCCCAAACGTACTGCAACATTTCCAAACGCTGCAATCTCGACGTTCCAGCTTTCCTGGCATTCGCAGCCAGTGCTCGAAGGCACTCTGACATGTTCAGTCCAAGTGAAGGTGTTGTGCATACAATGAAAGACCTCTCATTGTTTTTAACCTTAGCTGCAAAATAGTACTAAGCAAGTGCAGGCAAGTTTTCCTTTGTGTGTTTGCAGATTAACTGAAGTTTGAAAACAGATGAACTGAATTGCAATGTAGAGGAGAAGACTTCAAAAAAAGAGAAAAGGAGTCAAAAGGGTTATGAATAAGCATCTACACAATATTTAAGATCATTATTGTCAAAGATATTAAGATACATAGACATTGTGTGCTACTAAATATTTAAATACTGATGTTAATAATAGTTGGAGCAGATGTTCTTCTGAGAATATCTGCTCTCCAAGAAAACTGTTTGACAGTGGTAAAAGAGATCCTTTTTTTCAGACTTGTCCAAATGCTCTCAGTAGTTTGCCTTCTGAAAGTATGATGAAGGAATTCCTGCTACTTAAGGAAGCTCATGATGAAATGGCTCAAAATCATTCACAGTCACATTGAGCCTTCATCTTAGTTCAAAGTTAGTCTTGGACAGTGGCATGATTCATCAAGGGTTCACTTTTGCTTGTCCCAAGTAATTTCAGTTAAAATCAGATTTCTATCTTACATCACCTTCTGTTTACAAACCCCCCAAAATTACACATTAAGTCCACCACAGTGTTGACAAGCTGGTTGTGTTTTCTGTTTGGTGTCCTTGAAACAAAATCCATGATAAATCATGTATTGAGTCTACTATAAGTGAAAGAATGCATGCACTGCTGCCAGTCCTAGGACCAGTGTTGCTGTGTATTTTTTGTTGAAATGTAACACAAAGCCCAAAGAATCAAGATTTCTTGGCATGATAATATATAGTCAAAAAATTATTGGCTGGTGTCAGGACTTGTTTTTAACTGTTTGGAAGGAGCTCAGGAAAGGAGACGGGGAGCATACGGAGGATGGCTATCTTTCCCAGACAGTTGACTGATGCTGTGAAAAACCCAGTTCATGCACAGGAGGCACGACTTCACAGCTCTGCTTTTCACATGTTTCTGTCGGCAAGAATTTCAGAAAGAATTAGCACAGAAATAGGCAGGTTTGGTGCTCACCACTGATCCCACCCTAGCACCATCTGGTGAAAACAAGAAATCCTGGGAGCAGTTTTGCAAGTGGGTTTGGCAAATGGGTTATAACCTCACCTGCAGTGCCTGTGAAATGCTGTCTTGTGTCATTTTGTCAAAGAATAATGAGGCAAGGGAAATATCTTGGTGCTACAAAAGACATATTCTTATGCAAAAGTGCAGCCTCATATGTAGATCAAGCTTTTCTTATCCTGTGAGATTTTGCTTAAATGAGTTATACAGTTCCTAGGGAAAAGCAACTGAGTATTTAAGTTTTGAAATTGTATATGGATTAGCATGCATTTTGTTTAACTTCATATCTGTTCACTGGAAAAACAGAGGCTAATTTAGATTCTATTAGGAAAAAATTCTTTACTGGGAGGGGGGGTGAAGGTCTGGAACAGGTTACCCAGAGAAGTTGTGGATGTCCTACCTCTGGAAGTGTTTAAGGCCAGATAGGATGGAGCCCTGAGTCGCTTGGTCTAGTGGAAGACTCCCTGCCCATGGCAGAGGGTGTGGAATGAGTTGATCATTAAGGTCCCTTCCAACCCAAACCTTCCTATGAGTCTGTGATTCTATGATTCCTAGATTGAGATTAGCATGATTCAGACATCACAGACCCTTTTTGGCCAGATCTGGCACAGGCTGTGAAGAACTGAATGGGTCTTGAACTTCTGTATTGAATTCTTTTCAGTCTTCGGCTGTCACCAGAATTGCAGCCTGTAGAACAGGTGTTTGAACACATTATTTTTTGTGTAAAATAATGTAAATCAACCTGGTGCATTGCAGGAAGCAGAGAGCCTTTGCATCATCATACAATAGGTTTTAGCAAAAACTTTTTAATACACAGAACATATTACACAGAATATTCTGAGTTGGAAGGGACCCACAAGGATCATCGAGTCCAACTCAACACTGTCTCCCTGGCGGGAATCGAACCCGGGTCTCCCACACGCCAGGTGGGGACACTTACCACTGTACTAAAGTGATCAGGTTTTTCATGTTTTCTAAAATTTGTTCATAATTCAGGTTGCTTAACAGAGCAAACATTGGGAGATTCATAGTGAAATCCTTTTGCTTTTTCTCTGAGATGAAAAGTTAATCTTTGGACAGTAGTTCTGATTTTACTTTTCTGCTTTCAGATCCACTGCCAGCAGTTTAATCTAACCTTAGCTGTAAATGAACATATTACTCATTTTCTAGATAACAGTTTGAAAGGGGAATCTTTATATGTCTCGCTTGTTATTGTTTATTTCCTTTTTAATATTTTAAAATTTGCTTTCAATATTAAATAGTCTGTAAAAGAAACATGGTACCTTTCCAGAACCGCCAGTCATTAGTATTGACCCTAAAAGACATTTTTGTGAACAGAAGCATCTTCTGAGCTTCCAGAAATAGTGACATTTTTAGTAAATTTTGGACTGCATAGTTATGGGAATGGCTCTTTCTATTCTTGTATTGCAATTCTTTTCTACAAATTGTCAGTTTGTGAGAGGAAATTTTATAAATTTCAAGAAAAGCAGTAAGCTAGAAAACAGCATAAAAATCACTAGAGGGCAAATAGAATCATAGGAGGAGTTTAATTTTTTTAAGTTCTAAATGCCTGGTATTGCTGTGTTACTTCTTTGAATCAGAGAGTGGAAGAAAAATGAAGCCAAGTGCTTTTGAAAGTAACCCCCCAGATATCTCTAATCAGAACAGCAGTTTAAATATTGTTAGGTTTACTGACTTAATCATAAAATGTTGCAATACAGTAACAAATGCAATCAAGAACCAGGAACTACATCTAATTCTATGGATTCTACCTGAAAATATTTCTGCATGTACTGGATTAAAGAAGGTGAATTTAAAAATAAATTGTGATTGCTACAGTCCCAGCAGGAAAAGTTTATAAAATATCCATGCTGTATTGGAGTTCTATATAGAATAGTAATATTCTGTCTTTTCTCTTATGAAAAAATTATTTTCCAGATTTTTTTTTACATTTTATGTTTTGCTTAAAGGTCTGTCTGCATGCCTTGCTGCTGAAGGTAGCATTTCAACCCTCAAAATCTTAAAACTGTGACCAATCATATGGTTTATCATGACTGTGACAATATTTGTTATTTCTCTATGAGCTACTGCTTCTGAAGTCATATGAAATTATGAGTTTTCAGCTTTCATTAAGTAATAAAAGAGAAGTTTCTGGCCCTTCATGGTCTGTAGAGAACAGCTTGGAAATGTGACTGTAACAACTGAAAAATCAGAAAACAGGTCAATCTCTCAGATTGATTTTTCACCCAGCCTTACGGTTTTGTGGAGGGGAATCTGACTCTCATCTTCTGCAGAGGCTGACAATATTGTCAATATTCTGTGATCTCAGGCAGAGTAATTTATTGTTTGTGTCGCCAAGATCAGAGTCTCAAATTTTATACAAAAATAAAACTATTGATAGACATAGTGATGGTAGAAACATAGAAAAAAGTGAATCCTTTGATAAGTAATTGTGTGTGTGTGCAAGAGCATCTTTTTTTAAATGTACCTGGAAATTTCCTTTTCTGCATATATGTAATTGTAGGTGTACGTGTAAGAGGGCATATATATATAAAATATATGTGTGTGTGTATGTACATATTTGTGTGGGGGTTTGCACGCACTCATAAGTGATCTTGTAGAAGAGCCTGCACTATCCTTGATAAGGCTGTATGGAATTTATCTCAAGACCTTTGATAGCTCAGACACTTCTAGGATTCTTGTCCTTTTGATATTCACTGCTCGTTTTCACATGATACATCCAAACTTGTCTCCTCCAGCCAGAAGGGAAAAGTACAGGGCAAAGTTTTACTGTAATTATAGATGTAATAAACCAATTTTATATTTCCTTAGGAGCAGTTCTGTTCAGAGAACACCCAAAAGCTTAGATCCAGCAATCTACTATTTTAAGATTGCCCAGGACAAGTTAATTTTAGGTTTAGTGCTTTGTAATTTAACTAGGGAACTGTGCTTAAAATTTTAAGATTGAACTTTGCAGACCTTAAGATGTTTTGCTTCTTTGAGTTTATAGTATTTATAGTTGAAGTATGTTTAATAATTTGCTGTTATATGCACAAAACTACTGCTGCAATCCCAGGTTAACTAATGGTAGCTGACAGTGTTTTCATGCTTCCTCTGGGCTGTTCTGGAGACTCTGTACTGTGATCTTACCCTGATCTTAATGAGATCCAGCTGGGAGCTAACAGAGCAATACCCACTCCATGCATACACACAAGCTCCAGAAATGTCCCTGTGGTTGTTTTCTTGTTCAAAGCGGGGATTTGGAAAGTGGCTGCAGCCTCTGGGAGCTGGGGTTTGTTGTGAGGGGCTGGTGAGAGGTACCCAAGGCAAGACCGACTGTGGTCAGCAGGCTCCCAGGCATCATACAGGACCCACACCTCCAGAGGATGGATGTTTCTGAGAGGGCTACAAACTTGAGTTTCCAGCTAAATCTGGGTGAAAACATTGGTCCATGGCCCAAGACTAATCTGATGGGCCTCACTAGTAACAGCCCTAGCTTCAACCTTGTTTTCAGAGGACTCAGTCTGTACGTGTCCTACTCCTACAGGAGGGTTTCCACCTGGAGAAGCAAACAGCTCAGACATCTACAGCAGTCTCACTCAATCCAAGAGAAGTTAAGCAAGTTCTCTAATAAGTAGTCACTGAATTGCATTTATTTGCACATCTGAAGAGGGTAGAGGAAGAGACGGGGTTATATTAACTGTTGTCTTTTTGTGTTGTAAATGGCACAGAAATGTGATTCACGCCTGAGCAGCAGGTTCATGAGGCTGCTCTCAGTTTGATGTGGAAATCCAACTAGTTTGTACCACAGGCTTTCCCGCAGCCATCCCCTGGCTGTTAAATTGAACTCTCCTGCTTGCAAACCTGTTTATCTGAAAGTGGCTTTCCACACAAAAAAATCAGGCTGGATGGAGTGCATGGCACAGACTTGCTTCGTCTGCCTGCAGGTACCTTTCAGATAGGCTACGTCCAAGAGGAAACACTCTGGCTAAGTTTCCACAGACTCAGGGAGACAGAAAAAAATGGAAGGAGAGGATGGACAGCATGAAGGCCTGAGTGTGTCTTCAACTGCATCTTACCCTATTAAGTAGAGAAACATTTATACCACTTAAAAACCCAACCCAAAATCAAAACTTAAGGGGAAAAAAAAAAAGAAACAAGGAAAAAAAATCAAAGGAAATGTTTAAACAACTAAGAGTTGAGTCAGCATGCAGGAAGCTAATGCACATGACTAGGGAAATTATCCATAAATCTTTTTTCCACACTTTTTCTCTCCCCCTCTTTCTCTAAATTACAGTTTAATTACTCTGCTCTTTAAAGCTTGATGCTTTCCTGAAGCCCAGAATTTTCCTCTGTCCTGCAAAGAGGTCAGCTCTCTTCCCCTGCAGCCACTGAGGCAGAAGGCCATGTGCCCGTGGGCTGGCTGCAGATTTTAAAGCCCCAAACACATGTTAAAGCTCATTTACTAGTTATTAGGTTCAGGAGAGAATAACGTTGATTTCAAAATAAGCATTTTCAAGGCCATTTATTTAACCTTGCACAGAAAGGATATTCAGTACCTTTGGTTATGAGTGTACGTTAAGTGAGAAGATGATACTGCGGGGCCTGGATTTGTAGCATCTGCTGAGGCACTGAATGCCAAGGATAACTGCAGTTCTAACTGAGAAGCACCATCATTAATTCAGATAGCTCATGTAACTAAGGGTAATTAATAATCATTATTAGTTAAGGTATAAATTAAGAGGAGTGAATGCAGTTGTAAGGTCAGACTCTGGTTGATCCAATTTCTGTATGTAACAGAGGAAGGAGGTTTCGACAAGTTCTCCAGCTGCCTTCCAAAGATCTGCTGTAATGTACCTTGCTTAGTTACCGATGCCAAAACTCTTGCAAACCCCTCACATCCCTAATTCATGCTGTCAGTCCAGCATCTTTCACAATAGTTAATCTTTTACTAGGGAGGTGAAGAGCTGGGGTTTGTTGGGGTTTTTTTTTCTTCTTTCCTTCTTTGGAGTTGCAATACTTGCTAGAAAGGATGGAAGCACATGCACTGACAAGCCTGCTGTGCTAATCCTCATGGGATGCCCAGCTGCCTTGTTTCCTGAGTACATGGTGTTCATAAGCGTAGGTGGACTGTGATGCAACTCCAGCCAACACCCTGAGTGCTTCATAGTCTTGACACAACTTGATTGCAGGAATGACTAGAGCCAAATCTGCTTTAACTTTCCTCCTTCCTCATTTGCACTTACTCACCTCGATTTTGTGCCCATTATCCAAGTTTGTCAAAATTCAAACCACAGCTCAGGAGAGAAAGGTGTGGCTTCCTCCTTTGTTCCTTCACATAGACTTCAAATAAGAAGAGGGAGAAGCAAAATTTCTCTTTCTTTAAAGAAATACCTCAATTAAAGGCAGTAGGTACTCAAAAATGTTCACCAGCCTGTTCACAGGTTATTCTGAGTTGGAAGGGACCCATAGGATCATCTAGTCCAACTCCCAAGCAAACTCCCACCCAGGGATCAAACCCACAACTCTGGAGCCATGGGCACCATGCTCCATCCATCCAAGCCTCCCACCAACTAGACCATGTCACTGAGTTCCTCATCGAGTCTCTTCTTAAACACCTCCAGGGATGGCAACTCCACCACCTCCCTGGGCAGACCATTCCAATGAGAGATCACTCTCTCTGTGAAAAAGCTCTCCCTAACATCCAGCCTGAACCTCCCCTGGCGTAGCTTGAGGCCATGTCCTCTTGTTCTGGTGCTGGCAGACTGAGAGAAGAGGTTCACACCCACTCGACTACAACCTACTACAACATCCCTTCAGGTTGCTGTGAACAGCAGTGAGGTAACTTCTGAGTCTCCTCTTCTCCAGGCT